>MNCI01015912.1:8870-71277 GCA_015680685.1 Gnetum montanum | reverse complement strand
GGGCTATTTATAGGGGTAGGATTACCGGGAATATCGGACGGGGCGACACGTGGCGTGTAAACCGGGCGTTACAATTTTAGAAACTCGGTATACGCTGGGCGCATACATTACAAGCTGGCGTATACGCTGAGCGTACACGCTGGGCGTATACGCCGGGCGTGAACGTTACAAGCTGGCGTGTACGCTGGGCGTATACACCGGGCGTAGACGCCGACGGATGTCCACTTGCTTCAATTCTTGCCCTCTGGCGTAATCTTTATGTTGCCCTTGGAAATCCTGTCGTCGAGCGTGTATGCCGAGAAGCCGGGCGTAGAACACTGGGCGTGTACGCTGGGCGTAGACGCTGGGCGTGGACGCTGGGCGTAGACGCTGGGCGTGAACGCTGGGGCGTAGACGCTGGGCGTAGACGCTGGGGCGTGTACGCTGGTACAACACTTAGAAGATTTTTGTGGTGTTTTGAAGATTTTTGTGGTGTTTCAACATCTATCGCAGCACTGTTATGTCAGAGATGAGATGATGGCTCTGAGATTCCAGTGTACTATCTAAGTCATGCATTGATGGTGTATGAGGCGAGATACAATGAGGTGGAGAGAAATTGCCTCACCCTAATGCTTGTGTTAAAGAATTGGAGACACTACCTATTTCACAGTAAAGTTAACATCATTTTCAAGAGCAATGTACTCTGGTCTATCACAAATAATCTATAGGAAAGGAGCAGGATAGCCTGGTGGAAAGCCATAATAGAAAAATTCGATTTGCATTATGTGAGCCAATCATCAACAAAGGATCAAGCTATAGCAACGTAACTTACGACATCACCCATCGATGATTGGACAATCATAGATCCCAAATTCTCTGATGAGCATGTTAGCACTATCAACATTGTCCCGTCACATCTTGAAGCCACTTTGCATTTCGACGGCACCTCAACCACGCGATGAGGTAGTGCAACTACCGTCATTACATTCCCCTAGGGAAATGCAACCTTTTGCTTATCATTTTACATTCCTTTATACAAACAACGTGGTAGAGTACGAAGGGTTATGCAGGGGCCTCTTAGCAGCCCAAGCATTAAGCATCCAAAACCTAGCAATTCAGCAAGATTCACAACTCATCATGAATCAACTCATTGAAGTCTACACCTGCAAAGCTACACACCTGCAACCCTATTGCGACCTAGCAAAATCTTTGCTTAAAAATTTTGTGACAACAGATGTTCAACACATGCCATGCAATGAAAACACTGTAGTAGATGCCTTGGCCACCCTAGCACTAAATGTACCACCACACCTATTTGCAAGTTTTCCCACTTCGATTACTGACTGTACGAAACCTATCACTTAGGTGGTACACGTAGCCTCTGTTAGCGTTGTGAACACCAACTTTAAAGCCTCCTTGCAACATGGTGAGCCCCCAAGTGGATTAGCATCTACCTAGAGAGATGTGATCCACAAACATGCTTGGCAATATGTGCTCATGGGAGACAATGCCTTATGCAAACGCTCCTATGATGGGATATTGCTGGCATGTGTAAACAAGGAGTAAGCATAGAAGATCATTAATGAAGTACATGAGGGACTGTGTGGTAGACACATAGCACCTAGGGCCATGACTGAAAAAATCAAATGCCCAGGATACTACTGGCCTCACATGGATCATGATTGCCTAGCCAAAGTCTAGACTTGTGATACATGCCAAAGATATGAAAATCTTATACACATTTCGCCTATAGAGTTGCATCCAACAAAAATCACGTGGCCTTTCTAGCGATGGGGAATTAACATCATAGGACCTATCATTCCTAAGTCTTCTGTAGGGCATAGCTTTATCATCAATGCCATCGAGTATTTTACAAAGTGGGTGAAGGCTATTCCCCTAAGAAGGACTACATCCCAGCAAGTTTTGCACTTCATCTTAGACAACATCGTGAAAAGGTTTGGGCTTCCCATGACTATTCTAACCGACAACAGGCCATAGTTTAGTAGTGTGAAAATCAAAACTTTTGTAGCAATCTTGGCATCAAGTAATCATTCTCCTCGCCATACTACCTACAGAAAAATGGACAAGAAAAAGCTACGAAAAAGTCCATCATCAACTTTCTCAAAAAAATGCTTAACAATAGCAAGAGGTAATGGCATGAGAAAATCCCCTATGTGCTGTGGGCTTACAAGACAATGTGTAAGACTACGATAGGTAAGACACCTTATAGTCTTGTTTATGAATCTAAAGCAGTGTTAGCTCTTGAGTTGTAGGTACCATCACTTTGAATGATCCTGTCAAACATCATGAGCGCAATTTGTTGAGGATCATCAACCTCACCTCCATAGAGGAGGAGCATGCATAAGCACTTGGTTACATAGAGCATTATCAAAATAAGCAACAGCAGAAGCATTATGCAAACTCATGTGAATAGCCGATACAAAAGGGGGACCTCGTTCTCAAGGTTGTCTATGAGCATGTGAACAAATTCTCAGCAAACTGGGAAGGTTTATTCATGGCCACAAAAGCCTATGGAAACGGGGCCTTCAAGCTGGCAGACATGGATGCCAACAAGCTTGCGAATCTTGTAAATCATTCATACCTCAAGCCATACTACATATGATGCATGAGTAAGATAAGAAAATGTCTACTACAATGTAAAACTAGTAAAGGTAAACAAACGTTTGCTATGATGTAAAATTGGCAAAAGTAAGTAAACTTCCACTACGATGTAAAACTGGCAAAGCACATCCAGTATGATGTAAAACTAGAAAAGCTATTTTGCTATGACTATAAACTAGCACAGATTGTCTACCATGACATAAAATGGAAAAGCATGTCTACTACAATGTTAAACTAGTCAATCCACTATCCACTATGATGATAAACTAGTATAGTGGCCTGCTAGGAATTTAAATTAGCACAAGGAACATCTTCTACAATGATAAACTAGCACAGCAGTCTGCTAGGACCTTAAACTAGCACACCGGTCTGCTAGGACCTTAAACTAGTGTACCACACATCAGATGGTCTACCAAGACTTTAAACTAGGTTCACGGCATGACCTTAGCATGCATCTACGATACTAAAAAACAAGCGAGCATGTATAGTGCCAACATGTGGTAGGACATTGCAGTTCTTGAATGTAGTTCATGATTCTAAGAAAACACCCTTGGGAATATGTGCAATGCCACTAGCCCTGGCATCTTGCTGATCCTTTGGAGATGTCTTATGACATCTTACTGACCTTCTGGAGCTATTGCCACCATGGCTCATCTCCCTAGTAGTAGCTTCCCTAGTCAATGCCTGCTTCTAGAGTCCTAGCATTATTGTGGCCTAACCATAGTATTTTTATTCTCCAACCCCCACCATCACCTAAGCCTAAAAGATGTTTAGCTGTTGGGTTTCCCATCTCACAGCTGAACTGCATAATGTTTGCCTTGGGCGGGGACTCCTGAGCGCTCACATCACTACAATTCCTAGCTACCTTGGTGCCGACCTCTCCATGTAAATGCTACCAGAACTATTATTGGCCTTTCTAGTTTGGATGTCGAATGGCTTAGCAACAACGTACATTGTTCCAGTAACATTCAAAGCAAGCAAGACCCTTACCTTCATTTTACATCATGGTTGCTTCCTCTAGTTTACTCTCTGTTATGTTTACAAGATATATACTAGAGGGATGTTGGTCAGAGGTGCATTTCTCCACAGAGGTAAGACATTACATCATTCCAAGGTGGTCATCCTGACTAGCTTAGCCACTTTGAAGTGCATATCCTGTCCTCCTCCTTAACCTCATTTACCTCATTCCTTACATCCGCAATTCTAACTCTCACCTCTTTTATGAATTTTCTAATGCTTCTCAAGCCCTTCCATATGTCCAACCACAAAGTGCATGGTGCACATAATGCAACTCACCACATGGGAAGCATTCTATAGGCAGTTTAAAGCCCCACATGGATGTAACACAACTCATCCTGGGAAAGAAATGTATGTCCTGGAACAAGCTTGTTTGCAAATGTAAATATAAGAACAGCAAAAGAAAAGCATAAAAGAGAAAAAGCTCATGCAAAAAATAAAAAAAATGAGCATGCCCAAAAAAAATGGCACATTAGTTTTTTTGTAGTGATCCTCTCTAAGCATTCCAACAAGAGGTCAAAGGTTAGCAAAAGTAAAATATGACCACGCAAACAAATCCCTCACAAGCATTCCAATGAGGGACCTTCTTTACCATTTTTCTAGACCTGCTCCCCCCAGTTTAACCTTTCCCTTTTTCTTGCACAACCATCCTAGCACTCTCAAGCATAGTTGAGTGACATCTTGGCAATTATCAAAGAGTGATGTTGGCATCTTATCTTTCATGGTGTTTCATATTCTTTGTCAACGCCTCTCACATCATTCCTCTAGACATCGATAAAGAGGTGCCAATTAAACACCCTAAAAATTTTGAGGCACTCTTGTTTCACCAAGGTATTAGAACTAAGGCAAGAATTTCCACAAGTGTAGCCTCATGATAGCTTGGCAAGAAATGAATGCTCTGAGTTTAGACTAGATAGTTCGGCAAGTTTTCTACCTCGAGTGTTGACAGGCCCAATGGACTCTCTAGCCTACTCACCTGGACAACTCACCTCGCTAACAGTTTACTTAGAAACCACACTTGGAGTTTTCAGCTAAAACACCACTAATTTCAGCCTAACACTTTGGAATAAAATGACTCAAGCCCTTTCAAGCTTTTAGGAGGAAAAATTTGGCTAAGGCGTGAAAACCACGCTTAGCTGAATCAAGCCAACTTGCTCATCCCATCAAGTTGGAAGCTTTCCCACAGTGTGACCAATTCTTGGAGTCTCAAAACTAAGCCAAAACGACTTGATCTATAGCATGCAGGTCATCCTCAAAGCACATCCTTGATAGCTTTAGTTCCAACTTCCAAAATGCTAGATTCCAGCTCAAAATTGCAAGTTTTTGCAAGATTTCACATGTCACATTGCATGTTGCACTGCATGTCATGTTGTAGCATGACATACAGCGTGACCTACCCAAAATGGTTCTAGAAAAGTTACATCTATGCATAAATTCTAGATTTCAAATCACTCAACTAGAATCAAACTTTAAAATCACAATTTCAAGCAAAGTACATCATTTTCGAGTCATGTCACACTACATGTCATGTTGTGGGCACAATGCATGTCATGTTGTAGGCACGCTGCAATGTAACTCTAGTGTGACTTACCATAAATAGCTTGAAATAAGGCACTTTCAGGCTACAGTCAGGCAATCCTTGCACTTCAAGAATCAGGCTTCAAATTTCCAAAATTTGGTGAAAAATTGCAAGTTTTTGTTCACTCATGCTGAGGTCATGCTGCAGCATGAGTGCAGCGTGTGCACATTCAAGTCATGCTGAGGCAAAATCAACTCGTGCTAGAAATTCTTCTCAAGCAAACAAAACCTCAAATAGCCACGAAGCCACCCAAATCGATATCCTCCAATGGCTAAACCAAAGATCCAGAGGTTTCAAGAAAGATAGAGTCAATTTCTCTTGATTCCATTGTAAATTTTCATTTGTGGGCTTGCTGAGCCCTCACATTCTAAATTGTATGTACTTTCATGGGCTTGATTAAGCTACATGTTGTAAGATTCAATGCACCTGGTCCAGAACATAGCTTGCCAACACATATCCAACTCATGCACAACTGTCCATTAGACACATGTCATGAGATCCACTTTCCTCTCATCTCTCAGCCATTGATTCCATTCTTGAATTCCACACCCATGCCCGACCAAACCCTATAAATACCCTATCAATTCACATAAATGGGATTGGAAATTTTTTAGTTAAATGGCTTAGGAAACTCAAACCAATAATCCTTGGGCACTCGACATACTCTGACTCCCAGCATCCAAGCACTTCTGAAACACATCACATCGCCCGGGGCTTAGCGCTTGACCTGCCATCCACACGTGTAGCTATGATTTGACTGGTGCATATTGTTTCTAAGCAATACAATATAGTTCTCTTTGCCAGCCATTATTCTATTTACTCTATTTTACATTCAGTTTATGTTTTGTTTATAATACCTGCATACGTTTCTGTTTACATTTCATGCACATTGTTTACGTTTCAAAGCTTCAGTTACAATAACCTCAATGCAAGCCGTAGTTTACACTCAGGGAACTACTTGGTTGATTTGTGTGCAGATCATCCAAGGCACTCTACCTTTGTTTCCTTTTCTAGCTTCCCCTCGAGCAAAGGCAAGGTCAGCTGTGTCTGCTCGACGATCTTTCAGTATTTGTTTCCCTTCTAGCCTTACATCGAGAATTTAGGTCAGTACAATAAATTGGCACTAGAAGGAGGGCCTGAATTGTTTGTTTTCTATTAAATCGTCACTACCTATCAAAATGATGCACAGACTAAGTACTCAAACTAAAGCTCGTCTTGTCCAGTTAACTTACGTACTATGTTCCTCTCAATCTCCCTTTTTTTCATGCTGCAACTATGGTTGTCATGTTGTGTTAGTCATGCTGCTATTGGTCCTGCAGTTATCATGTTGTAGTGCACTTGTCATGTTGTCTTATAGTTGTCATGTTGTAGTACAGTTGTCACGTTGTCTTGCAGTTGTCATGTTGTAGTGCAATTGTCACGCTATCTTGCAGTTGTCATGTTATCTTATAGTTGTCACGCTATCTTATAGTTTCATTACCCCAGCTAACCAAATAAAATGGATAAGGAGATCCAAACGCTCACCTCGTAACATTCCAAAAAAAATATCTACTTCTTCAGGCATGGCCTCATGTGATTCTACATGTGTTTGCCATGTCCTTAACCAAAAAAGCCCTAGACTGGTACCGAGCTTTACCCCATAGCTCCATATCTTCTCTAGAAGACTTATTGGAACCCGTTTCATGTACAATCTAAAACCTGAAGCCATGTTAGATAGCTTGATTCAAATTAAACAAGCACCTTTAGAGCTAGCACAAAAATTCATCCAAAGGTGGACTGTAGTCCTAAATGAACTTCATGAGCCTATTCCTGAAACATATCTTCTTACCATCCTTATGGAAACCGCAAATGACTTTATTAACTTGAAGCTTTACTATTTAAAACCTCGTACCCTGAGTCAAGAATTTGTGTAATTTAAAGACATAGAAGACGCTACACAAATGAGCAATGACCTAGCCTACTCGACCTTTAGGAGCCAACATACAAGGAAAGATAAATCCAAGACAACAGTAGCAGCAGTGGCCAAGACAACCCAACCTAACCATCCAGGACAAAAGGGAAAACAACCCACTATCCCAAACGGCTATGAAAGAAATACACCTACGCCTACACCTGAAACTTCCTTAAATAGAAACACCAACATAGGTCACACTAGCTGATGAACCCCCCATTCCAAGAGGCTTTAGGTTGGATAGGTTTTGTGAGTATCACCAATGACTCAGCCATGGAACTGATTACTGTTTCACTTTGAAACAGGATATACAACACATGATTGATAGGGGTGAAGTAGTATTCGATGAGGAAAACCCAGTAAAATCTCAAAATTAGCCCATGGGAGTCTACAAGGATCCTCTCAACACCAATGATGCACCATAAATTAATACTATCCCTGTGGAAGGTAGACAAGACGTCCCACAAACACCTTTTGTGATCCGCAAGCCTTCAGAGAACACACCTACATCAAAATCTCCTCAAACTCCTTTCATCATACGCACATTCCCCACACCACCAAAACCATTCATCATCTATGTACCATCTTCTGTTGCAACAAAAACCACACCTTCTAAAAAATGACCCATTCTCTTTGTGATCTAGGTGCCAAAACAACCCACCTTCATTCCCCCATGACCTCTACGAGAACATCTTACTGATAGACTAACAAGAGAGCTCTTGGAAACAGAAAAACATCAACACAAATTGGGACCACCAAAGGCAACACTGCTAAATGCTATTCCCATGGGTCTACCCATTAATGAGCCTAGTACGAGTCATCAAAATGAGGATAATGTCACGAGTCATGTCCCAAACCCAACATCCTTAGCTACTAACATAAAAACCCCTCCACAAGAAATACAAATGTTGGGACAAATGGACCAAATCCCCATAGACAAGGGTGCCCCAAATGGTAAAGACCTAGCAAGTGCATTAATCTAGGTCACACAAGCTTTGAAAAAAAAATACATCTTTAAGCCCGTATGATCTAGTAATGATGTCACCAGTACATCGAGAGGCTCTTATGCATATGTTAACTTTGGTCCCTATTAGTGATAACCTTCCTATAGATGAACCATCCATTCATGTGGTATTGTCTGCACAACCTCAGGAGTCAAAGACCACATCCCTAGAGTTCTTCACTAAGGACATTAAGCTAGATGAGAAAATAAGAGAAGTCATCACTACCCCTATGTTCATAATGATATAGGTTAATCATTTCAAGATAGATAGGGTTGATGATGGTGCGACAACAAACATAATACCTTTTTCTGTCATCAAAAAATTGGGGCTTACTAAAAAAATACTTCCCATGACAACCTCTATCTTGAAATTCTTCAGTGATTCTCGTGTTGGAGTGAGAGGTATGATCACCTTAGATTTCATAGCTGGAAACCAATTCCCCACATCATTTGAATTCATAGTGGTTGATGAAATGCCAGGGTTTAATCTAATCTTAGGATGTTCCTGGCTAGCTCAACTTAAAGCCATATCTTCACCAATCCATCAGGAGATCCACCTACCTTATGGGGCTGGTGAAATCATCATACATGGGGAAACAACAGTATCGATCACTTCCTCACACCTTGAGATAAGCCAAGAGTCAGAAATTGAGTTTGTTGAGCCTAAGTAAGAAACTGTGAACATACATCAAGACATGAATCTAATGTTAACTCACAACCCTACCAGGACTAAAGAAACACAGGAAGATATAAACATAGGAGCCATTCCTATTGATGTCTCTTGGTCAAAAATACCCTTTGACATCACCGATGAAGGGGAAGGTGAATATAAAATCATACCTACGTGCCCAAACCCACATGTTAAGCTACAAAATATCAAGAGGAAACTCAACAACTAGAACGAAACTACTTCATGTTTGAAATGACGTTAAACTATCACTTGTCCGAAATGATGTTAAACTACTAATCGTCTGATATGACATTAAATTGCCAATAAACATCTGCAATGACATTAAACTAGCCACGGTCAGAAATGGCTAGTTCCTTTTAAAAGCTTTCTAAAATTTTTTTTCTCTTTTTTCCCACCATGACATAAAACTAGCAATCTTTCTTTCCTTAGCAATAGAGGCAACAGTCCACCATGACTCTAAACTAGTGTGAATAACTTGAAATGGCTTTAAACTAGGATTCACTATATTACAAGTTTACAAACATTCACTATATTATGTCAAATTTTCATTGAAATGATACAAGTTATAGCCTTAATTTATGACTTCAATGTTACTTTCCCATTTTACAAGCATTGGTTCACAATTCGTTCCTCCATTTTACAGTAAGTTATATGCATATGTTCACTATAATACTTGAAAAAGCGATTAAAAAGAGAAAACAAAAAAATAAAAAAATAATGATGAGTCAATATGGTAGTAAAACTCCAACACATTATGCCATAACTAAGTCCATGTTATTAAATTTTTCAACCATACATTTCCATCAAAAATCAAGAAAAATCTCAAAAACATTTAGTAGCTAAAATCTGATTAATGATAAGCTCATAGAGGGGCCTACTCCCCAAGATCCTCTTCTTCATCCGCTCTAGCTCCACTGGGACCAAATCCATCATTAACATGTCCCTATAACAGAAAACAGAAAACAAAACAAAATAGGTAATAGTCGTAAGGCAAATCATGAACACAAAAAAATTAGAAATACAGAAACATCAACAATGAAAACAAAAAAACCATACAAAAATGAATGCCACAATAAATCACTCACAAGTGAGGAAGGCCCCAAGTTGGTCTCCAAACGCTGTGGAATCTCCTTCTCAGACACATTTTCCCAATCCTCCTCCAAGCCAAGATCAATGCCAGTGAGTGTTTTGCCCTTGTCCATTGAGGCCCAAGTAGAGCACTCGAGACAGAACGCACCTATCGTAGCCTCCCCAGAGGTGGTGGTAATTGTTATCTTAGAATATCCCTCCACCTTAGTGCACTCAGTAAACCTATCATAAGCAAACCACAAACCTAACCCATCAATGAACATCTCCATCCGGTGATGTTCAATTGACTCCTTCTTCAAGCATTTCTTGTACTGATGCTTGTGATCCTTTCGGTCTTGGCCCCACTTCCGTACTTTGGTAGTAAAGGATTATCCAATCCTGACATTTGCTATTCAACAAATATATTTGTGCTCTTTGTTCTGCTAAGTCCCATGTAGCCTACACTTTACTATTCAAAACCATCTAGTAACGCACATAGGTAATTTCAAATGTGCGCCAGGTGCTATCACCAGATAGTCTAGTAGTAGCAAGATCGTAACGAGATTGGAGATCCCTTCTCTTCTCTTTTTCCTTTGCTACTGCTTCTTTTAGTGAATGCACTTCGTCCCATAAGTACTCAACTGAACATCTACAAGTCCAAAGCAACTTGGCGTTCTGTACAATGCAACAAAGACCACATCATACACATTCCTTGGGACTTGTTCAACATTCCCTAGCAATTTAGGGAGAGCATCAATGTGAGTAGATTCAAAGGGAGCCCATTGAAGCTTGGTGCCTACACGTATAAGCACCACACACATAAATCACCTATAATCAACAATGAACCCAGATACTAAATGCAATGCATGACATACACATACCTAGTTCTAGATGAACTTCTTGTAGGTGAGCAACAACATTATCAATGATGCCTTTAACAAAGTTTAGCTTACTAGGCATCTCAGGCCATGGTCTTAGCTGGTCGAATGATGTAGGGAAAGCAGGGGAGGTCACGTCGATTGGAACCTATGTTCCTAATACCTCTACCTAAGATGCATGTACCTCAAAAGTCTCAGCATCTACCTTTGATGCCAGGAGTAATCAAGATAATTAAAAACAACACATAAAAATGAAAAGGTACAAAAACATGGATTGAGCTAAAAGAAACGTACCAAAAGGCCCTTTGTTGTTTAGCTCGGGAAGATCACCAAGCTGCAATGATCCATTGAAAAAGCCATCAAAGACATCTCTTTCATCACTCGAATGGACACTTCTCTCATCACTGGGTCACCTAAGTGCATCCAAAGCCTTTGCAAGCCTTTTCTCCATGATGTCTATCACATCCTCCTCTTGTGAGGTAGGAGTTCTTCAATCATTTCTTCTCTTTCATTCACATCTTCTTCTGGCCCTATGAAAATCACTTCTGGATCAGCCATTGGGGCCAAAGTCTCCCTCTCTCTCTCTAGACTCTCCTCTGATAACACTAACATTCTAATGTTAGTATGACATAGGGTACATATACATTCGATAGAAATATACATTAAAATGTCACAATAAATAAATTAATAACAATAAAATGAAATACTTATCTTCCACTGGCAGTACAAATCGAATCTATTTTGCCCTTGGTAGTATTGCATCCAAAGCAGGCTCCCTTGGGCATTCTTTCTTCTTCACCTTTATCTTGGACTTCCCAACAGTCTCGCCAATCAAATGTTTAGCCCTTTTCATAGATGTGCATAGCTTGAGTGGTTCCACTTCCAAACTATCATGGGAATGATGGGAACGACTAGCTACACCTCCACTAGTGATCGATACCGATTTCTCAATGTCCTCTGATGGATCCTGGGATCTAGTGGCACTAAATAGGTGGCAAATCCAAGGATGGGATAATTGCGAACGGTCCCTCAAAACATAGCGATTATCATCATAAATCACTAGGAACTCAGCGAACCTACGTGAATACCCCGCAAAGAAAGCAAAGGTAAAATGAGGTTTAGCATGGACATTGGAATGTAACTAGATGATCTCCCCGGGAAGACCAGATACAAGAAATTGTGCCCAGTTGTAGCATCCTTCTATCTCTAAAACGGCATGTATGAAATGCACAGTCTCAATCTTAAGGTTTCTCCCTTGAGATAGAGATTTGGAAAATGCCTGTGCCCATAAGAGAGGATATAGAAAGTTCATTTTTATTGATCAGGTGTCATCTTGCATAGCAAAACCTTTGCAACCCCGAGGCACACCTAACCACTCCTCCAACTCTCTTATGACATGGTCATCTTTTGCTGCTTTGTCTATAGACACCGTGATGCCATCCATGGGCATGTGAAAAATTTCAAAGATAAATTCAATGGTCAAGTGAAAAGATACCCTAACCCCTCAGACCCACGTGCTAAAATAGGAAACATTACCATTGAAAGAATCTACAATAGTGACCATCTCAGTAGCTAGAATGCTAGGAGTCAAAGCTAAAAACAAGTCCATCAAACCCGCCCGGGTAAGGCGACTGATGGTCAGCTCAGGGGCTCCCCTCTGCAACCACTTTTGTAACTATTCCACCTCCCTAAACTTCATGAAAAGGATGGACTTAGTGTACCCCATTATAACAGTGACTTCTTCAGGAGGGATGACTACTATAAAAAGAAAACATAGAGAAAAAAGTTAAAAAAGTAGTACAAGATAGGACAACAAAAGAAAAGAAAATGGAGACTAGAGCATGGTCATTTACCATCAGTAAATGATGTAGGTGGGATAGGTGTAGGATCAATTCTTTGAGGGAAGGTTGGCCCATTAGAAGACCATTCCCCATGTAACCAACCATGAACTTGGCAATACTCAAGGACTCTTGAAAACTACCTATGGTAGTTAACGAGAGCCACCTTGGTCTAGTCCAACACCGTAGCACGGAGAATGGGGCCTACCACAAAAGTCTCTAGCATCATGTGTGCTAAGGAAAGCCCACCATAATCATCGCATGTCCCATGCTCATCAAAGCGGGGCCTACATAGGAAAAACAAATTTTTATTTAGATAATGACATAAAATTTAAAAAGGGATCAAAATTAAACAAGACACAAAGAAGCATACCTATCCACACTATATATTGTCTCGGGTGGATTTTGAAATAGGATGTGTACATGGAGGGCTAGGAAAAGTGTGTTGTTGCTATTATAATGACTACACGTAGGTGGCTCCCACGCACGAGTCAAAGGATGTGTAGATCTAGGACCCTCAGCAAAGCCTCCTGAAATTGTGAAAAGTCCCTCATCGATGTCAGTGATAAAAGTAAGTATCCCTTGTGTAGATCTAGGCAATGCTATCTTGATGATGTCATGAGCTAACTGTTTGCTTAGGTGAGACCATATAACCACACTAAAATGTTGCAAGATGAAGGACAAAAACGAACTAACACCGGGGCAGAACCATATCACATGGGGCCCGATGCACATGTCATAGGGGGGTGTGTCCAGTCCAAAGGGGACAAACCAAGTAAGCACCCCAACAAGCTCAACCACCATAAGAGAAGGTTTAGGTCCCCTATGAAACACCATAAAATTTTGGCCTAGCACTTTCAAATAAGATTCAAGCTAAGTCATGCAACTACCTAAGCATGAGTACAACATAACCAAACTTGGAGGCCTCCGAAACAGCCCACAATGGCTTAGGATTCAATAGGCAAGGTCCCCCTAGGGCCCATAGGTGACTACATCAACTTTCATCATCTAGAATCAAAAGTTTCAGCCTCAAAATGCTTGGTTTTAGCTAAGTACACTTTGGAGCTACATTTTTAGATGCTGCCCAATGTAAGGATCAGCGTCACCAACTTTTGGAGCCCCAAAACTAAGCCAAAACCAGCCAAAATCAAGCCCAAGTATCCCCCATGACCTCCACCAATGCCCCCAACAACTCCTAGCCTCTAGAAAATCAAAATTTTGGCCTCAAATATGCCATTTTAACTTGTTGATGTTGGGATTACTTTTCAGATGCTGCACAACGTAAGGATCAGTGTCACCAACCTTTGGAGCCCTAAAACTGAGCCAAAATAGGCCAAAATCAAGCACAAGGACCCTTAATGACCTTCACCAAGGTCCCCAGTAGCTCCCAGCCTCTAGAAAATCAACATTTAAGCCTCAAATATGCCATTTTGACTTGGTGATGCTGGGGTTACTTTTTCAGACGTTGCACAGCGTGACCAAACAAGAACAGAAAAATTCAGGCACCTCTAGGTAGAATTTCGACATGAAGTCAACTCTTGGGAGCTAGGAAACAATTGTACATGTTCATAGGCTTTAGAAAATCAAGATTTGGGCTTCAAATATGCCATTTAAGCTTGGTCACACTAGGGCCACACTTTGGTCACGCTGCACAGCGTAAGCATAGCGTGACCAAAGTAAACAGGATTGAAAAAAATAAAAAGGAATCAAAATCAATACCCAAGCCACCCTGGAGAGTAGGCAGTATTCAAGAAACATCAAATAGGCATCAACATATAAAAATGAGCTCAAATTAGGGCAAAAACACTTAGTGATGTTGTTTTTCAGACGCTACACAGTGTAATGCCCAATGTCATCAATCAAAATAGGGTCAAAACAACATCCAAATCAGCCCAAATTTGGCACACATAACCCTCATAACCCATGGCATGTAGATCCACTCTAAAAATGGGTCTCATAAGTCAAAAATTGGTTCAAAATGCACTATTTTCAGGTCATATGCTATTAGTCACACTAGCATGCTTCCAGCAGCTTAAACCTAGCGTAAACACTTTCATATGTTAGACACTGGATGCTGGATGCCAGAAGCTAACACCAGAATAGGCTACACACATATTAGAGATAGATCCATGCATGTTGGAGGCTTTGGAAGCCCAAAAATAGAATAGAACTGCAGATCCGAAGGCCAGACACCTAGATCCACGCTTGTACATTAACATTTGTTGAATTTTTGACATTTTTTTGTGTTTCAAGTTCTTACGCTGGGCATTACGCATGCCAGCGTAAGAGATATTGGACATTGCATTGTACATTGTAAAATTTCATGCATCTAATCAATGCACACATCTATCACCCAATTCAAATTTTTCTCAGCTGACAGCCCCTGATCTTCTCCTAGACCTGAATCTCACCTCCATGATCCTATAAATCTCATGTTTTTCCACTAGATCAAGGTTGGGGAGAAATTTGAATCTCACAGACTTAGGAAATTTTGGCATCAATCTCATACATTGGGCTTGATACAGACTTTGACACCATACACTTGCAATCCAAAACCTGCATCTTCCCAGCATCTGTTCTTATCCATCAGGGCTAAACATCCACCTTGCAACGACTCTGCAACTGCGGTCTGACCAGTGCACATTTTAATTGTTTATCAATTAAAATAATTTGTCTTGTGGTTTACATTATTTTTTCTGTTCACATTTTCCTTGTTTTCATTGTTTAAACAGTTTACATTTTTTTCAATTTGTTTACATTCAGTTTTGCATTTGTTTACGTATAACCCAATGCATCACAATTGCGTACGTTTGGGGAAGTCCTTGTTTGGTCCACGTGTGGACCATTCAAGGCACTCTACCTCCATTGATTTCTAGCTTGCCCTCAAGTGAAGGTAGGGTCTTACTGTTTTATTCGTAGACCTCTTAGTGTCCATTCATTCTAGCCTCTCGCCGACAATTTTGGACGGTACACCCTGCACATTGCCAACACAATGCTAGAAACATTAAGTAACTAAAAAAATTTAGTATTAATAATAGATCAAAAATACATGGGCCTAGAAATCACATAAACAAATACTTAGAACGCACAGATTCACCCCATGAGACAAGAACACCAATATCTATTTAGTGTATCTGATGCTAATTGGGGCACATTGGAATCTATGCAACGATAAACCCACAAAAAATGCAAAACATAAACACACATAGAAAATAGATAAACAATATAAACACAAAATTGGAAAATAATGGGTATCCAGTAGTAATGCATGGCTCATGTTGAACCTTCCCTACAACCAAGTCACGTTGAACCTTCCCTACNGTCTTCATCCCTAACACTCATGCTAGTGTCCCACATTATAGGTCACGCTGGAACCTACAACTTCCTAGATCTCTTGCCCTGCATTCACACCGCTTACCATATTTCCAAGGAGAACATGCCTTCCCAACTCACACCGAGGCCTAGCCAACCGCTCATGATGCCTCTCTTAGGCACCCACAATGCCTTTTCTAGCAAAAACCCTGTTAGTCCACACTGGTTTCACCTCTTCCATTGCCTAAATTCATGCTGCTAAGAAGGTTAAAAATCATGCTACCCAAGGACTGAAATCAAAAATTTACAAGTCATGCTACCCTAGGGAAAAGCTCAAAAATTTTCAAGTCACATTGCCCAAGGACTGAAATACAAAATTTACAGGTCATGCTACCCTAAAAAAACTCAAAAATTTGCAAGTCATGCTCCCCAAGGACTGAAATCCAAAAATTACAAGTCACACTACCCTCCAAAACTAGAAAATTTTGCCCCAAAAACCCAAAGTCATGTTATTCATGCCCTATCCCAAAAATTCAATGTCATGTTGTTCATTCCCTGAAATTCACAGTCACACTGCCAAAGATGCCAAAAAGGGGCAAGATAGTCAAGCTATCAAGAAGGGCAAGGGGCTCACACTGCAAACCCTAAGCTCACAAACGTAGCTCAAGCTATGACTCAAAAGACAAGCTTTCCTCCCCACACTCATGTTACATCCATAAACCCTGTAAAAATCACACCAAGAAAAGTCCATAAACCCTAAAAAAATCAAAAACCCCCACGATTCTAGAAACCCCAAAGCCCAAATCACAACCAAAGTTCTACCCTAGGTAATGCTTCCACGAGAGAAAAATTGGAGAAACAAACTTACCCGTGCAAAGCCTTCTTCCACATTGGAATCCTGGCTTAGGGAAGATGCTAGAGAAGCTCTTTGCTCTCCTCTACAAATTTCAAATCCACCTACCTCTTCCCCTTGTCTTGACTTGCCTTTCCCCTACCCTTATCCTTTATGTTGCCTTATACATGCTAACGTTGTTGATGGCAAGTCACACTGATGTTGTAGCTCATGTTGCACTCCTAAGTCATGCTGCAATCAAGAAGTCACGCTAACACAAACTACTCTTCCTCCAATCCAAAATCTCCTCTTTAAACCCAACACATTCTATTTTTATCTCCTTTTGTTTTACTTTATTTTTCTCTCACTTTATATTTGCTTTATTTTTTTAAATTTGTTTTCATTTGTGTTGCATGTTGGCCTACATCCCTCATTATTCCAGCCTCTAGAGATGAGGCCCAAAATTTTTCTTACACAAAAAAATCAACAACAACAATAAACATGTAGGAACGTCTATAAATGTGTAATGATGCACATAAAATTCATAAAACTTTGAAATTCCTAAACTTATTGTTCACTCAAATTTAAAAGTAAAAATTCAAAAATGATGCAAATGACACGTCAACATATGGCTCGGTATGGCCTTTAATGGGCATCTGGCCTAGTACAGCCTTCAAATGCCATATGGCCCAATACAGCCTTAAACTACCATCTGGCCTGGTACGGCCTTAAAATGCCATATGGCCCAGTACGACATTAAAATCCCATATGGCCCGGTACGGCCTTAAACTACCATCTGGCCCGATACGGCCTTAAAATGCCATATGGCCTAGTACGGCCTTAAACTTCCATGGCTTTAAACTACCATGACTATCACCGCATCGCCAAATTTTTGTTAGTACATAGTTCACTTATATTTAGTAACTCCTTCACGAACAGGGTGTCTCTTACTCTGCTCCCATTTTAAATTGGCAAGAGCAAGCACATGGCCACCAAGAACATCCTCTCAACACTGTCTCTCACTAGACCATATGGGGAGGTAGAAAGAGCAATCAACCCAGAATCCTTGGATTTAAATCCATCCACCTATACTGATTTAATAGCCTCCACTCAAGAAACAATAGATTGGCCTAAAAACGTGACTAAAACTCTAAATCTAGAAGCTGATAATATCACTGAAGATCCTCTAGTTGAAATCCCTATTACCATGATCAATGGCGAAACCAGAACATTAAAATTAAGTGCCTTACTAGACTCACAACTCGTAGGTGGTATCACTCAGGTGTTAAAAGATAACATAAAAATGTTCACATGGTCATACAAAGACATGCCAATATTAGACCCCCGGATCATCCAACATAACATCATTCTCGATGAAAAAATCAAACCAGTAAAACAAAAAGAATGAAAGGTCAAACCCGAGGTAGCATTAGTCGTCCATGCTGAAATCACAAAACTCTACCAAGCTAACTTCATCTGGGCTATTGATTATTTCAATTGGGTATCAAACATTGTTGTAGTCCCTAAGAAGAATGATAATATATGCATATGCATTGATTTCTGTGACCTTAACACAGCCGCTATAAAGGATGATTTCTCGTTACCTAGCATTGATCAACTTATTGACACAACTAATGGGCATGCAATATTGTCCTTTATGGATGGATTTTCAGGGTACAACCAAATAAGAATCAATCTGGAACATCAACTTAGAACAACTTTCATGACACCTTGGGGTACATTCTATTATACTATGATGCAATTTGGCCTTTAAAACATAGGAGCTACATATCAACAAGCAATGACATATATATTCAGTGATTACATGCTCAATTTGCTCAATGATTATGTTGACGATATTGCAGTCAAAACTAAAACAACTGAACAACATGCAAAAGATCTAGACTTAGTACTTAAACGTTGTCTCAAATATGACCTTAGACTCAATCCAAAGAAATGTGTCTTTGGCATCAAAATAGAAAAAATGCTTGGTTTCCTAGTCTCCGAAATAGGGATATGGTTAGACCCTAATAAGGTCAAAGCAATAACCAATATGCAACCACCAAGAAACCTCATCAAACTACATGGCCTCCAAGGTAGACTACAATTCATAAGATGCTTTATCGAAAGGCTAATGGATAAGTTGAGTCCCATGCAACATCTATTATGAAAGAATGTACATTTCCAATGGACTCAACAATGCCAAGAAGTGTTCGAGAACATAAAACAAGAGTTGGCTCAACTACCAATTGTTTATCCTCCACAAAGTGATAAACCTTTCTACATCTACCTTGCAACTTCTGATTCCTCCATTACATCGATGCTTTGTCAAAAACGTGAGGATGGAGTTGAAATCCTTGTATATTACCTAAGCCATGCATTAATCACCTATGATTAATGATACAAAGACATAGAGAAATCATGTCTTGCCCTCATCTTCCCCTTTAAGAAATGGCAACATTATCTCTTCCATAATCAGGTTTACATCATTTGCAAGGATAATGTACTCCATGCCATCACTAATAACATCTATGAGTCAAATAGGATAGCTAGGTGGAAAGCAATGATCATAGAATTTGACTTACAATATGTCGCTCAATCTTCCACAAACGGTCAAGCAATAGTCACACAATTAGCCATCTTGCCAATGCACAATCAAGCAACAATAAACCCCAAATTCGTAGATGAAAATGTTAATAGTATAGACACCGTACCTAATAACTATGAAGCAATCCTCTATTTCAATGGAGCTTCAACCTCCTAGGGAGGAAGTGTTGTGGTCATTTTAAGTTACCCCTCTAGAGAAATCCAATCCTTTGCCTACCGATTAACCTTTCCTTGCACCAATAACATGGCAAAATATGAAGGTCTTCTTCAAGGTCTTCAAGTAGCATTAACTTCAGGAATCTCATGTCTTGTAGTTCGAGGTGATTCACAACTAGTTATTAATCAAGTCACTAAGTTTTACACATGCAAAGCTCTCCATTTGCAACTATATTGTGATTTGACCAAACATTTGATGAGGCAACTAGTAGAAGTGGATATACAACATGTCCCTAGATGTGAAAACACAATTTCTAATGCACTTGCCACACTAGCCTTAAACATGACACCCAAAATGTTCCATGTGTTGCAAAGCTCTATAACAAGTTGTGCTAAACCTATAATTAACATGTGTGACGAAATGCCTATAGCATCCGTTAGCACAACACACGTAATACAATGGTACGATGACATAAAAGAGTACCTTCTAAGAGGTGAACCACCACAACACTTGACAAATGCTCAAAAGGACGTCATGTGAAAATGCTCTCGGCAATATGTATTAATAGGAGACACCTTGTGTCACAAATCCTATGAAGGCATTCTGTTGATGTGTGTTAGTAGCATCAATGGTCAGACGTCGTAGAAAAAGTTCACGAAGGACTTTATGGAGGACACATTGCACCTAAAGCAATGGCAACAAAGATTAGGTGCTTAGGCTACTATTGGCCACACATGGAGTACGATTACATATCCAAGGTCAGAACATGTGACATTTGCCAAAAGCATGGTAATTTAATACACGTGCCACCTAACAAATTGCATATAGCACAAATCACATGGCCATTACAAAAATTGGGATTAGACTTAATTGGATCGATAACACCATTGTCCTCTGCAACACATAGCTTTACTATCACTGCAACTAAATATTTCACAAAATGGGTAGAAGCTATTACCCTTAGGAAGACCACTTCAAAACACATTTGCACTTTCATATTGGAAAATATCATGACCCATTTTGGTATTCCAATGACCATCGTTACCGATAATGGGCCACAGTTCAGCAGTGCAAATACTAAAAGCTTCTGTAAAAGTCTAAGCATTAAACATGCATTTTCATCACCTTACTACCCATAGAGCAATGGTCAAGTGGAGGCTACAAAAAAAACTATCATCATGGTGCTCAAAAGGATGCTAAATCAGAGTAAGAAATGATGGCATGAACAATTAGTGTACGTATTATGGACATACAAAACAACACTCTGAACATTTATAGGTAAAACTCCCTTTAGTCTTGTGTAAGGATTTGAAGCTGTTTTACCTTTATAATTGTAGGTTCCTTCATTGCAGATAGCTCTCTCTGGCCTCCTCGATGAAAGTCAAAACAATGAATTGTGCATCGCTAACCTTGACTCAGTAGAGAAGGAATGTGTGTGAATGCATTGAATGATACCAGAGACAACAACGGCAATGACACAAACACGATTTGCACAAGCGCCTGATCAAAGAAGGAGACTTAGTCCTTAAAGCCATATATGAACACTCAAATAAATTCTTAGCAACCTGGGGAGGGCCTTACTTATCACTAAGGTGTACAATAATGGAGCATTCAAACTTACTGATATGAATGAGAATGAGTTTGCTAATCCTACAAATCACTTGTACCTAAAACGGTACTATGTCTGATAAACTTAAGGTATGTCAAAGTCCTTGCATCATGACTTAAAACTAATACCATAGAAAATTCCTAGCATCATGACTTAAAACTGATACCATAAAAATTTCCTAGCATCATGACCTAAAACTAATACCACAGAAACGTCCTGGCATCATGACTTAAAACTGATATCACAGAAAATTCCTAGCATCATGACTTAAAACTAATACCACAGAAAAGTCTTGGCATCATGACTTAAAACTGATACCAGAGAATAGTCCTGGCATCATGACTTAAAATTGATACCATAGAAAAGTCCTAGCATCATGACTTAAAATTGATACCACAGAAAAGTCCTGGCATCATGACTTAATACTGATACCACAAAAAATTCCTAACATCATGACTTAAAAATGATACCACAAAATGTCCTAAATCATGATATTAAACTAACACCATAAAGCTCTCTCTGGTATGACACTAAAACTACCATCTTTTATCTACCATGACATAAAACTAGCACCTAGAGTCCACTAAGACTATAAACTGGTTTGCCTCTTTATAGTCCTCTATGACTATAAACTAGTAGCACAATGTCCACTACAACATTAAACTGTCACCATCCAAAGGGTTATGACATGAAACTAATTCACAATAGTCCACTAAGACTATAAACTAGCAACGTCATCGATGACCAGGCAAAGTTTGAAAATATATGCTATTACAATTCGGTGTACATGTTTCCCAAAGACTTGATGCACATGGACACAAATGAAGTTGATGTTGTTCATGATTCTATTTGCTTTGAAAAATGCACGTGGTGACTCCATCTTCTGGTTTAAAGTGCTTAGTTAACAGATTCATTTGTGTTTTTCTTGTCTTCTTGGAATTTGTGTTTGCAGGATGACACTCCTGAGGTGTTCATACATAAGTGCACTTCATTGTGACCATAAGGTATCACATTCTTCCTGACGCACATAACTAGGATTATCAATCTGTTCATAAGTACATTCCCAACTCCTGATACATTCCCTATTTTCCCATCATGTCGTAATTTTCCTATTGAATTACACCCCTAGATACATTCCACTTAGTTCAAAACTCTTGACACACTATTGCACACTATGACTCTCTAAGTTGTTGTGATGCAAAACATAGTACATAGTACATGATGCAAAATGCAAGTGCTCAAACATGAGCATAGCACAGAAAGCAAGCTCTTTCAAAAAGATAGAGAAAATAAAAAATAAAAGAAAAGGAAAAGACAAAATAAAACAAAAACAAAAGAAAAGAGAAACAAACAAAAAATAAAAAGAACAAATAGATTAAAGAGAAAAATGCACAGAAAAGGTTTTCATGACCCCATTGACATCATAAACAAAATACTATTGGCTATTCTCATACAAGCCCAGGAAAGAAGGAAATTCTCTTGAAAAATAGTTACACTTATGCCTCAAAGAGACCATGTTACACACCATCACGTGGCTTTGGCTATTTACAACGGGTCCCATACAAACTCTATAAGAGTCCCATTTCTCCAGAGAATGCATCTCCTATGTCTTGGCTCCAAGTCTGCTAAACATTGGCCATTGACAAGGACCAAGGATGTAGCTCATTCACGTGAGAGCACTTCCTCTCCCACAATCTCGGTAGCAATCATGGTCCTTAACCTACTGGCTTCCTTGTTTACAACCAATTCCCTTGCATCTTGAACCACATTCCCTCAATCCCATCTACTTTTCAAAATGGTGCGATGACGTCCGACCAAGGGCCGATGGATAATGTTTGGTATTTTTTTGTTCATGGTGTTTTTCATTTCTTTGTCGATGCCTCTTGGGCAGATTCCTCCAGATGTCAACAAAGAGGGGCCAATGAAACACCACTAATTTCGACCTAACACTTTGGAATAAAATAACTCAAGCCCTTTCAAGCTTTCAAGAGGCAAAATTTGGCTAAGGCGTGAAAACCATGCTTATCTAAATCAAGCCAACTTGCTCATCCCATCAAGTTGGAAGCTTGCCCATAGCATGACCAATTCTTAGAGTCTCAAAACTGAGCCAAAACAACTTGATCTATAGCATGCAGGTTATCCTTAGAGCACATCCTTGACAGCTTCAGTTCCAACTTCTAGAATGCCAAATTCCAACTCAAAATTGCAAGTTTATCCAAGATTTCACATGTCACGTTGCATGTCATGCTACATGTCATGCTTCAACGTGACATATAGCGTGACCTACTCAAAATGGTTCCAAACAAGTCACATCTAGGCTCAAATTCTAGATTTCAAATCACTTAACTAGAATCAAGCTTTAAAATCACAATTTCAAGCAAAGTACATCATTTTCGATTCATGTCACGTTGCATGTCATGCTGTGGGCATGATGCATGTCACACTGTAGGCACACTACAGTGTAACTCCAGCATGACTTACCATAAATAGCTCAAAACAAGGCACTTTTAGGCTATAGTTAGGCAATCCTTGCACTTCAAGAATCAAGCTTCAAATTTCCAAAATTTGGTTAAAAATTGCAAGTTTTTATTCACTCATGCTGAGGTCACGCTGCAGCGTGAGTGTAGTGTGAGTGTCACGCACGCATGCTCAAGTCACGCTGAGGCAAACTCAACTCACGCTGGAAATTCTTGTTAGGAAGAAAATCCTCAAATAGCCATGGAGCCACCCAAATCAACATCCTGTAGTGGCCAAACCAAAGATCCAGAAGTTTCAAGTGAGCCAAAGTCAATTTCTCTTGATTCCATTGTAAATTTTCATTTCTGGGCTTGCCTAGCCCTCACATTCTAAATTGTATGTACTTTCATGGGCTTGAGTAAGCCACATGTTGTAAGATTCAATGCACCTAGTCTAGAACATAGCTTGCTAACACACATCCAAATCATGCACAACTGTCCATCGAACATGTGTCACAAGATCCACTTTCCTCTCATCTCTCAGCCATTGATTCCATTCTTGAATTCTGCAACCAAGCCTGACCATACCCTATAAATATCCTGTCAATTCACATAAATAGGGTTGGAAATTTTTAAGTTAAATGGCTTAGGAAAATTAGAGTAATAATCCTTGGGTGCTTGGCACACTCTAACTCCTAGCATCCAAGCACTTCTGAAACACATCACATCGCGCGAGGCTTGGTGCTTGACCTGCCATCCACACATGCAGCTACGCTTTGACCAATGCACATCTTTTCTAAGAAATACAATACAGTTCTATTTGCCAGCCATTATTATATTTACTCTATTTTACATTCAGTTTATGTTTTGTTTATGATACCTGCATACGTTTCTGTTTACATTTCATGCGCACTATTTATGTTTTAAAGCTTTAGTTACGATAACCCCAGTGCAAGCCGTAGTTTACGCTTAGGGAAGTCCTTGGTTGATTTGTGTGCAGACCATCCAAGGCACTCTACCTATGTTTACCTTTCTAGCTTGCCCTTGCACAAAGGTAGGGTCAGTTGTGTCTGCCCGACGATCTTTCGGTGTTTGCTTCCCTTCCAACCTTACATTGACAATTTAGGTCAGTACATCGATGGTGCTCAGGATGTTCTAAACAGTTTGACAAGTTTTCTAATGAAGAATTTTGCTACAGTATGCTACACTATGTAGCATAGTAGGCCTCCGAAGATAGTTTCTCAGGAAACCAAACTATTGCAGAACAAGGTGCTATGCTATGCAACATAGCATAGCGTAGAAAAGGAAAAATAGAAAGGCCTAGCTTACCTAGTGATTCCAATTGCACTCGACAAGCACTCTGGCCTTCAAAACAAGTTTCCTTTTTCGAATTCAAGTCCTTTGGCAAAAAACCCTTTTACTAGAAATTCGTAGATTTAGCAAAAATTAGGATACACTAGTTGCTACGGTGTGCTACACTACATAGCGTAGCATAGCGTAGTGATGATTCAAAAGCGGCAATGAGCATCTCAAATGCAAGTTTAGCAAGTTCAAAAGCTTCCCTTCACAAAAGGTGAAAGTTACTATTGTTAGCATAATCAAAGCTCCAACAAAGTATTTGCAATTTCAACACGGGTCGCAAATGAAGCCAACTGCTACACTATGTAGCGTAGCGTAGCATAGCAAAGATGCAAATCAAACAAAGTGCTACAAAAGTTGACCTGATGTGCGCCAAATCTTCTAGCAAATGCAGTTGACTTCAACACAAATTTCTTTTTCAAACTAATGGATACGTTATGCTACACTACATAGCATATCACAACATAGCACAATGTAGCAAGAAGCTACATTACGCCAACATGCTATGCTACATAGCATAGCATAGTGTAGTAGGCAGCTACACTACTTCAGTGTGCCTCATTCCTCATCTGCATTGTTGGCATATTTGATTCCAGCATCTCCATTTTCGATAGCATAATTACAACATGACAAGTTCATGACCGGCTTTGCATGTTCATGCAGTATGGACACATCAGCATTTCATGGGTCCAGGACATGTGTCATCCAAGCCTCATTTCTCATGTGCTCCTGGTCCTATAAATACCCCAATGAGCAACATTCAAAGGGTTGGCAAATTAGCAATTCAAAAGGTTGAATAATTTTAGCAGTTGGCAAATTGAGAACTTACTTGATTGGAAAATTGAGAATCCCCTTGGTTGGAAAATTTCGGTAGTTGGCACTTTTAGCATTGGCACTTGGCATTAGCTTTTTGCTTTTTGGCACTTTGTACTATTGGCTCTTAAGCTTGTACTTGAAAACATAGTTGAGGCATTTCAAGCATTCCAGTCATTCCTAAACTCTTTGTGTGCCTCCAGCACGATATAACTTGTTATACATTTTCAAGAAAAGAAGAGAATTCAACCTGCGACATTACTGTGGTGCATTTTCTTATCCCGGTTACTCTATTATTTCTTTATTGTCATCATTATTTGGAATCATTTTCTCTAGCATTGCATTTATTGATTATCAGTTAAATCTCGTGTGTTCCACACTTAAAATAATGTTTACAAAAGGTTAAGTTACACCAATTAAGTCCCTGTCTGATCAACTAGACTTTTTAGAGTTCCCTATTTCCATTTTATCTAGCATGGACCTCGCATGGATTCAGGGTTAAAACTATTCACCTAAAAACCTCTTAGTGTTTCCAGCCACCAATGTTTTTGGTCACACCAATTAGCATAACATAGTATAGCGGCATCCACTAACTTATACTCACATGCAATTCTTAAATGTAAATCATAAAACCGTAAATGGATTTTCTTGCCACTCTTCTCCACCTCATGTATAAGCTTCTTTACGGGATGTGACTTCTTAATTTTTGTCCTAGACAATTCCACTACCTTAGTAATGAGTCACACCCCTCTAGCTTCATTCCTAATGATAGCTAGTGGGGCCTCACCTGTATTATCACATGAGTGATGAGATCATCCTAATTGGCCTCTAGTCATTATAGAAAATGACTTTCCAATTTCCTCTAGGAGATCTTGCGATCATGTGGTAGTGAAAAAGTATTGGATCCATTACCTGGAGAGATGGTTGTGGTCCTACAACACCCATCACCCATCCTTCCAAACCACGAAGAACTCCATGAACCTTTGTAGGCATCCTACGAAGAATGTGAAGTGTACATGTGACCTCACATGAAGGTTGTGACACAACCTGATGATTTTGGCATGCAGGCTATTAGCAAGGTAGGAAGCTTAGTTGTATCATGTGCCTTTTTCTAACATGTCCATCATCATCCAAGCCTTCTCCACATTGAGACGTTTTCCTTGGAAGAGAAACTTTGGGAATGCACAAGCATGAAATAGTGGGTAGAGTTGTTGGACCACAAGTAATCTCACTTCCTTGATGAGTATGCCTTTGCAAGACGTAGAAGTGTCTAGCCACTCCCAAATGTCCCCTTTGTGGTCCACATGTTTGTCAAATTTCTTAGCAATTTGTGGGGCCTTAGAGGAGAGGCTAAATAGGTTTGTAAAGAAGTCATTTGTGAGGTCAAGAATCACCCACATGCCACAAGCCTATGTAATAAAATGATTGGCACTCTCACTAAAGGAGTCGATGATCATAACCATTTCAACCACCAAGATTCCCAAGCTAAGGGCCATGAAAAGTCCATTTAGCCCAACTTGTTAAAGCTTGCTAGTTAGCTCCTCTAGGGTCTTATGGCATAGCCAACGTTGTATACCCTCAACATCACCTTACTTCATAATGAGGGTGGCCTTATTGTGGCCTTACTTCATGTGCCTTTTTCTAACATGTTCATCATCATCCAAGCCTTCTCCACATTGAGACGTTTTCCTTGGAAGAGAAACTTTGGGAATGCACAAGCATGAAAGAGTGGGTAGAGTTGTTGGACCACAAGTAATCTCACTTCCTTGATGAGTATGCCTTTGCAAGATGTAGAAGTTTCTAGCCACTCCTCAATGTCCCCTTTGTGATCCACATCTTTGTCAAATTTCTTAGCAATTGGTGGGGCCTTAGAGGAGAGGCTAAATAGGTTTGTAAAGAAGTCATTTGTGAGGTCAAGAATCACCCACATGCCACAGGCCTATGTAATAAAATGATTGGCACTCTCACTAAAGGAGTCGATGATCATAACCATTTCAACCACCAAGATTCCCAAGCTAAGGGCCATGAAAAGGCCATTTAGCCCAACTTGTTAAAGCTTGCTAGTTAGCTCCTCTAGGATCTTATGGCATAGCCAACGTTGTGTACCCTCAACATCACCTTACTTCATAACGAGGGTGGCCTTATTGTGGCCTATCGTAATCACTATAACCTCTTCTAAAGTGACCATAGCTACAATAGGCAAAAGCAAAGTGAGCATCTTGAGAAAAGCAAAGCAAAAAATGCATAAGAGCATAAAAAATGAACTACTTACATGACATGAATGGTGTGCAAGATGACAATAGTGGGGTTGAGACCTCTTCCACGCTGGGTACACCACTCATCCATTTAGCATCTAACCATCCATAGGTCTAAAACCTCTCATAGGCTTTAGGATATCGACAAGGGTATTCTACCAGCTTAGACCCAATTTTTCCAATCACCACCACATAGACATTCTCAAAGGATGAGAATCCCTACAAGGCAATGCAGGTCAAGTTCAAGGCTTCCTCCTCATCATGAAGGCCAAGTGCATCAACAGTAAATCTGGCAATAGGTTTAAGCAATTAGCATCCTCATATGAGTTATAATGAAATGGGTATTGCCAAAATTATAAAAGAACTCACCCTTTGACATAGTACACCATCCCAGGTAGGTTTTAAAATAGATTGAGCACTCATTAAGCAACAAATAAGGTGTTTCTCTTGCTATAGCACTAGAACTCTAGCATCTACTAGATCTTGGATAAAGAATTAATGCCCTTGGGGCCCCAGCCTGAACTCCCTACTCCATCACTAGAAGTAGGCTCATTGAACATGAATCTTAGGATACCCTGATTTGCCCTAGGCAATAATGTCTCCATCATGACATTAGCTACTTCCATTGCCAAGTGTGACCACATTATTACATTGAAGTATCAAAGTAAGAATTCTATGAACTCACATGCTTCTGATCTGAACCACATTTCCTATTGACCCATGCATGTTTGGTGTAGGTACATTCAGTACAAGTTCACTTATATAATAGAGGATATCCACTAGCTCCACCAAAATGAGGATGGGCTTCAACAATACCCTATAGCCACAACAATAACAATAGAGAAAAGCTAGCATTAGGGGCATACAAAAAACACATTAAGATTATGCATACTACATTACCAAAAGTTAAATAGCATGACTAGACAACCCTTAGCCTCCCCCATGAACCCCATGGGAAATAGACATCAGCATACCCATTTGACGCATCTAGTTCACAATCGGGCATAACACTAACATCCTCGTTTCACATTTGTAGCTTGCATTTTTCATGTTTAACATTATATTCTCACACTCAATAACTTTGGATAGTGTAGCCAATCAATCAAAAAAAACTTCTAACTCTCAGCTACATTCTCCTAGACCATAGCCTATGTAGTTTTTGGCAAAAAAAAATTTCTAACTATTGGTTACACTCCTTCTAGAGCATAACCCTTTTCAACATCCTATATTTCCTAACTATTGGTTATGGTCCTTGCAAAGCATAACCTTGAAAAATACCAAAAAAAATTTCTAATTGTTGATTATTTTGCCCATAAATTATAACCCTCAAAAATTTCAAAAACATTGTTAACAGTTGGTTATGCTCCCCGTAGAGTGTAACCCTTACAAATTCCAAAAAATTGCTAACTGTTGGTTACACTTCCCACAAAGCATAAACCTCAAAAATTTCAAAATATTGGCAACTATTGGTTATGCTCCCTAGAGAGTGTAACCTCCAACAATTTCAAAAATTTCTAACTATGGTTACGCTCTTGGGAGTATAGCCTGCAAATAGGAAAGTTTAGAAAATTTGCTAACTTCTTAAAGTGTAGCAATAGAGCGAGGCACTAAGATGTAAAAAAATCTAAGCACAAAACAAGGTAAGTTGTACATTACATGTACTAGGAGTGACATAGTCGTGATCCCTATAGTTGCCCTCCCCACTCTATTATGCTTTGGTGCTCAACAACACTTAATCCTTTCTACCATGCTTTGCATTCTCATGCCTTGTAGCCTTCCCACATGCCCCCACCTCTTGCAATACATCACTCGTGTGTTACGCTTACCCACATAACCATTGAGAGT
The DNA here is from genome assembly GCA_015680685.1 of Gnetum montanum. Lineage (NCBI taxonomy): Eukaryota > Viridiplantae > Streptophyta > Gnetopsida > Gnetales > Gnetaceae > Gnetum > Gnetum montanum. The sequence continues at coordinate 41,406 of MNCI01015912.1, read as the reverse complement.
AGAAGTAAACTCTCGACCCTAGGTCTGCCATTGGTCTTCATTTCTCATCCTAGGCTACAGCCATCTTTGTCATGGCCAAAAGAACGTAAAAAATATAAAATCATTTTTCCATGTCCCATGTCCTATGTGATACATAGGAAACCCTCACCCCTCACCATCTGTAGAAAACCCCAAAATGATACAAACCCTCACTACATGTTTCCCAAAAACAAGAAATCCACAAAACTCATCATATACATGCACTCCCTTCTCTTGGTGGTGGTGATCTTTGTCCAAGGTAGGCTACCCCTAAAACCCAAAACCCCATGAAAGCAATGTGAAAAAAGAAAAAAACGAAATCATAAGGGCAAAGTGTAGCACCCTACCTAGCTGATGACATATCCCTCCACTCCTCTATGCATGTCCTAGGAAGGCATCTTAATGTGTGTTCTCCCTCATTCACATTGGCAAGATTGGGGTGCTGGTGTTCACTATGGCACATCATGGTTGGTGGCTATACTCTTTCTCTTCACTTTTGTCACTACACTCTAACTCTCCTTGCATTGGTCATGCTACACTTGGTGACTTCTTGTTTTTACTTTTGAAAATGATAGGTTAATCATGGTGAAAATGCATATTTATATCCTCTAGGGTGATTGACACATCAATTACTTGGGCAGCATCCCATGTCCTATGTGTAATGTGGGATGAACATAGTAGCCATAGTTACAAAAATTTTCTAACTTTTTTAATGTTCCTAGACTTGGAAATTTTTTTGCATTTTTCTAGTTGCCTAGCAAATGCCTAGCATAATCCCACATTCCAAATCTTCCTAGCCTTATCTAAACTAATGCACTTCACATAATTCATGGTCTACTACAACCTTAAACTATCAATCCTATGGCCTACTAAGGCCAAAAACTAGTTCCCACACTTACCTAATCCCACAATCACACAAGTAGGTGAATTTTCATATAGCATTGCTTATCTTATGCACTGTACTTTATTAAGATAGGTATGGCTTGACATTCTTTCATTATTTTGTAGGATTCTTGGTAGAATTACAACATGAGCACATACAAGCATCTTCATTCACCCTTGGTCTTGACTGGACCTTATGGTAATTCCACATGATGTATTAACATGGAATGCCTAGACTTTGAGTCCATAGCCTATGACACATATGTAGCATCCTTAGAGGCATCATTGGATTGGCCAGACCATCTTGTCAGAGCTCTAGATCTAGAGGTAGGTGATGTAACCAACGATTCCCTTATTGAAGTCCCTATAATAACATGTAGAGGTGAGGTGAAGATACTAAAACTTAGTTCCTTGTTAGAGCCTCAACTCATACAAAGCATCATCAAAGTCCTCAATGATAACATGAAGGCATTTCCATGGTCCTATGAGGACATGCTAGGCCTAGAACCTTGCATAGTATAACATAACATTATCCTTGATCCTCACATAAAACCAATCAAACAGAAAGCCTATACAGTTAAACCTAAGGTGGCATTAGCAATTCACGATGAAATCACCAAGCTTTACAATGCTAGTTTTGTCCAAGCAGTTGACTATGCAAACTGGGTTTCCAACATTGTATTTCTCCTTAAGAAAAATGAAAGTATACACATTTACATAGACTTCTAAGACTTGAATAAGTCAACAATTAATGATGATTTTCCATTGCCTAGTATTGACCAACTCATTAATACTATGGATGGTCATGCCTTATTGTCCTTCATGGATAAGTTCTTTGGTTACAACTAGATTTGGATCAACCTAGAGCACCAACTTAGCATAACATTTATGGTCCCTTAGGATACATTTTGTTACACAATGATTCCTTTTAGACTAAAGAACATAGGAGTAACCTACCAATGCACAATGATGAATATATTTAGTAATTATTTGCTAAACTTGCTCAATGACTACAACAACAACATAGTAGTTAAGCCCAACATGGCTCACAACCACACAAATGACTTAGATTGTGTACTCAAACATTGCCTTAGACATGAACTTAGGCTAAACCCCAAAAAGTATCTTTGGGATCAAGATCAGTTGCATGTTAGGCTTTATAGTATTAGAGGAAATCATATATCATCAACTTAGCACCACTGGCAAACCTTAAGGAAATACACGGGTTACAAGGTAGATTTCAATTCATTCATAGGTTTATCACAAGGTTAACTAATAAGTTGCAGCCATGCAACATCTACTCAAAAAGGTGATCCACTTTGAGTGGATAGCTCAATGCCAACAAGAATTTGACAACCTCAAGAAGTAGCTAGCTCAACTCCCAATAGTTTACCCTCCACAAGGAGATAAATATTTTTACATCTACCGTATAACCTCAGATGTATCTATCACTTATTTTCTTTGCCAAAAGAAAGATGGTGGCTTAGAGGTTCCTATTTACTATCTAAGCTATGTGCTAGTGGCCTATGAAGCAAAATACAATGATGTGAAGAAGAACTACCTTGTCATAGTCTTCACACTTAAGAAGTGGAGACATTATCTTTTTCGTAGTCAAGTTAACATCATCTACAAAAACAACATACGCTGAGCTAGTACCACAAACATCTATGAAAGTAGTCAAATTGCAAGATGGAAAGCAATAATTATAGAGTTTGACCTACACTACATAGCACTAGCATCTAGTAAAGGTCAAGTAATAGTCACACAACTGATAGCTTCACCAATAGATGACCAAGTGAGAGTACATCCAAAATTTTCTAGTTGAGAATGTTAATAGCATAAGCCAAGTGCCTACAAACTTTGAGGTAGTTCTACACTTTGATGGTGCTTCAACCTCACAAGGGGGTAGTGCCACCATAGTCATCACATTTCCATCTGAGGAGTCACATTTCCTTGCACCAACAACATAGCAAAGTATGAAGGTCTCTAAAACACCACCAATTTTAGGCTTTAGCATTGCGACTACAAATTTTTCTAAGTGTCAAAACTTGAAAAAATTTTCTAACTATTGGTGCTATGCTCTCGAATGTAGCAAGCATAGTGTGGAAGAAGACCGAATTTGTGATAAGTTTTTCTTTACCTATCACTGCTATGCTCTAGAGCGTACCAAGCATAGCCAATGTTGGACATAAAATTCAAAATTTGTCTAAGTGTTGGGTTACACTCTAGAGTGTAGCTAGTGTAGCAATACAGAGAAGCCTCTAATAGCCTCCAAAAGCCTCTAAAGCTCAGCATCAATTTTCACCTCAGCTTCGGCACTCCTTCAACAAGCAAGATCAGCAATTTGTATTTCTCTTGCACTTTTCATTTGTTCCAAATTGTACCTATGCTCTAGAGTGTAGCAAGCATAGCAATTACATTTAGAAAATTTTCTAAATTTTTCTTGTAGTCCCACCTACTGCATTGCCACGTGGCACCCGATCTATGTTTTGAACCAACCCTAGCGCTATAAATACCCCTAGACCCCCAACATTTTAACTATTGACATTCTCTAAATGTTAGCATTCCCCAATGGTTGGCATTCCCCAACTATTATCATTCCCTAACTATTAGCATTCCCTAATAGTTGGCATTCCCAAATGGTTGGCATTCCTAGGTGTTTGGCATTTTCAAATGGTTTGCATTCCCAAGATGTAACCATTTTTAAGGACTTGGCATTTGGCATTTGCCAATAAGCATCTTTGGGTAAACGAGACTTAGATGCACTATTAGAGAGGTAGAGTTGCATTCTACGATCCACCATAGCCCCATCATAGCCTTACAAGGCACCATAGCCCACGATACACTATAGTGGCCAACTTGACAGGCATGGTTCATCACAGCAAGCACCAAACTTTATAACCTGACACCACCAAGACTATGAGTATGCTCCCACTACATCTATTATTCTATGTGTACCTTCTGAGACCCTTTTGGAGTTAACTATGCTCCCATTTAGGGTAGTGTTTCATTACTCTCTCTCATTTCTAGCATTTTATTGCGTTTTTCTTGTGTCTTTTTGCACTTTTTTACATGTCATCACATTGTACTATGCTTGGGTGGTAGTCTCTGTGATTTGACACTCTCATCTCAATAAAAACCCTTGGCTACATGCACCCCTATTCTGTGGCTATGCTCTACACTTAGCACCGTGAAACACCACTTTGACACCTAGCACCATTTCACGTCACTCAGATTTGCATTTTGGCTAACCACACCAACCACCAGTTGCACCCAATGCCCTAGTTGCAATTGACAAAGTTCCTATTCAATCAAAAAGACCATTTAGGGTGCTCTACCTCCATTTCTAGAAAGGCCCTCATGTGGAGGTGGGGTTAAGGCTATGCATTCATTGACCTCTCAATGATTCTAGCCATCAATGTTTTCAATCATTATAGTCTCCTCAGAGACATCTTAGCAATCCATAATCTAAGAATCCAAAACCTAGTAGTTCGAGGTGATTTGAAGTTAATTGTCAACTATGTTATAGAGGTTTACACTTGTAAAGAACAAAATTTACAACCTTACTATGACTTGGGAAAGCACTTGCTCAAGCAATTTGCAAATATAAATATCCAATATATTCCCTATAACAAGAATGTCATTACTGATGCAATAGCCACCTTAGCCTTAAGCATAACACCCAATAGGTTTCATGCCTTCTTTGCTTCAATAATGAACTAGACTAAACCTATTACTCAAACAACAAGCATCACATCCATAGCCATGACAAGCATAGTTCATGCACAAGAGTGGTATGTTGATATTAAGATGTACCTCCAATAGGGTGAACCTCCACAACACCTAACTACTACCCAAAAGGATGTGGTGGGAAAATGGTTGTGGTAGTATGTCCTTGTAGGTGATAGCACCTTGTGTCATAGATCCTATGATGAATATTTCTAACCTACATTAGCTATAGTGAAGTGCAAAGGATCATTCATCAAGTTCACAAGGGATTGTGCAGAGGCCACATTGCACCCAGGGCAATGGTAGCAAAAATCATATTCTTAGGGTACTATTGGGCTTACATGGAGCATGATTGCATTTCCAAGATCTGTGTTAGCAACATGACAACTTAATGCATGTGCCACCCACTAAACTATAAACTACATAGATCACATGGTCATTCCAACATTAGGCGTTTGACATCATAGGACCTATCATAGCTAAGTCTTCTGCAGGACATAGCTTCATCATAACTGCAACCGCATACTTTACCAAGTGGGTTGAAGCCATTTCCCTTAGGAAGATGATGTCATAATAGGTTTGAAAATTTATTCTTGATAACATAGTGACCCGATTCAATCTACCCATGACTATAGTCATGGACAATGGGCCACCATTTAGCAATGTAGAAACCAAAGCCTTCTACGAACACCTAACCTCAAACATTCATTTTCATCACCATACGACCTGTAGGCAAATAGCCAACTAGAGGCTACAAACAAAGTCATCATCAACCTTCTAAAGAAGAAGCTTGGTAGCAGTAAACGACGATGGCACAAGTAGCTAGTTTACGCACTATGGGCCTACCACACTGAAGCATCACAAAATTTTGAATCTTGGCATCTCAACTACAAATTTGGCTAAGTGTCAAAATGGTGGCACTTTGCCCAAATTTTTCTAAGTGTTAGGTGTAGTTAGCTCAAACTAATAGATTTGCAAATTTTTTCTAAGTGTTAGAATGATGGCACTTTCTACAAATTTGTCTAAGTGTTGGTGCTATGCTCCCCAAAGTAGCCAGTGTAGTATGCATCAAGGCCTATTTTGCTAGATTTTCTAAGATTCAATAGTAGTTGCATGAAATTTTTTCTAAGTGTTTTGCTATGTTCTCACTCTTCCTACTATGCTCTAGAGTGTAGCCAGTTTAGCACACTTTTTAGTGGCTAGTTTTGCCTAAGTGTCAAGCAAGAAGCTATCAAGCTAGCTCAACATGGAAGAGGCATTTGGTAGATTTTCTAACTTCTAAAGCTACCCCTCCTACTATGCTCTAAAGCATAGCTAGCATAGCAAGAACAACGACTGCAATTTTTACGAAATTCTTCTAAGTGTCCATGCCACACCCTATCCTCAAGTAGCATCCCATGTCCCATGTGTAACACCAGGTGAGCATAGTAGCTAAGTTAGAAAAAATTTTGAACTTTTTTTTGGTCACCTCTAGACTTAGAAAAGTTTCTAAAATTTTCTCATAGTCCCACCTACCACACTACCATGTGCCACCCAACCCACATTTTCGATTAGCCATAGTCCTATAAATACCTCCTATGCCCCAATAATTTAGGGGGGGCTTCCATTTTTCAGCAGTTGGTAGTTGGCACTTTCATTGGAAATTTAGCTCCATGGAGGAATGAGACCCAAAGCACATCACACCAATAGAGCGGTAGAGTTGCACATCATGGCCCATTGCAGCCCCATTATAGCCCTATAGAACATTGCACAATACACCACAGTGGTCAACCCAGCAAGCATAGTCCATCATAGTGAGTGTCAAACTTCATAGCCCAACATCACTAAGACTCTGAATATGCTTCCTCTATTCTTGTTGTACACTGTGTACCTTCTAAGACCATTTTTGAGTTAATTACGCTCCCATTTGGGGTGCTATTCCATTTCTCTCTCCAATTTCCAGCATTTTCTTGCATTTTTTTTACACTTTTTCACATGTCATCATGTTGTACTATGCTCAGGCAGTAGTCTCCATGGTCTTACACTCTCATTTTAGTCGAAACCCTTGGATATGTTCACCCCCATTCTATGGCTACACTTTACACTTAGCACTACAAAAAATCACTTTGACACTTAGCATTGTTTTGAATTGTTTTCACTTGCATTGGCTAACCATGCCACCTCTCAGTTGCACCCACCACCCCAATTGCAATTGGCAAAGTTCCTATTTGATCGACAAGACAATTTAGGGCACTTTGCCTCCATTTCTAGTAAGGACCTTGTGCAAACGCAAGGTTAAGGCTATGTGTCCATTGATCCCTTGGTGGTTCCATCTATCAATGTGTTCAATCATTACAGTTTTTTTGGTGCTAGAAGGAGGGCCTCCCATTCTTTTTATGTTCAAGGGTAGTCCCACATGCTTTCTACACCTCTGTTACTAGTTTTGGGCTAGTGTAGACATAACACCGCTATGGACCTACCATGGTAGTAGCTAGATCATAGGCCAATGCAAGAGTTATCTAAAAATCATTTGTGTAGATTGGTCCCAGTTTTCAATTCCCTTGGAATCTTACAGGATGAAAGCCCAAGTGTATCCATTGCATTCAAAACTCTAGATGCTCTGGAAAGTGTAACAAGTTCTCAGAGCATAGTAGCCTCTACAATAGCAAGCGTAGCACCAGAGTTAGCCATTTTTAATAGCTTTCATAATCAGCATTTTTTCTGCATTTCCATACTTAGCATTTTTTTGTTTTTTTTTCTACCTTTTCATACTTAGCATTTTTTCTACATTTTCATACTTGGAATTTTTCTACATGTTCATACTTAGCCAAATTTCTTGCAATTTTATACTTAGTTAATTTTTTTTAGTTTCCATACTTAGTTAATTTTCTACATTTTTATACTTAGCCATTTTTCTACTACCAATAGGCTTAGTCATTTTTCTACAGTTTTTAGAGTTAGCCATTTTTTGCAAATAGCAACTCTCACAAATTGATCTATGCACATGAATCCAGATCAACCTTCCACATTGGTGTCTAGCATATTTGACACCACAATCCACCCAAAGTATGCCACACTAAGCCAAAAAAAAATACAATTTTATTTGAGCTAAAATCCAAGCAGGATTACAAGTGGATCACCTCAACTTAAAGGCAAAACAAGACTATGAATGAGTCCACCGAGATGGATGGGAGTACAACCCCTCCTTGTTCGACATAATGCCACTCATAGAGTCCTACCACTAGCTATTGTCCCAACTCATCTATGCAAATGATTATGATGTAGGAACAACCTATGAGGAAGCCTCACAAGAGGAAGAAGATGAGTTCGAGGCCCACTCTAAATGTGAGAGACTCCTTTACACTATCTTACAATAACTGCTCCCTAGTAAAACCACTTTTTAGTTCAATCCATGCATCCTCTCTAAGATGGTGACCATGCCAACTCAACCTTTCTTGCAAGTGACCACTAGATTTTTCCAACTTATGCTCATGCAGGGGCCACCTCCCAGCCCTAGATGACTCAAGCATCCTACATACTACTTGTCTCATCAATGCCCATGGCATCTATGGCTTCTGTCCAACCCACTCATGTGTGCCCCACCTTGGTCATTGCATCCATCCCTTAGCTAACACATCAACTAAATCTACCTGCTATGATGTTAAACTAGCAAAGACTATCTGCTATGATGTTAAACTGACAATGACTATCCACTACAATGTTAAACTGGAAAACAACACAACCAATAATCCTACCCTATGCTACACAATGAACACAAGCCTAGCCAATGCAACTAGCTAACACATCCCCAAGCTTGGATCAAGCATTCCAACTGATCCAAAGCTTGATAGAGGAGATCAACCAACTCAAAGCTACCTCTTTTGAAACCATCAAGGTGGTGGACTTCTACCGAGATGACTCCATAAGTGCTATAGTCCCACTCCTGACTCTCCTAATTAGGGTCCAGGTACCTTAACTCACCAAGTACAATGGTAAAGGGGACCCCAATGCACACTTGGTCATATTTTGATCTAAGTGCTTTCTCCTTCAAGCCTAGCCACATGCCATCATGCACATGTTTGCCATGTCACTCACTAGCAAGGCCTTAGACTAGTATCACATGCTATCTAAGGCCTCAATCTCTTCTTTCAAGGATCTCATAAGCCAATTTGTGACATGCTTCAAGTACAACCTAAAGCCTGAAGCAACCCTTAACCAACTCATGCAGGTTAAGTAGGGGTCCCTAGAGCCCATGCCAAAATTCCTCCAATAGTGGAACACTACATTGAGTGAAATGCATGAACCCTTAGCAAAGACATACCTACTAGCCATCTTCAAGGATGCAAGACTTCATCAAGTTCAAACTATATTACCTTTGCGCAAAAAAATGGCATAGAGGAGGTAGCATAAGCTAGCAATGACCTAGCCTATGTGGCTTATAGAAACCAACATGCATGCATGAAAAATTCAATAGTGGAAATAATGGTCGTAAGAACAAAAGCAACCAACCAGGTCCCAATGGCCAACCACCCCAAGGCCCCAACTCACAAAGCCACCAAATCTAGTGCTAGCTTACCTACATTAGCAAGGGCTTCCCCAAGGCCCAACTTTGAGAACAAGGATCGTTCAAAATATACATTGCTACCAATGGAACCCTCTAAACTACTAGAGAAACTCCTAAAAGCTAGGTGAATTCAATACAAACATGTATTAGAGATTGCCCACCAAACACATGATAGGTACTATGAACTAATAAGGAACCTCACCTCAGTAGTGGCAAATGAGCCCCTGGTCCTACAACATTTCAAGTTGGACCAATACTATCATTACCACCAACTATCTAGTCATAGTACAGAAAGCCATCATGCTTTGTAGGATAACCTATAAAAAATGATAGAACAAGACCAACTAGTGCTTGACATAGTGAGCCAATTCAATGCAGACAATGCCCCCTATGTCATAAACTCCATTACCATAGGTGACAACTCTAAACCTATGCAACAACTTTTTATGATTTGTGTGCCTCCCAGCAAGGCAAGGATCCCCTTGGCCTACACAAGTAAGGGGCCCTCCTTTTTTATCAAAATGCCATCTTAGGCACCCACAACACCCATTGTGATCAAGGTTCCATAGCCATCATTTGCTAAGATGTTAAATTAGCAACCAAACCAATTGTTCGCTAAGATATTAAACTGGCATGACGCAGCAATAACAACCTCTAAGCAACCTTTTGTCATCAAGGTGCCACAATGAGTTGGCCCCAAAACAACTCCTAAACCACCATTTGTCATAAGGTTGACACAACATGATGGTCCTTCACCTACATGAAGTCCAACAGTCGGCAACATCTTGATCTCTTCTTTTTCATGTGTTGATCCCACTAGCAACCCTAGTAGGTTTACCAATTTGTAATGCAAGAAGATGAACAAGCACCTGACAACCCCCATGGCCAAATAAAATGCCATAATCAACAAGAAAAAATCAAATACTAGGGCCCTTACCCTTAAGTAGGCCAACCAACCCAAGCCCAAGTCCCCTCTGTGAGGATTTATCTCTCAATTTGCATGGAGGAAGTTAAGGCCAACACAATGGCTAACAACAAGGACTTCATAGCTTTACTAACCTAGGTGAAACAAATGCTCAAGAAAAATAACATAACATTGAGCTTGTATGATCTAGTCATGACCTCATCTACTCACTACCAAGCATTGGCCCAAATGTTGTCCTTCATTCTTGTTACAGAAGACATCCCTGTAGATGAGAACACCATCCATGCAATGATGTTGCTCCATGCACCATACGAATCGGGTTCAACATCCCTAGCATTTTGGGATGATGTAATCAAGTTCAAACCCAAACAAGGGGAGCTCACTATAGCTTCATTATCAATTAGCATACATGTTGAGTAGTGCACCATCCCCAAATTGCATGTTGATGATGGTGTAGCAACAAACATAGTCCTATACTCCATCATTGACAAGTTAGGCTTGGCATATGAAATCAAGCTTTTCTAAAATCCTTCAATGGATCATGCATCTCTCTCAAGGGTACAATCAACTTATCCTTCATGGTAGGAGAGAAATTCTCCACTAGTGAATACTTCACTATCATAGAGGAGATGCCAAGCTTCAACCTAATCCTAGACAAGCGATGGCTAGCCCAACTATAGGTCATATCCTCTCCCATCCACCAAGAAGTCCACCTTCCATATGAAGGTGGTCAAGTTATCATCCATAGTGATAATTTCTCCTCTCTAGTTGTCCATAACATAAACATGGAGCAAATATCAGAGGTGGAGTCTCTTGGTGGAACACCTGTGACAACCAATGCAATGCCTACGGCTAACACACCTAAATGAGTGGTTGAAGCCAACAACCTCCTAGAGGATCTTAAGCCTTGAATGTCTCCTAATTCACACCTAGTTAGGAAGCAACTACATGACCAATACTTTTCCTTGGCCAAAAACATGCTAAGCACCTACTTACCCCTTACCTCCATGGGCCATGCATTTTTGGTTTTTGCTTACATTGCATTTGTTCATGCATTTACATTTCACCTACTTGCCTAGTTTACACACTACTTTAATTTGTTTAAACATTTATACTTTGTTTACATATCCATATACTTAGCCTACACATTGCATTTTAAAAACATCAAAAATACATTAAAATAGAAAAAACATATAACTATAAAAACACATGGCCCAAAAAGGCCTTAAACTAGCCCACGACCTGAAATAGCCTAAAACTATCACTTTTTGCATATCTTTCCTTTCATTCATGCATTTTAACTCTATTTATTGAAAGTGTCACTTGATTTTATTTTTCTAATTAATTTTTGTAGGATCTTGCAAACACAAAACATGACTATGCATGCAACATTGCATCTCACACAAGCAATGTAAGTACTTGTCCACCATGATGAAAAAAAGAACTGCCACAAATAGTCCACTATGACTATAAACTAGCATAGATCATCCTTAGGTCATGATTTTAAACTAGCACAACATCCATCATCTTCTATGATGTTAAATTGGCACCCAATAGTCTACTAGGACTATAAACTAGCACATCATGATCTACCAGGATCTTAAACTAGGTTCACGGTCTACTAAGACTTTCAACTAGCATGTTGTTGATATATTGGAGCACTTTCCATTGGAGAAACCATTGGAGCACTCATAGCATCATCGCCTACCATCATTCTATTGATCTTTTGGAGCACCTACCATTAGTGTAGCCTTCAAAGGACTCGTAGCATCATTACCCTAGCACTTTCACTAACTTCCTGAGAACTTGCAACTAACGTAGCATTTGACCATTTGTAGCATCTTCACATCCAACATTGGTAGCATCTTCACATCCAACATTGGTAGCATCTTCACATCTAGTATTGGCACTTACATTTCATGTTGTGTGGTTTTCTTGTCTTCTCGAAGTTCTATTTGTAGGATAAAACCCTAGATGCGGTCATGCAGAGATGCATCACATTGTAGCAGCAGGTCGCCACATTGCTCCAATGCACATGATTGGACTAGTTAAGCTAGTAAAGAATGCACATCCCCCTAATCCCATTATAGCCTATGCACATCCACTTCTTCATCCCAATAGCCTCTCATCCCGTACATACTCATGATTGCACATCCCTCTGATGCATATGTCATTCTCCTCATGTCAACCATAGAACCTGTGGTAGACATAATTCAACTCATCCCATGGGGAGCCTCTTTCGGCTAGTTAAAGCCCAAGCAAATGTAATGCAACTTATCCTTAGAAGGAAACACCTATCTTATGACACAATGTAGTCACATCAAAATAAAGCCCATCTATTCAATGGCCAACTTGCAACCAGCATTTAGTAGTAAGCTGAACCCAACGAAGGTTCACCTCATAGTAAAGAAAGGCAAAAAAAAAATAAAAAAATGAAAGAAAAAAAATAAAAAATTAAGAAAAAGAGAAAAAGAATAGGGATAATCACATCCCCAAGGAAATTGACAATGTTGTAGATTCACAACCAGTCCAACCTTGGATTGACTCTGACTCTCTCATGAGCACTCTAACAAGAGGTCAATGTTTCAAGGGTAAGCCACTTCATGCCATGGTCATAGTCAACTATGCTAACTTCACATTTTGCATCATTGTTTACATCTCATCTCCCCTCCCCTATTTGCATTCCATTTCTCTTACATTGCCTGCACCCCTTGCCCTTAGCATATCCTTATCCACATCACTATTGAACATGGTGGAATGACACTCGATTAGGTACCAATGAGTAGTGTTGGTGCCACATTTTCTATGGTGTTTTGTAATTCTTTATCAATGTCTCTTGGGCCACTTCTCCAAACATCAACAAAGAGAGGCCATTGAAACACTACAAAATTTTAAATCTTGACCTCTTGACTGCAAATTCAGCGAAGTGTCAAAATGATGGCACTTTGTCCAAATTTTTCTAAGTATTGGATGTACTCAGCTCTAACTACTAGATTTGCAAAAATTTTCTGTGTTAGAATGATGGCACTTTTTGCAGATTTGTCTAGGTGTCAAAACTTGATATTTTTTTTCTAAGTATTGATGTTACACTCCCCAGCATAGCATGCATCAAGGCCTATTTTGCCAGATTTTCTAAGTATCAACAATAGTTGCATGAAAATTTTTCTAATTGTTCAACTACACTCTCACTCTTCCTACTATGCTCTAGGGCATAGCTAGCATAGCACACTTTTCAGTGGTCAATTTTGCCTAAGTGTCAAGTAAGAAACTATCAAGATAACTTAGCATAGAAGAGGCATTTGGTAGAATCTCTAACTCCTGAGGCTACCCTTCCTACTATGATCCAAAGTGTAGCTACTATAGCAAGAACAAGGACTACAATTTTTACCAAATTATTCTAAGTGTCCTTGCCATGCCCTATCCCTAGGTAGTATCCCATGTCCTTCAGGTAACATGGGGTGAGCATAGTAGCTAGAGTTAGAAAAATGTTTGAACTTTTCTTGGTCACCTTTGAACTTAGAAATATTTTTGAAATTTTCTTGTAGTCCCACCTAATGTACTGCCACGTGGCACTTGACCAACATTTTTGGCTAACCCTAGCCTATAAATACCCCTATGCCCCAATGTTTTAGGGGGAGGCTTCCATTTTTCACTAGTTGGCAGTTGGCACTTTCATTGGGCAGTTGGCACTTTCATTGGGCATTTGGCACTTTGACATCTTGGCACTTAGCTCCATGGATGAATGAGACCTAGAGTATACCACACTAGTAGAGATGTAGAGTTAGAAATCATGGCCCACTATAGCCCCATTATAGCCCTACAAAACACCACATAGTACATCGCGGTAGCCAATCTGGTAGGCATAGTCCATCACAATGAGCACTAGACTTCACGGCTCGACACCACTAAGATTATGACTATGCTTCCACTATGCCTTTGGTATATTATGTACCTTCTACGATCCTTCTGGACTTAACTATGATCCCATTTGGGGTGGTGTTCCATTTCTCTCTCTCCTTTCTAGCATTTTCTTGCATTTTTTGCACTTTTTCACATGTCGTCATGCTATACTACACTTAGGTGGTAGTCTCTGTGGGTTGACACTCTCATTTCAATCAAAACCCTTGGCTACACTTACCTCCATTTAATGGCTACACTCTACACTCAACACCACAAAACATTACTTTGACACTTAGCATCATTTCATGGTGTTTGCACTTGCATTTCGACTAACCACATCACCCAATGGTTGCACACACCACCCCAATTGCAACTAGAAAAGTTCCTATTTGATGGACAAGAATATTTAGGACACTCTACATCTATTTCTAGTAAGGCCCTTACATGGAGGTAGGGTTAAGGTTGTGCATCTGTTAATCCCTCGGTGATTCTAGCCACTGATGTTTTTGGTCATTACACACACGACACATAGAATAGCAACCAGTAAGATGTCATATAGTCTTGTGAATGAGTCTGAAGCAATGTTGCCTTTTGAATTGTAGGTTTTGTCACTCTATTTGGTTCTCTCAAGCTTCATTAATGAGGTTTATAATGATGAGTTAAGAATTATTAACCTTGATTCTATAGAGGAGGAATGCATGTAGACACTTGATCGCATCAAGTGGTACCAAGAAAAGTAATGAAAAAAACATCATGACAATCAACATCAATGCCTAATCAAGAAAAGGGACCTAGTCCTCAAAGTTAGTTATGAACCTATGGACAAATTATCAACCAACTGGGAAGGGCCTTTCTTACTCACAAATGCCTATGACAATGGAGCATTCAAGCTTGTTGATCTAGACAACAATGAGTTTGCCAACCTGATCAACCATTCATACCTCAAGCCCTACTACACCTAACACGTAGCATTCAAACAATAAGGTAAGCATCATCTGCTATGATTTTAATCTAGCATAGAATTTCTACTATGATGTTAAACTAGCATCATAAGTTTTGGGCTATGACATTAAACTAGCACCTACAGCATGGTTTGCTATGACCTTAAACTGGTAATCCATCATCCACTACGACATTAAACTAGCACACAACAATTTGCTAGGACTATAAACTAGCATATCATGGTCTGTTAGGATCTTAAACTAGGTTCATAGTCTACTAGGACCTTAAACTAGCATAGCATGGGATCTACTAGGAATTTAAACTAGGTTAGTGATTTAGCATACACAACTCAACACATACAGTTCTGTGGACAAGCGAGCATGAATTCTTCCAACCCTCCATTGCTTGTCAACACTTCTCGAGCAAGGCAGGGTAGGGCATTGTAGTTCTAGAAAAAAGTTCACATCATCAAGAAAAAGACCTCTGGAACATTTGTAGTGTCACCACCCTTGACATTTTACTGATCCTACGAAGATGCCTTTAGGCATCTTGCTGACCTTCGAGAGCTACTACCACCATCACCAATCATCTTGGTTACAGCTCTCATCATTAGCATCACTTACTAGACTCCTAGTAGTATTGTGGCCTAGCCACAACACTACCATCCTCTAGCCCTCACCATTGATCAAGCTAAGAAGAGCATCAAGTAGGTTAGCTCCCTACCAAGTTGTTGGATTTCCAAGCTCTTGTCTTTGGTGAGGAGTCCCAACCACCTACACATCCAACGCCCTCAACCACTTGAGTGCTTACTTCTAGTGTGACTTCTAAAGCTTTTGCAGCCTATTGGCTCTAACAATTGCATTGGCCTTCATGCTTTTGACACTACATGCACCTACAACTGGCATAGCACTTGTAGCCCTTGCAATGCCCTCACAACCAAGAGTTCACTCTCATCTCACATAGTGTAATTATTCTTTTCTCTATGTTGTGTTTGTAGGAAAAAGCCCTAACAATGGACATTTAGAGATGCATTTCACCATGATGGCAAGTTACCACACTACTTTGATGTGCCTATTTTGCTCATCAAGTTGTTCAATAGTGCACACCCCTTGTACCCTACCATAGCCTATTCACATTTATCCCTTCTTTTACCTCACACCTCCTAAAATTTCCTCGCAAGCTTGTCTGATGCACAAGGCACCCTTCTTTTAGTTAGCTACAAAACCCATGCCAGATGTAATGCAACTTGTCCCATGGAAAACCTTTTTAGACTAGTCAAAACCTAAGTGGATGTAACATAACTCATCCGAGGGAGGAGACACATGTCCCATAGATGCAATGCAATTTCCTCTAAGAAAATCCTATTGTATAACACATAGTCTACCCAACAACAAACATCTTTCATCCTCAAAAATATGGGATAAAAATAATGCCCAAACAAAAATATCAGAGCTATCGTTTTACAAGCCCCACATCGCCCATGTCATAAGCACTCCAATGAGAGGTCAAAATTTTAGGAGTAAGCCACCTATATATGTTGACTTCCTTATAAGCACTTTGATAAGGGATCATAGTTTGGAAACAAGCTGTCATGGTGCTACATCCTATAGTTTCATGCACAATGAACATCCCTCCTACTTACTATTCCTTCATCCATCTCCTTAACCTACTCCCAATCATACTTTATTCCCTTAGAACTCTTGAGCATGATGAAGTGTTGTCTAATTGGGTACTAACAAGTAATGTTGGTGTCATGTTTACTGTGGTATTTGGTATTCTTTGTTGATGTCTCTCAAGCCACTCCTCTAGAGGTTAACAAAGAGGGGTCAATGAAACACCACCAATTTCAAGCTTCAACACTTTAACTATAAATGTTTCTAAGTGTCAAAACTTAGCAAATTATTCTAAGTGTTTATTCTACCCCATTGTAGATAGCGTAGCATGTATCACAGGGCCTATTTTGCCAGATTTTCTAAGTGTCAACGGTAGTTGCATGAAAATTTTTCTAAGTGTTCTGCTACACTCTCACTCAACCTACTACACTCTATAGTGTAACCAGCATAGCACACCTTTCTATGGCTAGTTTACTCAAGTGCCAAGCCAAAAATTATCAAGGTGGCTTGGGATGAAAAAAATAGTTTGGCAAATTCTCTAACTTTTGGGGTTGCTATGCTCTAGAGCATAGCCATCAAGGCACACATTTCAGTGGCTAGTTTTGCCTAAGTGTTGAGCAAGAAGCTACCAAGCTAGCTTAGCATGGAAGAGGAATTTGGAAAATTTTATAACTCCTGAGGCTAGCCCTGCTACTATGCCCTACAAATACCCTTACGTTCAAAATTTTAGGGGTTGGCAAATTATAAGGACATTTGGCATTTTGGCATTCTCAACATCCTTTAGCACTCAAGAGCACTTAGCACATTAGGGCACTCCAGGATCCTGTTAAACAACTAGTGCACAACATCCAGTACATAGTTCACACTTTGCCTATGGAACACTATAGTAGCCAACCCAGTAAGTTCAATCCCATAGTAGCCATTAGATCCACATATCAAACATCCCAGAGACTATGACTACACTACTATGCACTCATTATGCCTACCTATACACCACATACCACTCTCATCTCTTTTCTTGCAATTCTTACTCTTCCTTGGTTTGGGGTGGTGCATTTCCACCCTTAAGTTTCATTGCATTTTAAGCATTTTTTCTATGGCATTTAGCATATCACTTGCATTTTCTTATTGTTTCATATGCATTTTCATGTTTACACCACTGTTCTCATGCCAAGACATCCCTCTACACTTTGGCTTGTCCAACCTTGATGCCCATCGATAACATTGTATAAACCCCTTCTACATGTGTTCCTTATAACACCTTATAGGTTCCTATTTGATCAACAAGACTATTTATGGCACCCCATCTCTATTTTTAGCATGGCCCTTACACAAACTCAAGGTTAGGATGTGTGTCTACTAACCTCTCAATGTTCCAGCCACCGATATTTTTGGTCATCACAATAATAGCCCTTGGTATTACCAAGCAATTCCTCAACTTCTACACGGTGGCCAACCTCTTTCATTGGTTTAGTGACAACTATTATCTTGTTAGTCAAAACACCAAATAAGTCATGAAAGGTAGTCACACTAATGGCAATAGTAATGGATAAGCTTTGTACTATGGTGTAGAATACATTAGCTTTTTCATCAAAAAAGTCACTTATGTTCAACATCTCTATAAAAGGAATGAAAAGAATGGGTGTCATAAAGATCTTAAGAACACCTGCATGAGCAATGTTTACTTGAATGTCTTTAGATTCCTTCTCCCTCAACCACTCCTATGTTGGTCCTAGCTCACCAAACTTTAGAATAAGACTTTTCATAGAATGTCTAGTAAGGGGTATAATAACATTTGTATGAGTAGGAGGTCCTATAAGCAAATGACAAGTGTTTGGCATCAATACAACTATGTTTTGGCCATAAGAAACTTAAAGCCTAAATAACCATAAAATCGTCAACATAACAAAGTACCTATTTTCTCATTCTTCTTTTTCTTTCTTGGAGAATTTTTTGTGGGGGTCCTAGTAGTAATACCCATATCTCTAATGTCCTTGGAATCCATCTACCAACTGTGTGCTATTTTGGCAGCCATACACCTCTTGTAAATAGGGTCAAATCTAGTAGGGTAGTCATCAAACTTCTATCTTAGCTATTCGAAAATAACATATCTAATTTAGGGGCCCTTAGTGAATTCATTAAACACAATATGGGCTACTACCAAGGTTTGATCATTAACCCTATACCTACAAGATATGTGTAAAATCAACAAGTTAGAAAAAAAGACTAAATTAGAGGAAACCAAAATATTAAAACCTATAATAGTTGTGCCTACCCCTATAATTGGTACATAGCTCCTAGAGGATTCTGGAATAAAGAGTGGACTCTTTGTGCCAACATAAAAGTATTATTCATGTTGTATTATGAATATTCTAACATAGTCCAAATATTTGAAAGGTACCTTGGACTAATGAAATCCACTAGTTCTCCTACTACTCAAGTCTCTATCCCACTAGTTATAAACCAGGCAAGCAAGCATCTAGACCTAGGTAACAAGGCCTCCATGATGACTATAGCCACCTCTTTAGACATGTGTGACCACATCAAAAAACTAAAGTGTTGGGGAAGATAAATAAGGAAATCCCTTGATCTAGGGTGGAACCATGTTGATATCTTCCCCAATGCCAAGTCAGGAGGAGGGGTGTGGTCTATTGGTTGACCAAGATAGCAAAGAATGCTAACCAACACAACCACAATGAGCATTGGCTTTAGTAAGATCCTACAAGAGTAAAGTATAAAACAAACATTAACATAACATTTCAACATTTACAATTTCTTAACAAATTTTACACATCCTAGTTAAGGGTGAAATTAGCCTCCATAAAATGCTCTAAGATGTTGATTCAAATTTGTTTAACCAAATTCACAAGAAAAATAAATATATTATTGCAAATTCCCCTAGAATTCACCTCATAGCCAACCTCATTATAACCAAAACACCACAACTAGAATTATGCCTTAGTTCAAATTAAACATTAATTTAGCAAAAACATCAAAACATAGAAAAAGTTACCATGATAGAAATAAATAAAGAAAAAACATACTAAAAATAGTAAATAACTCTTTTATTTAAAAAATAATAATAATATATTTCTTTTTATTAAGAAAATAAAATCCCCAAGAACATGGAGGTTGACAATTCTAACTATGACAACCACATCCACCCTCAAAGGGGTAAAGTGCTATAACCAAATTTAGACCAATTAACATAGCCTTATTATAAAATTCATACAAAAATCATCTTTGCACAAATTTCCATGATTCCACCACAAAAGGAACCCTGAAATCATCAACTTTCTAGACATGACAATTACAACCAAAAACATCTAACCATTCTTACACAAAACATAGCTAGAAATAGTGAAACCATAACTATCACCATCAACCCCCATTTCCACAAGGTTAGGAAAAAAATTTATCAAAAATTCATTCAAGATCAATGGAGTGAATCTGCCACTATTTGAAAATTTGAATCAAGCCCTACACATCCATACTTAATATAAATTCGAAACCCCAACTGTTGTTTCAAAACAAATTCATTAATGTTGAGGAGAATTTGATGAAAATCTAAAAATCGACACAAACCCCAATTGCATAACTAAATTGAAGTAGCCATAACTTAATCAATATAACTTTAAATTAAATTATACAACATCCATTATGAAGCTTAAATATAATACTAAAAACTCAAAGCATTAAATTTTAAAAAACTTAAGATGTTTCTCTAATAAAAAATCCACAACATAGCTTGCTTTTTATACCAAAAAGCATTACAAAACACAAATTTAACGATATTCAGCCAAAGATTACAACCAAAATAAGCAAACCAACCTATACCCATCACCAAACACGCCAAAATAAGTGGGTAGGTTCCATTAGAATTTAATTTTAATGAATCTTTGGTCCTAGACCTAAGAAAATGGTCTCAACATGAGATTTTTTGAAAAAAGCATCTAAATAAGCAAGCCTACTTTCAAAACTCTTATCTACCATAGTGAAAATAGAAAGAGAACCCTAGATACACATGAAAATTTCCAAAAAATGACATGGGATTTTACTAAAATTTAATTTTAATAACTCCTTTTGAATAGATACGAGAAAAATGGCCATTTTCTACCTAGAAAAACACCAAAAACGACTAGAACACCATGAAAGAAAGGTAAAGAATGGCCTACCTTGGGACTAATGAAGAGGTTCATTAAATGGAAATAGCCCTAGGAAAGGTGGAGATCCTCTTGGAAGCTTCATTTGATGCTCAAATGTTAGGATTTTTTCTACCTTTCTTCATCATGATTATCAACATTGGAAGAAGGCTTGAAATCAAAAGTAGTTTGAGCTTCCAAACTAGCCAAGAGAAGAATGAAAAGCTTCAATGGTGAAATTTTGCAAGTTTTCTATAACAATTAATGCTAATGCTCTCCTCCACTATTTTGGTTGATGGAATGGTGGTTTGTGATGAGTTTGTGCAATTTTTAGCATTAAAAATCCATTAAACCTAGTGTTTCCACTCCAAACACCTACTTGCTAATTCTGTGTATGACAACTTCACATACACTAAAGTCCAAAGGGGGGAACATATTCTCCATGCTAGGAGTGGTGAGTAGGAAATAGAAATTGACTTTTTCTTCTTAATTTTTTAATGTTTGAGTTTATAAAACCATGGGTCCCACCCTACGCCCTTACACATGGTGTTTTTGGGTTACAAACTATATTAACACTGGGGTTTTGACCCTTTCAACATATAGAATCATATCCAAGCCTTAACCGCCATGCATCCATAATGGGGGTACTATACTCAATATGGATGGATATATTCTACCTCTCAAAACCATAAAAGACTAACTTTCTTGCCATGTTTGGTAGTTGTAACTTACATCATCCAACCCCAAGCTTTGAAAAGGGGTCAAACTTTTTTTAAAATAGTCACCTTGGGTGTTCACATTGCCTTATCCTCCTAGAGGGGGGGGGGCCTCAGCATGGAACAAAGGGAGGTTAACCCTCATTCATATCCCCCACTACCTATCACACAGCAAATCTAACCCCTAGAAGAGGCCCACATTATCAAGAATCTATCCAATCACTCTCGACAACCCCTAAACCTTGGAAAACCTACTCAAAGGTGGTTAAAACCTTTCAATTTCATGATTCCATGTTGGGGGATGTTTCATGCATGCTATACACCTTCACCCTAGCATGCATAGATGGGGGTGACACAAAATTCCATAAATTTATCACCTAGTTACATATTGGAACTTTATACTCTTGTATAGCCTCCAATAGCTTATTTTTCTTTTGCATTAGAATAAGCCAATTTGCAACCTTCTATCATATCCCACATTGGTGAATCTCCTTTCCATGCTCTCCAATGTGGGGATAATGTGGGGGCTTAGGGGGTATAACATAAAAATCCTCTTTCCAAATTCTAGTGACCACAGTTCTTGCATTAACAACCTTGGTGCCCCTCCATAACCTTTGGTGGTTGATAACCCCCTTAGTTATTACCCCCTAGCTTAGTCCCATAGAGGGGCATTGTGGGAATGTGGGGGGGCAGCTATGGTGGGGCTTACCTTGGAAAAAAGGAGGTACCCATAAAATACCTATTTAAAAGACTTAAAATTGACAAGTTTTGATTTGGGCAATGTCCAACAGCACTAACAACCCTAGGAATGCACAAGCATGTCCAAAACTAATTAAAATTTGTCAATTTTCAACCCCTTTGAATCTTCCACATTCGCTTACATCCTTGGAGGGGGGCTTAGCATGGAAATATATGGGTAACCCAAAATAATGATAAAAAGGCCTTAAAATTAATAACTTTTGGTCTTGGGAAATGCCCAGCAAGCCCCAAAATGCACATGCATGCCCAAAACTAATTTAAAATTTTTCAATTTTCAATCTCTTAGGATCTTCCACACTAGATTACCCCATGGAAGGGGGGCTTAGCATGGAAACAAGGGGGTAACCTTGAAAATCCATAAAATAACCTTAACATTAACAACTTTTCATCTTGGGCAATGATCAACAACACTAGCAACTCCTAGAATGCACATGCATGCCCAAAATTGATCAAAATTTGTCAAAACTTAGCCCCTTGGAATCTTCCATGCTAGCTTACACCACTAGAGGTGGGAGGGCTCATCATGGAAACAAGGGATTAATCCTAAAAATTAATTAAAAATATTTATAATTGACAATTTTCAATTTTGCGCAATGTTTAGCAAAATTGGCAACCTTGGGAATGCACATGCATGTCCAAAACGAATTAAAATTTGTTAATTTTCAACCCCTTGGAATCTTCCATGTTGGCTTACCCCTTGGAGAGGGGGCTTAGTGAGAAGACAAGGGAAAAACCTTGAAAATCCATAAAATAACCTTAAAATGATACCTTTTGATCTTGGGCAATGTCATGTAACACTGACAACCTCAAGAATGCACATGCATACTCAAAATGGATCAAAATTAGTCAAAAATCAGTTCCATAGGATCTTCAATATTGGCTTACCCTTTAGAGCAGGTCCCAACATGGAATTATATGGGTAACATTAAAAATAATCAAAAATCCTTAAAATTAATAAGTTTCAATCTTGGACAATGTCCAATAGCACTAACAACCCTAGGAATATACATGCATGCCCAAAACTAATTAAAATTTTTCAATTTTCAACCCCTTGGAATCTTCCATATTGGCTTACCACCTCCCCTCCCCCCTTGATGGGGGGATCAACATGGAAACAAGGGAATAATCCAAAAAAAACTAATAAAAAGCCTTAAAATTGATAGCTTTTGGTCTTGGGCAATGTCCAGTAGCATCATCAACCTTGAGAATGCACATGCATGCCCAAAATGGATCAAAATTAGTCAAAAATTAGTCCTTTGGGATCTTCCATGTTAGCTTACCTCCTTGGAGGGGGCGCTTAGCTTGGAAATAAGGGGGTAACCTAAAAGTAATTTAAAATACTTAAAAATAACAAATTTTTATATTGGGTAATGCCTAGCAGCATTAGTAACCCTGGGAATGCACATGTAAGCACAAAATTGATCAAAATTAGTTAAAAATCAACCCCTTGGAATCTTGCATGCTAATTACCCCCTCAAAATGGGGCCTCAGCATAGAAAGAATGGGGTAGCCTTGAAAATCCATAAAATAACTTTAAAATTAACAACTTTTGATCTTGGGCAATGATTAGCACCATTGGCAAACTCAGCAATGCACATGCATGTCCAAAATTGATCAAAATTAGTCAAAAATTAGTCTCTTAGGATCTTCCACATTGGCTTACCCCCTTGGAGGAGCGGGGGCACTCAACATAGAAAAAATGGATAACCTCACAAACTAATCAAAAAGCCATAAAATTTGCAACTTTCAATCTTAGGCAATGCTTAGCAACATTTCCAAAACTAATCAAAATTTATCAAAAATTTATACTTTGGGATCTTCCATAGTAGCTTACCCCACTTGGAGGGGGGGTTCAACATGGGAACAAGGGGGTAACCATAAAAATGAATTAAAAAACCTGAAAACTAACAAGTTTTGATCTTGGGTAATGTTTAGTAGTATCGACAACCTAGGGAATGCACATGCATGCCTAAAATTGATCAAAATTTGTCAAAACTCATTCCCTTAGAATCTTCCACATTGTGTTACTACCTTGGATGGGGAGATCAGCATGGAAACAAGGGGATAACCTTGAAAATCCATAAAATAACCTTAAAATTAACTTTTAATCTTGGGTAATGATTAGTAGAACCAATAACTTTGGGAATGCACATGCATGTCCAAACCTAATCAAAATTAATGAAAAATGAGTCCCTTAGAATCTTCCACATTAGCTTACGCCTTTGAAGGTGGGAGGGGTGGTGCACTCAACGTGGAAACAAGGGGTTAATGATAAAAACCAATTAAAATACCTAAGATTAACAAGTTTTGGACTTAGTCAATGTCTAGTAGCAACAACAACCCTAGGAATGCACATGCATGCCCAAAACTAATCAAAATTTATCATAACTCAATCCCTTAGAATCTTCCATGCTATCATACCTCTCTAGAGGGGGGCTCAGTGTGGAAACAAGGGGGTAACCTTGAAAATCCATAAAATAACTTTAAAATTAACAACTTTTAATCTTGGGCAATGTTCAGTAGCACCAGCAACCCCAAGAATGCACATGCATGCCCAAAATTGATCAAAATTAGTCCCTTAAAATCTTCCATACTAGCTAATCCCCTTGGAGGGTTCAGTGTGGAAATAAGGGGTTAACCATAAAAACTAATTAGAAATCCTTAAAATTAATAAGTTTCGATCTTAGGTCATGCCCAATAGCACCAGTAACCTTGAGAATGCACATGCATGTCAAAAACTAATCAAAATTCATCAAAACTCAATCCCTTAGAACCTTCCATGTTGGCTTACCTCCCTAGAGGGGGGCGGGCACTCAGCATGGAAACAAGGGGTTCTCAACATAGAAGCTTTAAATCTATTTTCTTAGGTCCAAAAAGCCCAAAAATAACCAGGACTGATACTCAAATCCATCTAATAGCCCTACAACCCTGAACCATGGCCTGCTAAGGCCTAAAATTTGCAAAAACCAATTTCTTTTGACCTATATTAGCCAATTTTGACCAAATGTAGCATTTTTTGCTTGATGTTTCAACTAGTTTTTAGCCTTATGTTGCATTTTTGACCCTCATAACCTTCTTGTAGGCTTTACATAGCCTTATACTTTATTTATTTATTTATTGTATTTTTCTTTTTTAGCCTTTTATTAATGTCAAATAGTGGGATTTGACCTTCCCTAACCACTATTTTTCACCATGATATTATGTATTTCCAAGGCCTAAAACTGACAAAACAATAACCGTTATTGACTGATTGCAATCTAAACCCTTGTGTTTTCCTTGTTTGACCCTTAATTGGCCTCTATTGCACTTTGTTTGCTCACTTTTACCTTATTTATAGCCTTGGATGACCTTGTTTGCATTAGAATAGAATGTATTTGCATGATTTTATAGAATTTTAAGCATTGTTTATTAATTTTTATTCAGGCTCCACTTAATATGCTTTTGGTTGACATGCAAGATCAATGTATGAGTACCTAGGAGTTGATCAATCTACCTTTGAATCTAAGTGGGACTCACAATGATGTGGAATGGTATATTGACCCTAATTGCCTAGGTCTTAAGCCTAAGAGTCGTATCGACCTTATAGCCTTAATAGAGAAACCCCTAGAGTGGCCTGAAAACCTAGTCAAAATCCTTGACTTAGAGGTGGGTGACATAACCAAGGACTCTTCGGTTGAGGTTCCTACCTTGACACATAGTGGTGAGAAGAAAGCCCTTAAACTAAGTTCCTCACTAGAATGTCAAAAAGCTCAAGACATCACTAAGGTCCTACAATGCAACATGAAGGCCTTTTTGTAGTCATACGAAGATATGCAAGGCCTAAATCCATGCTTAGTATAACATAACATCATACTAGACCCTAGCATTAGGCTAGTTAAGCAAGAAGTACTTAAGATAAGACTTGATTTGTCCTTGGTAGTTTGTGATGAGATCTCGAAGCTCTACCAAGTTGGTTTCATTAGAGCTATTGACTATGCAAAATGGGTTTCCAACATAGTGGTTGTCCCTAAGAAAAGTGAGAATATTTGTATTTGCATCAATTTTTGACACCTAAATAAAGAAGCTATCAAGGATGGCTTCCTATTTCCTAGTATTAACCAGCTTATCGATACCATGGCTAGGCATGCCTTATTATCCTTTATGGATGGATTCTTAGGCTACAACCAAATTAGGATCAACCTAGAGCACCAACTTAGCATGACCTTCATCACCCCTTTGGGAACCTTTTGCTATACTATGATGCCTTTTGGTCTCAAGAATGCAAGAGCAACCTATCAACAAGCCATAACTTATATCATCAGTGATTACATGTTAGGTTTGCTTAACGATTATGTGGATAACATAGCCATTAAGTTCCAAGAGGATAGTAACCATGCTAATGACTAATGGTGCCTCAAATATGAGCTTAGGTTCAATCCCAAGAAGTGTGTCTTTGGTGTCAAGACTTGTAAGATGCTTGGCTTTGTTGCATTTGAAGTAGGGGTACATGTCAATCCTAATAAGGTTAAGGCCATATCCAAATTAGCAATGCTTACCAACCTTAAGGAGATTTGGGGATTGCAAGGAAGATTGCAATCTATTAGTAGGTTTAACACTAGGCTTACAAATATATTATAGTCCATGCAACACTTGCTTTAGAAAGGGGTTCATTATAAGTGGATAACTCAATGTCAAGAGGCCTTTGAAATTCTTAAACAAGATATGATACAACTACTGATAATCTAGCCTCCACAAGAAAGTAGACATATTTACATCTACTGGGCCATCTCTAGCATATCCATTGCCTCTCTACTTTGCCAAAAATGTGATGATGGAGTGGAAATTATAGTGTACCATCTTAGCCATAGATTAGTTACCCATGTAACTTAATACACTGAAGTGGAGAAGTATTGTCTAGCACTAGTCTTTGATTAAAGAAGTGGAGACACTACCTCTTCAAAAGCCAAGTTAATGTCATTTGAAAAAATAACGTGCTCAAAGCCATAATGACCAAGATCTATAAGAGTAGCTACATAGCATGATGGAAAGCCATAACTACAAAGTTTGACCTTCACTACATCTCTCAATCCTCAATGAAAGGTCAAGCTATAGTAATACAACTTATATTTTCACCTATTAATGACCAAGAAACCATAGACCCTAAATTAATTTATGAGCATATTAGTATTGTTAGCCTAGTACCTAAGGGTTATGAGGTAGTCATGACCTTTAACAGAGCTTCAACTGCCCATGGGGCCAGTCCTGCTATCATCATAACATTTCCATTTGGTCAAATCCAACCCTTTGCCTATCGTTTTGAGTTTTCATATACCAACAACATAGTGAAATATGAGGGTTTGATTAGGGAAATGATGGTAGCTCATAACTAGGAATTAGATGCTTAGCGATTAGAGGTGATTTCCAACTTATGGTTAACTAAGTAATAGAAGTCTATGTGTGTAAAGCCAAACACTTACAACCATACTATGACTTAGGAAAGCAACTGTTACAATATTTTGCAAACATTGATATCCAACATGTACCTAAAAAAAAAGAACACCATAGCTGACACAATTGCAACATTAGCTCTCAATGTGATGCCAGATGTGTTTAATAAGTTGCCCACCTTAATCGTGGACTATATTGTTCTCATCACATAAAACATTGAAGATACCACTGTAGCCATTGTCCATACTACTCTTGCTAGGGAGTGGTATGATGATATCAAATTTTACCTTATGCATTATATGTCTTCACAAGGCCTGATAGCTACCCAAAAGGACAATGTGCAAAAAAGATCAAAGTAGTATCTCATCATAGGTGCTAACTCATTATGTCAATGATCCTATGATAGTATATTACTAAAGTGCTTAGGTAAAATCAAAGCTAGAATAGTCCTAGAGGAGGTTCATGAGGGTGTTTGTGGGGGACATATAGGACGAAGAGATATGGCTACTAAGATTAGGTAGTTTGGTTACTAACAACCCCATATGAAAAGTGACTACATGCAAAAGGTTAAGCATTGTGACATGTGCCAATTACATAGTAACCTTATACACATATCACCAATGGAGATACATACCACTTAAATCACTTGGCCATTTCAATGATGGAGGTTGGATATCATTGGACCTATAACATCCAAGTCTTCCACACATCATAGATTCATCATCACTGCAACTGAATACTTTATGAAGTGAGTTGAGGCTATTCTCTTAAGGAAGACTACATTTGAACAATTTTCAGATTTATCTTAGATAACATTATAGCCTATTTTGACATACCCATGATCATAGTTATAGATAATGGACCATAATTTAGTAGCCATGAAATGAAATATTTTTGTCACAACCTAGGCATTAAGCATTCTTTCTCATCACCTTGTCATCCTTAGGCCAATGGACAAGTAGAAGCAAGCAATAAGGCCGTTATCAACTTACTAAAGAAGATGCTCAATACTAGCAAGTGTACATGGCATGAGTGGCTTGTCCATCCACTATGGTCCTACATAATAACTTATCACACAACAACTGGAGCAACCCCTTATAACCTAGTTTATGATTCTAAAGTTGTTTTACCTCTTGAATTGTAGGTGCCATCACTTTGAGTAGCCTTGACTGACTTCATCAATGATGAGCAAAATATGGAGTTGCAGATAGTGGTCCTAGACTTGATGGAGGAGCAACGTATGAAAGCACTTCTTCACATTGAAGGTTATTAAGAGAGGTAGAAACAACAACACCACCATAACTTAACCAAGTGTAAGATCAAGGAAGGTGACCTAGTCCTCAAAGTTGTTCATGAGCATGTGGATAAATTCTCAGCCAATTGGGAAGGATCCTTCCTAATCACTAAAGCCTATGGTAATGAAGCATTCAGCATAGCCAACGTGAAAGGGAATGAGCTAGCCAATCTGGTCAATCATTCCTATCTGAATTCATATTACATGTAGTTGATGATCATCAACAAGTGAGCCTTCTTTAAATAGGCCTATTGAGGGCTTAAACTAGCAACAAGGTCTACCAAAACCTAAAATTGGTAACACCATGGCATTTTGATGCCTTAAACTAGAATCATGGCCTGTTGATACCTTAAATTAGAATCATAGTCTACTAAGACTCTAAACTAGCATCATGGTCTACTATGACGTTATTTGACACCATAGCTTACCAAGCCTTTAAACTAGCACCATGGCCCACCATCACCTTAAACTAATAACATTGGTGACCTAGGTGGCTTGGTTTTATTCTCCATGTGGCATGATTTAACATGCTTTTTTTTCTTGGATTTCTTGTAATCTTGAAGTCATGTTTACAAGATGAAGCTTGGGGCCATTGCAAGGATGTAACTCATTATAGTAGCAAATCATCACATGGCCTCAATGTGCAAGATTTAGAGAGTTTGTCCCACTATGTCAAGAGTACTTGTACCATCATCCTCCCATTGGCACTACTCCTTGAGCCAAGCCCCCATAGCTTGATTATATCCTTTCATACCTCAAGCAGTAATGTTAACTCATTTTTTCCACTCACGCACTATAGTTATATAATATTTTCTTAGCATGCTCCATCATCAAGTCCACTTGAATGTAACATAACTCATTTACTTGGAAAACCATTAAGTCCATCAAGTGTAACACACTTCATTCGATGGGACAACCCTTAAGTCCATTGACTGTAATGCAACTCACTTAATGGGAAAACTATGTCAAAATGGCCCTAATAATGGAATCTATTAAAGGCCTCTCCCCATAAATAAAGAATAGTAGGGGAAGCAAAATTCCAAGAAGCCAAATGGCCAGAGAACCCTTAAAGCCTAATGTTTGAAGAACTCTTAGAGCGAAGTTTTTGGTTCCTCAAACACATTTTCCAAGCAACCAACACTTTAAAATATGTCAATACCATACTATAGCCATGGTGACAACACTCGGAATGCATCATTAGCCTCCATGACCATTCCTCCATCATAGCCCAATCCCATGATCACAAGTGCTCTTTGACATGGTTCAATATGACTGCATCAAATGCAAAGAGGAAATGTTAATGGTGGACTTATAGTGGTGTTTTATATTCTTTGTCATTGCCTCTTTGGTCAATCCTCTAGATACCAATAAAGAGGAGCCAATGAAACACCACAAAATTTCCATGTTGAAACCTTTATAATCTCATCCCATGAAACTAAAGGTAATATTTTATTGTAAATGTTAAGGTTGTAACCCATAAATGAGTAATCTTGCATGTTTCATACTTTTGGGATTGAAAAATTCTTCATAAGTGACCAAAGCCTCATTCTCCAAGTGAAAAGAGTCACCTAGTATCTATATTTGGACTTAGGGAAGTCAAAAATGCCTTTTTGAATGCCAAAAATGATAATTTAATGGGTTTTATGGGGGGGGAGGGGGTATACATTTCTCTATGCTGACACACCTCTTGCAAGGGGGTAAGCTAGCTAGCAGACTTTAAGGCCAACATGGAGGAGTGCAAGGGGGTAGAACTCACCTAAGCCTAGAATGGAAAGATGGGTGACCCAATCTAAAGGAGTTGACCTTCACCCCTAGCACTGACCACCCATCCCCCCTTAACATTGACACTCTCCCCCTTTTGGAAGGGGGTCAACTAGCTAGGAAAGAGGGGGTCAAATAGTGTGGAGGGGCTAGAAAGCTAGGATGCATGGAGGTGGATCTCACCTACCTACCCTAAACATGGAAGCTCATTTTCAGCAATTTGGAAGTCAATTTACAGCCAATCAGTCAACAATTTTGCAGCCAATTTGCAACTAATCAGTCAACCATTTGAAGCCAATTTGTAGTCCAAATCATGGCCACAACTGTATATAAACCAAACATTGGCACCATGTTAAGGTTCCACAGTTTCACAATTCAACACCCTTGACATTTTATCATCCAAGAGATCCTACTTAGTAGAAATGTAACTTCTTTAGGCCTAGTAGCATGGAACCTCTGCAACCCGTTACCCCTTGTTACTCCCCCCTTAAGATCTGTGAACTTTGGGTGTCAACATTACCCCCTTGGGATCCCCAAATCTTAGTGTGGTGCACTTTGGCTACCTCAATCCTTCACATTTTCCTAACTATAGCAGTAACCAACATTCTAGATCTAAGGAGGTGACAAAGAAGGTTCAATAGCATGAAGAGTTGTAGAGATACTAGATCATGGAGTTGATCATGGCTTCAATGAGCTTTGAACCCCTACATAAGTGAACCCCCTTTTTCCCCCCTCTTGGGCACCAAATTTGTACACCCCTTTGAACTCATTCTTTGTTTATTTAATAAATTTTATGATTTCATTTGTGTATAATTCCAAAGATAATTGTTATATTTTTAATGCATTACTTTATAGATCTACATCTTCATGCTTTGTTACCCCAATTTTTCATGCCCCTCAACTCCCTGGGTGATCTACCGAACTGTCTAGGGCACCCTGGATCACCTTTTTCTCATGGAGGCCTCAGGGGATTTAAAGTTAAGGCTACTTATGACTAAGAATCCTTGGTTTTTCCAATGACTAAAATTTTCCATCGTAACAATGCATCCAAAAATCCTAAATTTTAGTTTTATTATATTTATAATTTATGTTTTTTACCTCAATTATAATCCTGAATGCTTTTGATAGAAATGTTTGATGAAATGTATGAAGGTTTCAAAGCCCTTTAATTTATGAATTTTTTTTATGCTTTTTATTTCACCAAGTAGATCTAAACTTGTGAAGGTTTTTTTCTTGTTGCAAATTTAAGGTAACTTATGTTTAGAATTAATGTTATAGAAATCAAGTACATTTAAGATCATGTTAAATACCTTTCTTATTGATAAAAATTTATTTAATTAGGCCTCCATTGTGAGGAATGTTTTTGCCTATGATGTTTATAAGATCTTACTAGTTAATTTAGAAATTTGAAATGAAAAAATGCAATTGTCTGTGTTTTGCTATTAATGTCCTCACAAGCTTTACTAAAATAATTTTAGTAATTAAGTTGGTTTTACTTAAAGTTTGGTATCAAAATTGACAAATGATAGGTTGATTAACCTATGTATAGACTATTAAGAAAAATTAAGAATCATATAGTTTATAGGTCAACCTATCAACTTCATAGATTGACTAACCTTAAGGTTAACCTAACTATGAGTAGGCACAAGTTAGAGAATAATGAACACTTCTTAGGTTAATCAACGTTGATAAACATTAACCTTCCTAAGAGTAGGATAATCTCAATAGGCTAGAAAGGTGTACTTATCAACTCAACCAACATTAGAATAGGTTGACTAAACTAACTATAGAAGAATCTCAAGAGGAAGAAAAAGAAGATGTTGTAAGGTCAATCAACTAGACCCATAGGTTGATCAACCTAGGCATAGGTCAACTTATCATTATA
>MNCI01015911.1:45170-66493 GCA_015680685.1 Gnetum montanum | reverse complement strand
GAATAAAATAATAATAATAAGTTAAAAAAAAACAAAAATTTTGTAATTGGAAGGTCATGGGTTCAAACCCCAAACCCCCTTAAAAATATATTAAATAATAATAATAATAATATAAATAATAATAATAAAATAAATAAATAAATTAGGGCCTACAGCTTGGCCATGGCGAGGCCTATGGCCAGCCACAAGGCATGACTACTAAATCTAGCCCTTGGGGTTAGCCCCTAAGGGTAAACAAAAGAAAACTACATTGTTTTCCTTTGTTTTCATTGCTTCTGACTCTGCCACCATCCACCATTTGTGCTTCTACCACCATTTCATAGCCTCTGCTGATCACCCACATTGCTCATTATCATTTATGTCTTTGTTTGCTATTTTTTGTCTTGATCACCTATGCAACCTTGTGTAATCGCTCTGTGTCTTGCACCCCATCTTTACACTACACAACTCTGCAACCCTACACCATAGCCCATGCTAGCACATGTAGCCCTAAACACTCATGCCCTATCACCTGCAACTACACTTACCATGCCTCTTTGCATCATGTCTTGCCTCTTGCACCACCCATCACCACCTTCTGTGTCATCCATCACTATCTCCCACACTACCCATCACTGCCTCTAGTGTCATCCATCACTACCTACCATGCTGTGCATCACCGCCTTTTGCGTCGGCCATCACTACCTCTTATGCCACTTATCATTGCCTCTTGCATCATCCATCATTGCCTTCCATGTCGTCCATCACCACCTCCTGTGCTACCCATCACTACCTTTTGGCCATCATGCCTTGAAATGGGTCATCCATCAATTGATGGAAAAATCAAATTTTTCTGACAATTGACAAGAATTTTGAAATTTTCGCCAACTAATGGAAAAATTTTCAAAAAAAAAAAAATTGGCACCCTTAATCATTAATTTAAATAGAAAACATGATCAATTATTTACAAAAATTCAAATTGGCACTATAGTAGCAACTGAGATAAAAATTTTGTAATTAAGTGTGCTCACTTTGGAGTAGAACTGGGATGGGTGACCTCTCAGGATGGCTCATTTTTTATGCCAAAGGTCTGAGACTCCAGAAGCCATAACTATTGATTTTGAAAGCCTTTTTCGATAAATGAAGAGTTGTTTCTTATAGTTTTCAACCTTATGTACACAATGGTGAAGTTAGATCCATCCTAAGGAACCACCAAAATTAATTTTTACTACTTGCCCGATATAGTGCCTTGAGATCCTCAAAAGTTTAATTTTTACACAACTTGAGCATACGATGTCCATTTTCAACATATGAATAATCATTTCTAACATTTTTCACCCTTCTAAACTTAATGGTGAGGTTATATTTAGCATCTAGGCATCATATAATTCAATAATATTATAAATTTAACCTTCTAGGATTTAAGATTTAATGCATAACCCTTGCAAATAGTCTTAAGTTCACTATGACATGTCATTAGTTACACTATTGGAGTCAGTGTTCTCAAGGGGGTTAGAAAGGTCATAAAATATAATATAGTTAAATATTACTAAAAATTAGGTAATGTAATTATATATTACTAAAATTAGATAATATAGTTACATATTACTAAAATTATATGATGTCATTAAATATTACTAAAATTAGATAATATAATTATAAAAATAGATAATATAGTTATTCAGTTGATGTAGTTGATGGATTACTTAATGATTAGTTGATGTCTTAGTTGAAGAATTAGTTTAAGAAATAGAAAAATCTTCAACCATCAAGAAAAGGGTATATTAATCCACCTTGTGATCAAAACATAGGGCAAAATAATATGGAGACTCAAAATCTCATTTCGACAAGGAGTATGATACTCATGAAGAGAAATGATCTAGAAAAGACTCCAAGAATAGGAATGAAAGTTGCAGCATACAACATGTTTGCAAGATTCCTAGTGAGTGAGAAACAATATTCGCTATATCCATCATGGGCCTTGGATTGGCACAAATATTGATACTCATAAATGTTAGCAAAATTACAAGATTTGGATGCTGATGTCTTGTGCTTATAAGAAGTCTTACCATGGGAATTTCTATATCAATTCCAACCAAATTTGGAAAATATGGGATACAGAGGTATTTATAAGAAAAAAGGTTCTTGTGGAAGTTCTTCTTTTGAGCCATACAGATTAGCATATTGTACAAATTACAACATGGATGGTTGTGTGATATTTTATAAAGAAGCCAAGTTTGAATTGGTACAAAGATTTGAATGGAGTATAGAAAATATGATTTTTGAAATTCTAGAACTTCAAGTGATGGAAAAGAAAGAATAGTCAATATTTTAGATAAATCACATAGCCTTGGCAGTGATTCTAAAATTTCATCTATCAAGAAGATGTGTATGATGGTTAACACACATTTAATTGCCAAACCAACATGTTCAGATGTTAGACTTTGTCAAGGAGCATACTTGATTAAGTAGATAGAAGAAAGTTTGAAGAAGAAGTTATTCCTAAGTTGTACCAATCTAGTTCCATTTATTCTTTGTGGAAACTTCAATGCAAAAGTTGGAAGTAGTGTTTATCAATTCTTAAAATATGGATCTGTAAAGAAATATTTAAAAGATAAATCTAACTTGAAGAAGATGTTTCCATCAATTCAGCATGTAATTCCATTAGTCAGTGCATATTTTGCTTACTTTGAATCTTTTGTAGATAGTCAAACTTTAGAATTCAAGAACATATGATGTTGATAGATAGCACTCATCAAGAACCACAGTTTACAAATTACTCTACAATTATTAATGAGGATGGGTCAACAACATTCTTTATTGA
The DNA here is from genome assembly GCA_015680685.1 of Gnetum montanum. Classification (NCBI taxonomy): domain Eukaryota; kingdom Viridiplantae; phylum Streptophyta; class Gnetopsida; order Gnetales; family Gnetaceae; genus Gnetum; species Gnetum montanum. The sequence continues at coordinate 63,690 of MNCI01015911.1, read as the reverse complement.
GACTTTGGATTATATTTGGTATGATGCCTAATTCTTTCAAGTTACCAAGTTACTAGAGTTGATTTCTAATGAAGAAGTTGAGAAGAATCAAGATCAAGCCTTGCCATCTCAAGCAAGACAATCTGATCACATATCATTTATGGTAGAATTATAGTTACTCTCATCAGTTCATAAGGTTGATCAAGATCAAGAAGTATCTCACTCTTACTTTTATTTAATGATTTTATTATTTTATATTTTTCAATTTATATTTCAATTAGATAAGTAAATATCTATGATAATAAAAGTTGGGAATAAAGAATTTGCTCTACCTTCACTTGAATAACCAAATATGAGTTGCACATTATGTAACCGTGGTTAGAACTAGTGATTGGTAGTTAGTAGATCTTTAATTCACTTCTTATTATTATCTTAGAAAATGAAGTAAGTATCAAGAAAGTAATATTTAATTTTCCATATAATCTTTCTCACATATATATTATTTGCAGAATAAGTAAGAAACAATTTCAAGTTCAAAGGGGAAATCAAATTATTGGAGCATAGAATCAGGAAAGAAAGCATTGGAGCTGGAAAACGATACAGAACGTAGATTCGTTCAAGGAAAAATGAAACCTAAGAAGGATAAATTATCACATCCCCATTCCTGGATGATGCTGCCAACTAATGAAGATAGTGTCTCTTCATAACAAGTGTTATTGTTATCTTAACAAGATCCAAAAGGGTAGTTGTAATTGAGACTTGAAAGGGCATGTTGTAATAATGGATGTGTCTCTTAAGGTAACCTTTGGGGATTTTGCCTAAGGCATTTATACCCAAGGATAGAGGTTGTGCTAGCATGGAATGGTAGAGCCAATATAGGTAAGTCATGGAATGACAGAGTTGATATAAGCAAGTCATAGGAAGCTAGGTGAAGTGGGATAGGAAGTGGACTGGGCATCACTTTTGGCCAAGTTATAGGCCTAACCATAGTAGCAGTGCTGGATTTCCTCTAAGAAATAGATGCCAAAGGAAGAAAACCCCAAGGAACACTCTTAGAGCACAATCTGGATATACTTTTCCATATCAATATAGCATTTTTGTTTACATTTTCCTATTATTTCCTTTATACATAATGCTGAATATCACTTATATTTCACATTGGTATATTTTCTTTGTATGCATAATGTCTAATATATCATATATTTGACATTTTCCATGACATTCGGGATGGGATGTCATAAGAAGATCAAGTAAAGACCACATTCACTAGTCCAGGAGGGACATTTGCATACAAGAAAATGCCCTTTGGCTTATGTAATATACTAGCTACCTTTCAAAGACTTGTACTTAGCATTTTCTAGAAGTAAATTGGAAATGGGATTGAAGTCTTTATGGATGATTTCTCCATATATGGGATAGATTTCAAACAAGCCTTAGAACATTTAGAGAAAGTATTAAAAAGATGTATATAATCTAATCTAAATCTCAATTGGTAGAAAAGCCACTTAATGGTTCAAGATGGTATAGTTCTGAAAGTGTCTCACAAAGGAATAGAGGTAGATTCAAAAAAGATCAGAATCATTTAGAACATCACTCAAAGGCCACAAACTATCAAAGATATAAAATCATTTCTTAGTCATATAGAATACTATAGAAGATTCTTTGAAACTTTTTCAAAGATTGTGAAACCAATAATAGAATTAACTAAGAAAGATGTACCATTTCTTTGGAAAGAGCAATGTGAAAAAGCATTTGAAGCCTTAAAAAAATTAATTGAGACAAATCCTTTGAGCTTTGGATTGTTTAAATTCTTTTCACATTATGAAGAATTCTTTAAACTACACACTAGGAGTAGTACTAACTCAACTAGATGAGTGGAAAAGACCTTATTAGATACATTGCGCTAGTTGAAGCATCATAAGGGCACAACTTAACTACACCATCATAGAGAAGGAGGTAATGATTGTGGTGTATGCACTTGAAAATTTTAGACATTATGTGCTTGTTTTTCTTGTTTATGTCTATACAAATCATAGTTCCATTAGATTTCTAAAGAATAAACCAGTAGTTTTTCCTAGAGTGATAAGATGACTAGTTATCTTAAAAGAGTTTGAAATTACCATGATTGATAAGAAAGGAACCGAAAATGTAGTAATAGATAATTTATTAAGATTTAGGTGGGGATGCCAAGAGAATGATGAACTAGTATCGAATCAATTTCTTGATGAAAACTTTTTCATCAAGAATTCAATGATTGTAGACTTAATAGAGAAGTCATGGTTTACTGATTACATAATTTCTCTCACCAAACATGAACCTCCTATTTAATGTGATAAGAAATATAAGAAATAGTTCCTTCACAAAGTAAAAAGATACATGAAAATCAATGAAAACCTTTACAAGATATGCACTAATGGGTTGACAAGATGGTACATTCTAGAGGAGAGTCAATAAGCAGTCCTATAAGATGGGCATGAAGTAACATTTGGTGGTCACTACACAAGATGAAGAACAACATTGAAATTGATGATGGTAGATTACTTTTGGCCTACCATATTTAGGGATGCATATTGGTTTGCACAATCTTATCAAAGATGCTAAAGAGATGGAGGGCTAATAGCCAGAAATGAAGGAACATAATAGTAGATAAATCCATTAGAACCTGTTAAAATTTGGGGAATTAACTTCATGGGTCCCATCACACCAATGTCAAATGGAAAATCTTGCATTATAGTAACAATTGGTTATTGCATAAAGTGGGCAGAAATAGTTGCGGTTAAGGATTTCACAACCAAAAAAACTATTAAATTCTTTCAATAATATGTGAAACAAAATGGTTATCAGTATATTCACCTTGCTGAGATTGCTATCCATCTCCATCCTCATTTTAACTATCGTCTGAAAAAATCGTATTGGATTGCTCTTATAGATCGTAGATTTAAATCTTTTCAAGAAGCTATAATTACGCAAGCAAAAGGTAGGTTAGTCTCTGATGCTTTAATTATTACAATTCTGAATTTCACTTTGTCTTTATCAGATCCACACTTATTCCAGAGTTTAATGTTAATTACGTATATTCCCGTTGATATCGTAGATCAGAGTATTTATTGCACTATAGGAACCAGGCTAAGCTTTAAATTATTTTCATCAATTAGTATACAAACCTTATTACCATTTGGCCAGCAAGCTTTATCAGTAGGTTCAACAAATTTAGAATATGGTGTACAAATAAATACTGAAGATTTACCTATCCATAGGTTATTTCCAGATCTTGAAGATCCTTTAGAAATTTATTATGAATGCAAAAAAACAAAAAAATCTTTGTTTAAACCATCTTCGAAATATAGACGCTACTTTGTAGAACTACAAACTCCTAAATTTCTACCATATGACCCCATGGCTCCTAAACCAGAAAAGAAGCATATTCTCTTTGCTGAACAAAAGGCTACATATGATGAACAAGAAGCAAAGATCAAAAAAATGGAAAAATTATTCAAAGAACTAGGAGTGAAGTTAGATCCAAGAAAAGTCATAAAGCAAAAACCACTACCAACAGAGAAAGGTAAAAAAATACAAGAATCTTCTAGTGACAGCTCTAGCTTAGGCTCTAGCCCTGTCCATCTTCCTCAAAACATTTCCTCATGTGAGCATCCTTCTACACACAAAGTAGATCTTGAAACTAGATGCGTAGAATGTGATGAGTTGCTTAGAATCAACATGAATACAGAAGAAGAAATCCATATGATGCAATATAAACCTTCTGTAGAACCTCCATCAGAAGTCATTAAGTTACATAACTGGACCAACCATAGAGTCGCTTACATAAGTGATCAGGGACTTATGACGTATGCTGAGATTAGGGAAGTTCAGCAAGATATAAAAGACTTACATAAGATTTGGGTTCCAAAACAAAAAAATGGAAATGGGAAAACCCAAAAGAAACCAAAACCAAATCCCATAGATGTTGATGGTCTCTATTTAGAGTCACCACCTCTGAGTCCTCCAACAAAAACAAAAAAACCACAATAGTCTAGACCTAGAAGGCGTAGACCAGTACACACCATCCCTACAAGTTAAAAAGGAAAAGAAAAAGAAGAGAAAATTAATGCCAACGAAGAAGATAATGAAACCCTATATATAGGTAGTGAAGGAACACTGGATGAAGAAGAAAAGAAACTTTTGCAAAAACAAGGAATGATTTTTCAAGATCCAAAAGATTTAACTGCCATGCAAATCAGAAAAACATCTGAAAAGCCTCCTCCTTATTTCAGTATGGACAATAAATCTACAAGAGAACGACAAAAAGAAATAGATCGAATTAGTGGATTTATTGTTAGACAAATCGTTTTAGAAAAGAAAAGCTATGAACATGCCATCTTAAATGCTACACTAAATTTTGAAGGAATGCTCAAAAGATGGTGGAACTTTATTGAAGCACCTGTTAGAAAAAAGTTATTAAATAATCCACATATTATATTTTTAAATGCCATTACTAAGGAATTTCTAGGCAATAAAGTAGATAGAGATAGTATGTATAGAACGTTATTTTATGGAGCTAGATTACATAAAATACAAGACATGTCTCCTTTTCTCGATATAATGGAAGAATGGTACTATTATGGCAAACTAATCCATGATATTCGTGCCAAAGAATATCTATTAGGTTGTCTACCTACTCCATTTGCAAGTTATTATCGAACACAACTCCAAAATGAAGAAAAGGAATTAGAAGAAATGAGTTTCAGTGCCATACGCCAATTTCTAGAAAAAATTACTAGAGACTTATGTGTTCAACAAAAAACACAAAAATTAGTAGGATCTTTAACAAAACAAATAGGGAAAGATCTTTGTTTACAAATGTGTCCTGAAGATAACTTTGGTAAGTTAATTAGGGACAGAAAACAACAAAAGGATCCCTGTGAATGTCCACCAAAATCTAGACACTCACATCAAAAACCAAAGCCAAGGAAAGTATGGAAGCCTAAGTATCAACCAAGGCACAAAAGAAAAAATTGGCCACAAAAACCATTTAAAGGTATGTTTAAACGAAAACAAGGAGCTTACAAAGATAAAGAAGTTCGTTGTTTCATCTGTTCAGGAAAACATTACTCAAACCAATGTCCTAAGAAAGACAATCATCCTCAACTCATTAACTTTATCGAATCCATGAAGCTTACTGAAGATGATTTCTTTTTAACCTATGATTCTGACCTCTCTTTTTCCAATGGGGATATCTACCTAGAATCGTAAGACCAATATTCGAGTAGTATGGAATTTGAAGATATTTCAGATTATCCTAGTGAACTAGGAGATCATGATTATGACACAGATTCCTCTGGATATATGTATCATGTTTACATGAATGAGGTATCTGAGGAAGAAGATGATTTCTATACCAAAGATCAAACCTATATGCTTTTGCAAAGCCAACTAAGACAGTTAAACAAGCAATGGCAAAAAGTCCCTATTGATGACCTACACAAATATAGAGCATATAGACATAAAGTAAAAGATAAAAGGAACAAAATCAACACATACAAACAGATGATGGAAGAATCTGCAGGATTCTATCAGGACTCCCAACAACCATACTCTCATACAGATACGGAAGTAGAAGAAACACCTCAACCGTCTCAATCTCCACAAAACCAACAGGAACATGTTCATTATGAGATTCAAACTTCCAGATGGAGACAACATAGGATAAAACAACTTAAAAAATTTATCCAACTTGCTTCTGATGAAATAGAAAAACTAGAACTCCTAGAAGAAAGCTGGCAACAGGCAGAATACGAGAAAGAATCTAAACAGGTTAGTGTCATTTTAGAAGTTAATACAAATAGTATAAGACCAACGCTACCTGCTTGTTCCCTAACAGTAAAATGGCCGAAATATCATAAATATTCGTTAGGATGTTTATTAGATACAGGCGCAGAAGTATCCTTAGCCCGTGAAGAAACAATTCCTCAATGTTTCTGGGAAGACAAGGACCCTTCTCATATTTCCTTTAATACGCAAAAGAGGGTATTACGAAAATAGGCAAGGTTACCGATTTTAATGCTAGATAATACTATTAAGTATTTTTTAGTTTGTCAATTCCCTTTACCGTCTTATGACTGTTTAATAGGATCAGATAATTTACAACATTATAATTTAGGGATAACCAGAACCTTAATATCCTTAGGACCTTATAGTTTTGAACGCATAAATGCAAGACAACACTTCACAACCCACAAAACTCCAAGAGTTAATCCAAAAAGAGAAATATGGATCATTAACCAAATAGAAAAAGCACAGTCACAGTTTACTGAAATCACAAACCATCTAATGAAGTTCACCAGTAATGATCCCACCATTTTTAGGACTAAAAAGGAACATTGGTGTTCAATAGATCTCAAAGATGGAGTACAAGTTAAATCAATGGCATAGCATATTGGTATGCCTCCCAGTCTTAGGCAAGAATGCGAACAAGAAATCCAAGATTTATTAACGAAGCAACTTATTCGTCCGAGCAAAAGTATGTTTGCATGTGCAGCCTTCTTTGTGAACAAACATGCTGAATTAGTCCGCAGGAAAAAACGGCTTGTAGTCAATTACAAACCATTGAATGACATCCTTAAATCTGTCCAACATCCAATTCCAAATAAGGATGATCTTTTCCAATGACTCCCTCATACGAACATCTATTCGAAATTTGATCTCAAATCTGGTTTCTGGCAAATACAAGTAAATGAAATTGATCGATGGAAGACTGCCTTTACCATTCCAGGAGGGTTATATGAATGGAATGTGTTACCTTTTGGTATCAAAACTGCTCCATCTATCTTTCAGAAAATGATGGATTCAATCTTCCATTCTTTTCCTTTCATTCTTGCATATATAGATGATATCCTTATTTTAAGTAGATCTGTAAAAGAGCATTTAGAACATTTAAGAGTTTTTAGTGAGCTTATAGATAAAAATGGATTGGTTTTATCTCCCACTAAATGTAAAATAGGAAAATCTAATATTGAGTTTCTTGGTGTAGAAATATCTACCGGAATAATCCGTCTTCAGCCCCATATTATTCAAAATATTACTAAATTTCCTGATAAACGAGAAGGTACAGTCCAAATCCAACGATTCCTCGGATGTATCAATTATGTTTCAAGTTTCTTTAAAAATCTTGCACAAGAAAGAGACCTCCTAAATCAACAATTACAAAAACATTCACCACCATGGACAGATGCCTGTACGAAAGCCGTTCAAAAAATTAAAGAAGAATGTAAACATTTACCACCTTTAGCTCTTCCAGGTGAAGGACAGTTCATCTTAGAAACAGACGCCTCTGAATGTTTCTGGGGAGCAACACTCAAGCAAGAACAAAATCAAACGGTGCGCATTTGTAGATATGCTTCTGGTAAGCTTAATCCAACACAACAGGAATACCATAGTTCTCATAAAGAATTACTGGCTATTATAAAAGGTGTTGAGAAATTCCATTTGTTTCTTCAACCCCAACACTTTACTATCCGTAGTGATCTTAAACATTTTGACAAATATCTTCAAACGAAAAATCTGTCAAAAGTTGCTCATACTAGATTAATCCGTTGGAGTTTATTTTTAGCTAATTTTGAATTTGATAGCGAATATATTGAAGGATCAAAAAATTGCCTTTCTGATTTCTTAACTAGAGAGTTCCAACTCTCTAGTAGTACTAATGAGTTTTAGTTTTATTTCAGAATTACTCTGTAGCGAAGGATGGACTCTTCGTTCCTCAAGGAGGTTACGTCCTAGTTTGCCAAATGAAAGATTTCTCAGTTTTCCCCAGTATTTTAGTGAAACTAGTAGGTTTGAAAATCAATGGACTGATTTCTGTAACAGAACCAGAGCTCAAAATTCTGATGCCATCATTACCCAGAAGGTCTTTACAGCCCTTCCTCTACCTGCAAGAAGAACTCAATGGGATCAAGTTCCTGCTCCTTACCTTTTCCTTGCCACAGATGTGAACCTCACCAACCTTGAATTCTGAAACTGGGATTCTACTGAATGTTTAAACTGGCCTTATTACCAGCCGAGTGATTTTCATGTCTATCGCATTTCTTTTAGTCCCCTTAGTGCACCTCCAGACAATGATGAATTATTCTGGTCTTGGTGGGCTAAATTTGGTCATTCCCCTTCTTATCTGCCAACCAATTATCCTGGTCCTCTTCGTACGGATCTCTATGGTCACCGGGGTGATTTTCTGTTCTATGGGAATCCTGATCACATGGCTTGGAATTTTTTACACATGTCATCCAACCCAGTCTATTTCCTCATTACCTACATTTCCAAAAGGACAGACTAGCAACTCACATGGGGGCAAGCTTTTTATCAAGATGTGTACACCGCCAATGCCTATGATATCCAGCACCATTGTCACATCCATTTAAAAGTCCCGTACACTTTAGAGATTTATTATATGGACCGCAGAATTGATGATTATCGTGCCTCTGGCGGAAAGGAACTTAAACTTTATCTTGTTGGTGAGCACTCAGAAGAGTCTGATGATAGCACGGACAGCACGCCTAATGATTCTCCTGGACGATATGATTATAGCTCTGAGGATTTTCACAATCATGCAGACGATTCGGATGGAAATAGTATCGACTTTGGTCCAAACAGTCGACCATCACGCTGAAAAGTTGTCTGCCACAATCTCTTAAAGTGGATCCGCATCTTCAAAAGTAGATCGTCCCAGTTGGCATCCATTATTGAAAGGCCATTGTAAAAACCTATAAATAAGTGTGTGTGTAGGAAGTATCATATATCAGAGATTAGAGCTATCAAGGAGATAGATAGAAGTCAGTAGTCTGCAAGTGTGAGTTTTTTTCTGCAAGTAGTTGTAAGGAGAAGATATCTGTTTCTTGATGCGCTTTGCTCAGGAACAAAGCATTCTCTCCCTACCTGTAAGAGATATCGTTCTGTGATGCGTCATGCTCCAGGGCAAGCATTCCTTACAGTCTCTGTAAACATCCTGTTTGTGTTATAAAGAAAGTGTGGTTGTTTATGCTATGTCATCTTGAGTTATGCTTTGACTCACTTTATGAAAGCTACATTTAAAAATCTAATGTAACAACTTGGCGTGAATTGCAAACTAGCTACACCATATCATCCCCAAGAAAATGGTCAAATAGAAGTGACTAACTAGGAAATCATAAGAATATTAACTAAAATAGTTAGTTGTTATAAGAAGGATTGAGGTAAGAAACTTAACGATGCCCTTTGGGCATATAGATCAACTTGAAAACTTTCTATAGGATATTCCCCATATGAGTTAGTTTACAATAAATGGCCTAGTTACCGATTCAAGTAGAACTTAATATCCTTTCCATTGTTAGTACACTTGATCTTAATTTAAGCTTAGCTCAAAGAGAACACCTCATGAATCTTAATCTCTTAGAAAAAAAATTGATTAGTAGGTCAAGTGAGTAAAAAAATTCACAAAAGTACTCCAAATGTAGGCATGACGCTAGAATTAGACAAGTGTCTATTAAGTCAGGTAATAAAGTCCTCTACTATAATCCTAGTCATGTTCCACAAAAGGCTAAGTTCTGAACCTTACGGGAAGGGCCTACATCATTCATGCTACATATCAATCTCACATCATGTAGATCTATCACCCAACAATCCCACAAAAGCTAATTCTTATCAATATTCAATAAGTCAAGCCATACTATGACTTTATATCCTCTTTTAAGGACTCTACCTTATCTACCAAGTAGTTTACCATCCATTTCATCTTCCAATTATCCACGTCTCATGATAGTCATGGGGGTGTCAAATTTGGTACTTAGGAACACATTATTCTACCTTTTACCTTTTTACTTTTTTTTTACCAATCTTTACATTCTTTTATACTTTTTCCATTTCTTAATCATTTTCCATTCTTTAATATCTTTTAAATTCTTTCTACATTTTTTCATTCCTATAATTTTTTAATAAATTTTCATTATCTTTCTTGTACATATTTTTATTGATTTTTCTAATATAGTGTAAAGGAATAAGACAAGATGTAATTCTAATCATGTGAATTTCATTCTATGTTATCAAATCATTGAAGGACTAATTCTATATATAGTGAGACCACATCATCCATCCACATGTTTTTAATAATAAGAGATTCTTAACATGGACATAATGAAATTTTCTTCACAATAAAACTAAAATAAATCTGTGATCATTATGCCTAGATAGAAAAGTAAAGAAGAAAGTGGAAATAAAAAGGGTGTGACATCCAAGGTATTTATGGATTCTCTAAGGTTGCTACTATAAGTCTTATCATGTTGTTAAGTTATATTATCTACTTGACTTCTAATGAAAAAAGAATGTATAAAATAAGTGTTGCCTTACCATGTCACTAGAAAGACATGTTACTTATGCCTGAAGGTAGTCCTTTGGTAAGGTTGATGTATTAATAACCTAATAAATGTACAAAATAAAAATTTTTGGGGGTTCCACTAGAAAGACATGTTACCCATGCCTAAAGGTAGGTAACTTCTTAGGAATTTTAAGGTTTCTTGGACTCACATTAGTTATGGGGCTAGAAATATATGTTACCTATGCTTGAAGACACTCCTATATCCAATGGCCAAGTATCCTTTTAAAAAAAGTAAAATGTGATATTAATAAACTACTTCCTTGAACTTCTTTACTAAGTGGTAATACTTCTCATAGTAGTGGTAGTCTTGTGGTTTTTAGTTTTGAGATGATATAATGTGATGTCACTAGTAAGTGGTATGGACTTGGTTTGAATCTTAGAGAGAAGGGCTAATGATTACTTTCACCATATATTACACACAAAATTCATTATACCTATGGTTAGATACCTCATGTTCCATTTTCTACAATCCCTTAACTATTTTCATTCCACCTCACTATTATATACAATTTTATTTTAATGATTTTGTATAATATAGTCTGATTTTCTAATTCAAGTAGTACTAACATATGTGTTTTGGAAGACAAGTATATTTTACTTTCAAGTCCTTGAGTGCCTACAGACACTTGTAGATGTGGTTATACAAGGGAACTAATGGCTAGAGCTTACTTTAGAGAGGACCCTCTTGTATAACTCTTGTGCTTCATATTTAATAATTAATTCCACATCATCTTGTGCCTCAAGAACACTTAAAAAATCATTTTACTCTCCTACATACTTATATATGATCATACTTATCACAATTCCTACCAACCATATCCTATAGACTTTATTAACTTACTTTGCCTAAGATTCCTTCTTTCATAACTTTTAATGATAAATTTTCATATTTTCAGTATCATCCTTACTCAATAACCCTTTAAATCACATCTACATCTTCCAAACTATTCATTTCACTTGATTTATCTATCAGAAAATGCTCAAAATCTCAATTTTTTTAATGATGACATTGTAGCTATGATGTATTAGCCTTTATGATATCATAGTTATAATGTCATCTCCACAAAAATCTATATATATGTGTGTGAGGAGTTAGAAATTTTTTTATTCTTTTCATTTGATGCATGGAGAGTTCATGACATTTTTCTAAACCTCTAGCAACCAAACTTCCTTACCATAGCTTCAATTTGCATGATTTTTGAACCCTCTTGATCTAAGGATGATTAACTTAGTTGTGGGGCAAAGTGCTATGCATAGTTGTGTGATTTGAGAAAACACTTTTTAACACCTAGAAGAACATATCAAGGATAAGAACTATAATAACTATTTGTATTTTAACTAAGTAAACTTAAAAAATTCTTCTCAAAAAACCATTACAACATATGTAAATAAAGAAATAACCATTGTGAGAGGTCATAAAGAACTAACTTGTTCATAATACATAAGAAAATACAATAGTTATAAGTCTCTTGTTGAAATTTTTCTAACTTTGCAATCATAATAAGAGCTAAAAGGTAATAATAAGGATAAATTCTAATGGAATCCAAGAACTCAAGAGAAGATTATGAATAGTTAAGAACTTATTTGAAATCCTTGGGTAATCCTAAATGGATCCTTTATGATTACAGATGGCTCTTAAAAGATCCTTAGATGAAGGACCCTCACAACAAAGGGGTAAAAGACCTAGAGGAAGGGGATAAGTTAGAGAACATACTCCACAAGATGAGTAAGAGGCTTAAGCCATCAACATTCATCAGCAAACACTCATGACAAGACATTCCACATAAGCTAAAGCTAAAGTATCACCAACTCAAGAGTAGGGATAGTGCCTCACATTTTCGAGTGTCTTCAAGCTATTTGGAAGAAGTCCTTCATGTCCATAGTCATTATGGAACTTTGAACTCTTCATGGATTTTTCACCTACCAATGTCTAAGAGTAATTACAAGCCTATCCTATTTGGCTAACACTATCATGTAGTGGTAAATGATATTTAGGGGAACTTTATCAATTTTGGAAAAATAAACAAGATGATGCTAATGTCAAAATTGAAGGAATCATAGTTTCCTATTTAGTTGAAGCAATCATGAAGGCACTAAATATTTCAAATGTTAGAGCAAGTATTACAAAAATGTCTAAAAGATCCAACACTGATGCAAAGAAGTTGTGATTATATCGGGTTTATAGACCAACAAACAAAGAATATAGTGGGTTGTCCACTGAAGAAAAGATATACTTCAAAATTAATACTTATCATATTTTTTCCACAAAGAGATTAAATAGAATTTCCCTCTATGTTGCAAGAGGAAGTGTCATCCTCATTGATAAATTTCAAGAAAACATGGCTCACTTATTACTTTTAGAAATCCAAAGAAGATTTGAAGAGAAGAAGGTAGGGAAACTTACTTTGCCATTCCCTTTTGTAGTGACTAAGAAATTTGATCGCTGGAGAACTGAAAATCTCAACACATATAGCTTTAAGCCTAAATCCATAGGGACTCCAAAAAAATAGGATTCAGGGTATCTAGGATGATCTGGAAAATCACCTAAGGACTTACAAAATGCAAAAATGAATAATGTAACAGAATGCAAATCTAAAAAAATTAGGAAGCAAACACAAATTGTATACAAAATTAAATCTTTAATACTTTATTGAACAAATAAAGAATGAATTTAGGAGATGTGTATAAATGTTGTCCATGGAAGAGTAAAGGGATTCACTTGGATGGGGGTTCAAAGTGTGTTGAAGCCAATATGATCCACTTCATAATCTAGATAATCAACCACTTCCAATGTTATCAAACTTGGTCTACTATTTCTCTAGATCTACAATGTTGATCATTGTTAGGAGGTGGCTCCACGTTGGGATTTGGGGATCCTAGAAGTGCAGCATAGAAATCAAAAACCCACAAATCTCAAGGGGGTAACAAGGCTATAGGGGTCCATGTTAGAAGGCTCCAAGAAGCTACATTCTACAAGTTTTGAAAGAGTTCTTGAATGCCAAAAATGTTATAATTCTTAAAATGCCAAATTTTGGAACCTAAAAATGGTTTTGGGGTTTAAATTTTATAGGTTTTAAGCCATGAATAAGGCTGCAAATTGGCTGCAATTCGACTGTAATTTGGCTAACAAATTGTTGTAAATTTTTGCAACATACAAGTCGGATGGGTGTCCAAATTTGGGGTAGGGGTTACTATGTATGGAAATTGTCAAATCCCCATGGACATTTCATTTACTATAAATATTAACTAGGGCATACCATCTATGCTAGAGGTAGATCTTCTAGACTGGGCCTTTTGCCATCTTTGCTGGAGTACATGGTCAACATTGAAGTGCATGGAATGTTGAAATCTAGTGCAAGTGGCTTCTATACTAGGGGCATGTAATCTTCATGTTGGTGGTGTAGTCTTAACATTGGGGGTGAAGTTTCCACATTGAGCATAAATGGCACCACATCCTTCCACGTTGAGGTCTACCTTTCCATGTTGAGGTCTGTTCTTCCATGCTAGGAGTAGGTTACCCACATCCCTCCATGTTGGTGGTAGGTGAGATCTATCCTCCTAAAGGTGTTTATTATTAGAAAAGTGTAAACCTCCCATAAAACCCATCAAATTGCTATTTTGAGCATTGCAAAAGGCATTTTTGATGCTCCCAAGCCTAAATATAGACATTATGTGACCTTTTTCACTTGGAGAATAATACTTTGACCACTTATGAGGCATTTTTCAGTCCCAAAAGTATGAAATATGTGAGATTGCTCCTCATGTGTTACAATCTTGACATTTACAATGAAGTTTTACCTAGGGTTTCATACGGTGAAGGCTACATGATGAAGAAATGGTTATGACATGCAAATTTTGGTGGTTTCTCAATGACCCCTCTTTGTTTGTGTCTTGAGGATTTATCTAAGAGACATCGACAAAGAATACAAAACATCAATGTAGGTCCACCACCAAAATTTCCTCTTTGTGCTTGATCTTGTCATCTTGAACCATGCCAAAGAGTGCTTGTGATGATCAGATAAGGCTATGATGAGGAGATGATGTTAAGGTTAGAGTGAAATGGCTATGAGAGTTAATAATGCATTTCAAATGTTGACATCATGACTATGCCACTGACATATTTATCTATCGATGCTTTTCAAACTTCATGTCTTGAAGTGTTGGTCACTCAGAAAATGCATTTGAGGACCCAATCACTTCACTCCAAGGTTGCTTTAGTCATTGGGCTCCTTCCTTATGTTCAAAGCCATTGGCCTTTACTAGTAATTTTGGATTGGCAATCTTCATCCTTATTTTCTTTGTGGGGTGAAACCTTCATTAGGTTTCTTTGCCAAGGCTAGTTAGATATGGTTTTCCCATTGAATGAGTTGCATTACACTCAATGGACTTGGGGGACTACCCCATCAAATGGGATGTGTTACACTCAATGGACTTAATTATTTTCCCACCAAATGAACTATGTTACATTCAAGTGGACTTGAGGATGAGAGCATGATGAAGAGATATTATATGGCTATAGTGGATGAGTAGCAAACATAGCTCAACATTATTTTCCAAAGTGTGGAAGGTCATCCTTAAGTTATGGGGTTGGGCTCAAGGAGTGGTGCTAGATGGATGGCAATGGTATAAGCACTCTTTCCACAGTAAGATAAAGCCACCAAATCTTACACATTAAGGTTGCATAGTGGCTTGCTGTTGTGATGACTTACATCCTTGTGATGATGCTGGACTTCATCTTACAAATACAACTCCAAGAATATAAGAAAATTAAGCAAACAAAACATGTTATAACATTACAATGCATATAGGCCAAATAGAATGATAAAACCAAGCCACCCAGGTCACCAATGTTGCTAGTTTAAGGCCATGGTGGGCCATGGTACTAGTTTAAGGCCTTGGTAGGCCATGGTATCAATTTAAGGTTATAGTGAACCATGGCACCAGTTTAAGGCCTTGGTAGGTTGTATTACTAGTTTAAGGCCTTGGTAAGTCGTGATGAAGTAGGCTCACTTGTTGATGGCCATCGATGTCATGGATTATGTAGATTACATGTAGGTCACATATAATAAGGATTTAGATAGGATTGGTTAACCAAATTGGCCAACTCATTACCATCCATGTTTGCAATCTTGAATGCTCCATTGTTGTAGGCTCTGGTGATAAGGAACGATCTTTTCCAATTGGTTGAGAATTTATTTGCATGCTTGTCAATGGCTTTGAGGACCAAGTTACATTCCTTAATCTTATGCTTAATGAATTTATGATGATGTTTCCCTTTCTGCCTCTCTTGATATTACTTGACATGAGCAAGCACTCATACATGTTACTCTCAATTGAGTGTAGGTTTGTTGTCTAAACTCCTTACTCTACTTATCATTGAATAATTTAGAAAGGGTCACTCAAAGTGATGGTACATGCAATTCAAAAGGTAAAACAACTTTAGAACCATAAACCAAGCTATAAGATGTTACAATATTTTTCATATAGTAGGTTGTACAATAGGCCCAAAGTGTATGGACAAGCTGCTCATGACACTTGCGGTTGTTGTTGATGAGCATCTTCTTAAGAAAGTTGATGATGGCCTTGTTTCTTGCTTCTGCTTATCCATTAACTTGAGGTTAGTAAGGTGATAAGAAAGAATTCTTAATGCCTAGGTTATGACAGAAATCCTTTTTTCCTTGGCTACTAAATTGTGGTCCATTGTTTGTAACTATGGTCATGGGTATGCCAAACCAGGCTACAATGTTATCCATTATAAACTTATAGAATTTTTCAGATGTTGTCCTTCTTAGGGGAATAAATTGAACCCAAATGTTTAATGGGTTCTTATACACCTACATTAATTAATTTTGTGGTTGGACCAGGTTGGAGGCATCTAGGACTAACTCTCCCTTATCTATCATTTTCTACGAGTCATGTTTCAATGTGAGGTAAAAGTATGTTTCATGATGATGTAGTTGGTGATAGTGACAAAAGCAATCTAGCTTAAAATACCTAGGTAGTTGAGGGTCATCTTTCATCACTCAAGTGGAGCCTTTGGCTTTGGTCATTTGCTTATATTGTATACACCCACTCTTCAATAGTTAATCCAATAGTTCAAATGGTTTCAAAGGTAAACTAGCATATTTTTTCCTATCCTTTTTCTCAAATTTTTGCCTAGGTGTAGTCGATGTAGTGGCCCTAGAGGTTAATGGTTGATTATCTCAATTGTTAGTAGCGGCTTTGGGTGGGTTGTCCTTTGGCCTTGTGTTAGTAGTTTTGGTCTCTTTGGTTACCATTGTTACAACCACATTGTTTTGTTTATACCTCTCTTTATCCCTCCTTGTATGTTAATTTTTATATGCCATGTAAGTAGGGTCATGGATATCTCCATNTAGGGTCATGGATATCTCCACAGTGTCCTCTATGTTTTTTGTATGGAAGACTATTTGACTAAGTGACTATGGATCAAGGTAATACAGCTTGGACTTGATAAAGTCATTAACTGTCCCCTTAAATATAACCAAAAGATGTGTTTCAGTTATAGGCTCTAGTATCTCATTAAGTAGGTTGTTTCATTATTGGGTGAACTTCTGCAGTAGTTTGAGGGGTCCCTGCTTAACCTTCATTAGTTGGTTAAGTGTAGTGTTAGGCCTCAAGTTATACTTGAAGTAATTAATGAAGTACACTATCAAGTCTTCAAGGGAGGATATAGATCCTTGTGATAAGGAATTGTACCAATCAAGCACTTTCCCTATCAAAGACATAGGAAAGATCCTCATTATGGTTTATGGCCATGATTGTAATAGCAAGCACTCAAAGAAGAAAGTAATAAGGTGAACATTGGGATTACCTTCTTCATCGTACTTATTGAATTGAGAGATGGGGATGCTAGGAGAAAGCATCAAGGGTATGACCATAGAACTGATAGGATCATCCTGGTAGAAGTTCATGATCTTGATGCTTTGAGATACAAAGGCTTTAAGCCTCTTCAACTTCTCTGTTAGGTTGTAAATCATTTGAAAGGCCTGATCTAGGTCTTGTAGTGCCCATATTAGCTATGGGGTTTCCACAAATGGTTATGGAATTTTTTGGGAGGCCTATGGCCTTGTTATTGGTTATTGCACAGAGGGGAAAGGTTGCATTATGGCTGTAGTTAGTGGATAAAACAAGAAGAAATATGTTTATGTTGGTATCTAGTGCACAAATAGAACAAAGGGGGTATGTGACCCATGGGTTGCTTGGGATTCCATAGTGGGTCCCACTTGGTTGGTCAATGAGTTTTTGGTGGTGACAACCACTATCGATGATCACACAACTTGGGGTCATGTGGCAACTAGCATGGAGAAATGAAATGTGATGGACTATAGCATCGACTATGTTTGATGTGCAGTGATAACTAGTGTGGGAGAAAACATGATTGCGTAAGGTAAGGACAAAGGTGGTGGGACATGCTCTATGAAAGAGATAAAGGGGGTGAAGATGGGCCCAATTATCTTAGGGGTGCCTTGTTGAAAAAGTGCACCCAAGATGTTTTTGGGCTCAGATTTAGCCTTGAACTCATCCTCCTCCTCCTCTAGTTGCCCATTTGAGGTAGCCTTTTGGTCCTCTTCATCCATCTATATTAGATGAGCTAAGATGCTAGTGTAGATGTCAATGAGGGGTATTAGGTCATAGGGGGAGTGAATATACTCCTTACCATTGTAATGTATAAGCTCAAATTCCCTATTGGCTTCTACTTCCATTCACGAAATTAGCATGCCATCTTAGATCTTGGCACAAATGAAGTTGTAGAGTTCTTCATTTATGACTAGGAATTTAGGACTCTTTCCCCTCAATCTCAAATACTATCAACATTTGATGATAGCTGAGTCCTTGGGATTGTATACCCTCATGGCTCGTTGGTTAGAGCCATTGTTAGTGTACGTGAATGACAACTTGGTCAATTTCTAAAAGGACATGGCTATGAAGTTGTAAAATGGCTTGGGAAAGGTTGTAAAAGGTGGAAAAAAGAGAATTATAGCAAGTGAAATTTTAAAAATGGCTAAAAAAAGCTATTTACTATAAATAGTAAGTGGGAATTAAGGGAGGTACACCCCTTTGCCAAAAATGAAAAGCTAGAAATAAGGTTCTAAACCTCATCCACATTGGGCTTCCTAGCTG
>MNCI01015911.1:0-44595 GCA_015680685.1 Gnetum montanum | reverse complement strand
GGTGGGGAGGGGACAAAATGCACAAGAAAATAAATGTTGGCTTTGAAAATTTACAGCAAATGCTGTAAAAATTTCAAAATCCAAACACCTACCACTTCCATGCTAGGTTTTGGAAGTAGAGGGGGATGAATTGTAGCATTGATCGTAAGGTAGATTTGAAGGTTTTGGCTGCAAAATGGAGGTTACAACTTCAATGTCAATGTTGGCTATGAGGAAGCAAATTTTGACAAGGAAATTAAGTGAAGGCCATTCTTCTAGCACTAGAAAACTATAGCGATTAGAAAATTTGATCACTAAAGAACCGAAAATATCAATGCATATAACTTTAACCTTGAATCCCCAAGGCCTCTAAAAAAATGGGATTTAGGATGCCTTGGATGGTCTAATAGATCACCCAAGGACTTACAAAATGTAAAAATGAATAATGTAAAGAAAAACAAAAATCTAAAAAAAGCTAGAAGCAAATACAAATTGCACACAAATTGAAAGCTTTAAAAATTTATTGAATAAATAAAGAGTAAGTTCAAGAGATGTGTACAAATTTTTCCCATGGAAGAGCAAAGGAGGTTCACTTGGGCAGGGGTTCAAAGT
Organism: Gnetum montanum; assembly: GCA_015680685.1. Classification (NCBI taxonomy): domain Eukaryota; kingdom Viridiplantae; phylum Streptophyta; class Gnetopsida; order Gnetales; family Gnetaceae; genus Gnetum; species Gnetum montanum. The sequence continues at coordinate 44,004 of MNCI01015911.1, read as the reverse complement.
CTGTTGAAGTTGATATGATCCACTTCATGATATAGATGTTCTACCAATCTTGATGTTATTAAACCTCCTCAATTGCTACTCCAAATATGCAATTATGTTGAGAAATGTGGAAAATTTGGCTACTAAAATGCTTCATGATGAGAGCTAGAGATCCTAGGAGTGCAGTGTAGAAACCAAAAACCCACAAATATCAGGAGGTAACAAGGCTATAGGGGTTCAATGTTGGAAGACTCCAAGAAGGTATGTTCTAAAATTTTTGCAACAGCTCCTAAATGTCAAAAATGCTATAATGCTCAAAATGCCAAAGCGTGGACCTAAATATGGTGTTGGGGTTTAAATTTTATAGATTTTTGGCAATGAATAAAATTACAAATTGGCTAAAAAATTGCTACAAATTTCTACCACGTATAAGTTAGAGAGGTGCCCAAATTGGGGATGGGTGGGAGGGGGGGTTACTATGTATGGAAAGTGCCAAACTCCCATGGTCATTTCATTTAGTATAAAAAGTAGTAGGGACATACCATCTACATTTGAGGTAGATATTCTACAGTGGGCCTTCTACCATCCTTGTTAGAGTACATGATCAACATTGAAGTGCATGGAATGTTAAAATCTGGTGCATGTGGCTTCTATGCTAGGGACATGTAGTCTCCACACTAGGGGTGCAGCCTCCATGTTGGGGGTGTAGTCTTAGCATCGAAGATGAAGTTTCCATGCTAAGCATAGATGCAACCATATCCTTTCACATTGGTGGTAGGTAAGATCTATCCCTTGCAAGTGTTTCTTGTGTAGAAAAGTGTATACCCCTCATAAAACCCATCAAATTGTCATTTTTGGCATCCCAAAAGGCATTTTTAATCCCCCAAGTCCAAATATAGATACTATGTGACTTTTTCACTTGCGGAATATGGTTTTGACTACTTGTAAGACATTTTTTAGTACTAAAAGTATGAAATATGTGAAATTACTTCTCATGTGTTACAATCTTCACATTTACAATGAAGTTTTTCCTTGAGTTTCATGGGGTGAAGGCTACATGATAAAGAAATGATTATGACATGCAAATTTTGGTGGTGTTTCACCTTGCCTCATAAGAAGACTATGCAAGCAAGATAGAAGTTTGGGCTACACTAATGATGTTCTACACAAGGTCCAAAATGCATCCTACACCGAGATGTTAGAGTTGATTCCTCCTAGAAAAGATCAACTAGAGAAGCTAGCAGGTACTGAGGGAGTTACAAGATCCACACTACTAGAAAACATTCCAACCATAGAACAAGAACAAATAGGATCCATTGGATCAAAACCAATTGATGATACACTGAGATCAAGTGCTCCACTAGCACAAAAAGGATATATACCTTCTATGAGCCATTTATAGTAGGTTGAAAAACCATTAGTTGGGAGAATAAAGAAATCTTAAGCATTTACCAAGTTAGAGACAATCCCAGAAGACCTGTAGTATCAACAAGACTTGCTAGAGTCAAATAGCATTATAGAGAGGAGAAGATGATGATTGGCCATAACAAATATCAAGGAACATTGCATCCTTCTAAGTTATGCTTGAAATAGGAGAAGAAACCATGGTCATAGTTATGCACTACTAGGATGCAGTAGAAGTAGCCAAAGTTATTGTTGATCATATCAAAAAGTATTTCAATGTTTCTATTGTGCTGCCAAAAAATATGAATAGAACCAAAGATATTGAAATAATAGTTGGAACCTCTATGACCCCTCAAGAACATGAGGATATCTTGGATTGACTTTTGTAGACTCGATAAGTGATGTAGAACCCTTTTGATATTCCTAGTAATATCACTGTAGTGTAGTCTAAGCTTATTTCAACAAAGGGCAAGCAAGTCATGGCTAAAACAAGGGTCAAACATGCAGAAAATAAGGTGAAAAGTNAGCTTATTTCAACAAAGGGCAAGCAAGTCATGGCTAAAAGAAGGGTCAAACATGCAGAAAATAAGGTGAAAAGATTACAAGACAAATTAGTAGCATTAAGAGTAGAGAAACAAGACCCTACATAATACGCAGAAACAAAGACCGTACAAATTAGACTAGCTAGATAAATTCAAAACTAAATAAGTATTCTAGTTGGTAGCTAGAAATATTCAAGTTGAAATGGAGAAGGAGAAAGCAACATGGAATGTTTTAGTGGCTAAACCATAAACATATGTCCATGTCAAAGCCCTAACTACCTTAGAGGAAGAAAACAAAAAGATTTCTATAAAGAATATAAGGTTGACTGACATTGAGAAATACAAAAATATCCTTGAAGAAATCATCCATTAGCTTAGAAAGCAGTATGCAAGAGTCAACTAGGACATGCAAAAATTAGCTAGGAAAAATAGAACCTTGTCAATGGAGGAAGTTCTCATAATTCATAAAAAGTTAGCTATTGAGATTAGCGCATGGTAAAATGAGGCTAAGAAGCATGAAAGGCTAAAAGATCACTTCAAAGACTAAGTAGGTATGTAGAAAAAAATTAGTGAAAAAAATCTAAATGGCCAAGGCTAAAATCAGCATTATCACCTGATTAATAGAAAATATTGGATGATCTTGTCCACATCAATCAAGCTAAAGTTAAGAACAAGGATCTACAAATCGAAGATCTCATAGAATACATGGGATTAGCAAACTTTTATTATGTTAATCTAGTCATGCTCACAGTAGGAAGATCCAGAAATGAATTAGAGTAGTAAGTGGTTGTAGTGTACATGATGTATAAGAAAGAGTTTGTGAACTAAAAAGATGCATAACAACTACAAATTGCAAGCTATGAACTCCAAATAGTTAAGACTAGCTACCAAGATCAAAAAGATGTTGTAGTAAATTTGGCTCATAGAATGATAGACTACTAAGAATTGAGAAAATTAGCTAAAGCATTTGAAGAAAAATGATGGTAGTTTGCAGCATGGTATGTGAAGGAAAATATGATGTTTTTAGAATTGCCTTATCCATGGGATGTATTAACTCTAGCAAACATCATCGAATTCTCCTAGATGGTACATGATTCCAAATTGGAAAAAGAGAAACTTTGAGCATTACTTAACCACTATCAATTCTAAAAGCTTGATGACAAGGAAAAGACGTTGATGTAGGAGCCATTGCCACCTAGGATATTAGGCTACACTGACTCTAAAGTTTTATTTTTTTTTGTCTTGTCTTGTCTTGTTTTTCATGTGTGTTCATCATGTAATGCATTATAATTTTGTAAATATCACTTGAACCACAATGCAACATTTGTAGGAGAGTCAATAATGTAAATAAGTCATAGTATTCATGTCTATATACAACTTCATAAATTTTGTAAGGAACTCCATCCTCCTTTTGTTTTAACTCAAGGACAAGTTTTCAACTAGTTGTGAGGATATGATAAAATCATTTAAATCATCAAATGTGATATCATATCTATGATGCACTAGTCCTACTTACGTTATTGTAGATATGATATAGTGGGTTCTAGTCTTCACTATTAATACAAATACACTATTACGTCAAATGAAGAACTTTAGTCTAATACTTAGGAAAATTCTTATAGTTTGTTTCTACGATTTTACACTTAGTAATTTAGTAAATGCCTATAGTGTGGTGTTAAATAGTTGTATAGAATCTTTATTTGAGTAAATTATTCTTGGACATAGTTCATGGCTAGAAATAAAGATCAAGATTGTTTTCCATCATTGTAACATTCTACTTACTTTACTTTACTTTTACTTTTACTTCATTTTTCTTACTTAGTTTAGTTTTACTTTTCAACATGTTTACTTAAGTTAATTATAATTTCCCAGTGCTTTATTTTGTTTATGTCCTTAAGGTAATATAAGTATGACTAGTTTTGAGCATGTAGTATAATCATTTAATAACCTAGTAGAGAGTTCACTTAATTCATTCAGTAGTAAATTCACTTGGTAATCCCAATGATGGTTATATGAGCCCTTGATGTGTATGGTAAGCTAGGAGCATATACTTATCACTATAGGCTAACATTAATTTACATTTATGTTACACATAGATTTAGAATTCATTTCAATTTTCATTGTGTTAGCATTTAGAATAATTCAAGCCATACAACATCAACTTATCATATAGCTCAGCCATTAAACCATACAACTTGAACTTCACTAGCTCAAAGTGAGAAGAAAATGATCATAAACTAAACCTCAACTACTAGTGAAATTATAGTGGCCACAGATTATAATTAGGTGACACGTGAAGACTCATGACTTGTATGGTGAAATGTTACAATGCTTAGCACTCAAAAATGGTTTAATAAAATAAAAGGTAACATGACTTATTTATATGTATAATGTGAAATATTTATAAAAAAAATATGTAACATTTAAGCATAAAAAAAACTTCAGCTTAAAACTTTAAACCAAGGAAGAAAAAGAGTAAAATTATTTAATCTACCATAAACACAATGCTTATTTTAATTCTTTTTTAGGTTGAGTTTTTCATGTAAGATTTTGATATTTTTTTAAAACTTGGCATAGCTCATACATAAATGTTATGTCTCTATTTTAATGCAAAGTTTTGTATAAATTTAAAACTTATTGTAAATTTACTCATGAAATAAAGATATGGTACTTTTCTAGAAAATGGAAAAGTAACGTATCATAACAATTATAGAAAAGGTAATGGGTAGATGTAACCAAACATCTGGAAAAACTTTAAAAATCATGGTAAATTTTATTTTTTATAAGATGAAATAATAACATAACATGATATATTAATGTAAAGTAAAGTTTATTTTTTATATTAAATATTTAATATGATATAAGATAAAATTAATGAAATATTACCTTATTATATGTATGTTAAGTTTTGTAGGCTACATAAATTTTAACTTAAAATATGTGATTTCACTATTTATGTTCTTATATATGATACTCAATTTAAATATATTCTATTCAATAACATGGGTTAATATAAAATAAAGTTAGCATCACATATTTATGTGTAAAAGTGTTTTCATACTAAATAACATTGAATATTCAACATGAGTAAATAAAGTTATGGTATACAAATTTTTATATATTTAATACTTTATTATTCTTAATTTTAATTGTTAAGGTTTTTTATATAAAAATATTAATATCACATTCATATTAGACTACAAATTTAACATCATAAAATAAAGATATTATAATATTTTTTTACAAAACAAAAAATAACATATCAATTGAAATAAAAAGGTAATATAACATATCTAAATAAAACAAAATTAGTGTTGTGTTAATATAAAATAAAGACTTGATGTTTTGATGTGGTATGTTTTAATAAAATAATACTTAACATATAATATAATATTTTTTAATAAGATAAAAAATAATATTTATATTATCAAATAAAAAACTAATGTCCCATACTTAAAAATATAATATTATAAATGAATAAGATAATGTACTATATTTTATTTTTTTGAAAAAAATTAAAAAGTAGTATATTTTATTAAAATAAAAATACAATACTTATTTAAAAATTTATTATTTCAACACTTATAAAATAATAGTGTTGGGTAAAAAATAACATAATATGCATACCTCATAACCTTTTTATGAGATAACTGTTGTTTTATATTATCATAAATAAAATGTTAACAACACATATTTACAAGCTAATATATAATAAAATCATAATAATGAAAGTACATAATAAGGTAAATGGATTTTTATAACTTTAATATAAAGTTCCTGTGACATAGTTATCCAATATATAAAATTTTCTAAAAAATAACATATATAAAAATTAAAATATGTTATATTTACATAAAATAAATTATGTGTAACTTAATATATAGTATATTATATTTACGTAATATTTGATGTGGTTTAATAAAATAAAAACTAACTTGATTTATTTATATATCGTATTAAGAAAAATATGGTAACTTTTAATGGTAACCAAAGCCTTAGTTTAAAACTTTGATTAAAAAAACTAAAATTATTTAATCTACTCTATGAACTTTTCATGTGAAAGATTTTAATATTTTTTGAAACTTAGCATCAACTATATATCATCTCTTTATTTCAAAAAAATAAAAATATTATGGTAGCTTTTCTATGGAAAAGTAACATATTATATATATACATGGTATATAAAAAAGTCACAATTAGATGTGATGAAATTTTTAGTGAAATTTTAAAAATTATCATAAATGTTCACATAAAATAAATATATTGTACTGATTTTTCTATATAATAGAAAAGTAATGTAGAAAAGATAATCAATAGATGTGAGCAAATTTTTGGCAAAACTTTAAAAATCATTGTAAATTTTCACATCAAAGAATGATATCTTACTCATTTATAGAAAAGTAACATATCATATCATATACGAACAACTATAAAAAANCAACTATAAAAATGGTGATGGGTAGATGTTACTAAACTTATGACAATTTTTAAAACTATGATAAATTTTATTTTGTATAAGATGAGAAAATAACATGTAACATGATATATTAATATAAAAGAAACTTTAAACTCTATATTAAATAAATTTATTTTGGTATAAGAAAAAATTAAATAGATAATGTTAATATATTTAACATATTTATATAAAAATAAAATAAGTATAATGTGTGAGAAAATTAACAAAATATTACCTTATTATATATAAATTAATTAACATGGCCTATGTAAATTTGAGTTGAAAAGCTATGATTTCATCATTTATGTTAATATACGTGATACTTAATTAAACACATCATATTTTATAACATTACTCCATATGCAATAAAGTTGGCATTACATGATAAAAAATTTCATCTATGATAAAGCTAAGTCAAAAGTAATTGGAATTTCTATATTGCCTAAGTGTTTAAATATTTACCATATTAATAGTAGATAAACCAAAATACAACTTTTATAAATGGAAAAGATATAAATTTATAGAAATAAAATACCTTCGTCCATATAACAACCAGAAAAGAACACTAAAGTTATTGTGTTTACCTCCCATTTGCTGTGGTGATAGCAAAACCAAGAAATAGTTGTTGTGCCCATAGTAAAATAGAGAAAAAACTAAAAGCTTGGAGATGAAGAGAAATTGATAAATTGTTAGTTGGTTGGATTATCTGATAAAAAGTCAACATTTTGGTAGGCTTCGATAACAAGGCCCCAATATCGGGTACTCAACATCAAGTATCCAACATTGGAGCTCATGACGCAACGTCGAATATCCAATGTTGCAGGGTATGGGCCAACCTATAAATATAGTGCTTGGCCTCACAATTTCAAATTAATTTTTCATCAATTTTTGTTATAGTAGCAAATCTCTTGTAGTTTGTGTTCTACAAAGTTAGAATATTTTCTGAGTGCCCATAGCAAGAGTCTGAGTGTGTACGGATTTTTATTCAAACATTGATATACTTGAGTGTAACAGTGTGATAGGAATAAAAACAAACTCTTTTAACAATCCTTATAGCACTGAGAATAGATTAATGTTTCCTTTAATGCACTTTACTTTAATGCATTTAAATTAAGCAATTAATTTCTAGTTGTTAATGAACACAAGCATGACCACTTCGAGCACACATATAGTGCTTGGTAACCCAACAATGCTCAACATTTGGTAGCCCAGTAGTGCTACATGTGTTTAGGAAAGTGGGATGGGTACTTAGGTTAGGCTAACTAGGCTAGTTTAGATCTTATTTTCCATTGTTCATTAGCTTAGTTAATTTATTTCTTTATCGTCATTAGGAGCAGCATAGAATTAGACAACATCATATGTCTCACTTTAGACTAAACCATATGTGACAAAGCTACCACTAGTCCAAGTAGGAAGATAATGAACTATAATCAAAGCTTAATGATCTAGATACCACAACTAGTTCCATCCATGGAATTGAACTGGATCGTGTGTGAATGCTTGTGATTCGTATGGTTGGGCGTAGGAATACCTCATTGCTCATCATTGGCATCGTTGCCAAGGATGGTGCTAGTTATATAGATTAGTTATATTATACATAATTACTATAAAGGTATTAATGATCAATCTTTTAAAAAACATTAATATTTTAAGTCACACACATTATCAGGAAAAAACATGTCTTCTTCACATAGGACCCATAATGCATCGTATGATGAGAACACTCATAGGAGAAATGATAGGATATATACTAAGGAAAATTGGAGTGAACAACCTCAAACAGGTGCTTCCTATGCTCATTTAGACCTTACTACATCCAATGACTACATTCAACTAGTGCAGACAATCCTAGAGGAGATGGAGAAAGTCCTAGAACAAGGAGGGCCTCATGGCCTAGGACCTCCTCTAAACTTAGAAAAGATAAATTAAGGGATCATGGGAAGAACTATAGAAGCCATGGTAATTCTTCCAACTTCTCATCTTCCTCTTCCTCTTTCTCTTCAATGTCTAGTCCTAATGAAGATGAAGGTAGGTATATAGATAGAGCTCCACTACAAGGATAGGACAAAAATATAAATCAAACCTAAGGGAAAAATTAAAGGCATCATAATGATCATAGACAAGATTTTCATAATCAAATAAATAGAAATAGAAATTTTCATCATCACATGTTTGATGATGATGAGCCCTTATTGGCCACTAAGAGCTTGATGTAGATCAGAGAGGTGATTAAGATACCTCATAAGCATCGCAAGGAAAGTTTCCTACCTAGGCTTAATATTAATGATATTCCTAAGTTTTTGGAGGTTATGATTCTAAGCCACAACATCATCTACAAGCCTTCCATGATGCATATGCCTTATACAACATTGAAAGTGGATCACAAAAGCTTAAGCTCTTTCCTAGGACACTAATTGATGAAGCTAAAAGTTGGTATAGATCGTTGGAACCAAGTTCCATTAACCAATGGTCCATAATGCTAGAAATTTTCAACAAAAAATATGAAACCTATGTGGGTGTCCAACCTAAGAAAAAAAAATCCAAGAGTGGAAACAAGAAAATCATGAACCCTTGGAAGTGGCCTTGGAAAGATACTATTCGCTACTATATAGATGCCTAGGCCATGGTTTCTCTAAGGAAAGGAAACTTTTCCACATCATAGATGGGCTTCGTAATGAAAAAAGGGAGACCCTTGGGATGTATTCTCTAGGTCAATTATACGAGCTATAAATTCATTAGATCAAAGAGTTGATTAAGCGTGTGGCAAAAGAAGAAGGAGAGCTATGTAGATGAGAGAATGTAGAGGAAAATAAGTAGGATCCAACTCTACAAAAGAAAAGCATCCATATCTATGATAAGGAAAAAGAGGTAGCTTTGATGAGGTGATTTTACAATGGACCTTACTAATACAAAATTCTATTGTTGAGATTAAAGAAAAGTTGAATAAGATGTCAAAATTGATGAATGAGAAAGTTAAAACTTGTGAAGAAATCATAGAGAAGAAGTAGTGCAAAATGAATCAAGTGATCACAACAAAAGGAGGAAAAAGAACCAAGAGATAGGTAAGAACACTTATCAGCAAACATGAAAAATGGTTGAAGAAAGTGAGGCTATAAACTCAACCATAGATGAAGATAATGGATGTGACATTTTCATATATGACCATTCAAACAACCATTGCCCAATCTTGTTGCATCTACATAAGAGCTGGTAGGGGTATTAAATTTTAAGTTTGTACAAAAGTACAGGCCCAAGATATTTCCTCTTCCACATAGTAATTTTAGACAACCCCAAAACCAATTGTACTATCCTAGGAGGGCATATTACCAGCCTCAACATTATCATCAACCACAATGGAAAAACCCATAGTCATGGGGGAGGCCACCACCATATCAGCATTACCCTTACTACCAACCGAACCCACATGGATATTATGTTCAACACCCTACTTCACCAACTATTTTTACTTCCTCTACTTCAAATCACTACTACTACTCTCTCAAACATCATTATCCCACAACATCTTATACGAGATCACCACCTCACACCTCTCACCCTGCATCATATACTCAATATTCTTATACTCACCTCCACCGTATGTCACCTCCAACAACATAGGAATTTTTAGCATCACAACATCGAAAAATGAATGCCACTTGTGCTATGAACATGCATATAAATGATAACGCTAATGGGTCTCAACTACAACATAGGAAACATTCCTTCTAGAGGAAGGGTCGTAAGTTGAATCAAAACACTCATGGACCTACTACATCACCTAAACCAACACAAGGCCAATCTGATGTAATAACCTTCCTCACAAAAATGATGTCTCCTAATCATACACAAAAGCAAACAACCATCACCACTCTAACATAAGACATAAACGATGAACCTATCATTATGGAGAGATAGAAGAATCCATGCATGACTACTAATAGTAAATGGTGCAATTGTGGGAAGAAATTTAAAATATTAATATAGCCCATAACAAATTTCAAGAGCAAGTGTGTGAGCAAAAACCAATCTATGTAGTAGCCACTAAACAAGAAGACACCCAGTGGCTTGAAAATGAGAATCTAATATTGTTTCAGAGATGTATGAAGACAATTGATCTACTTATTAGTTCTAGACTTAAGAAAATGGACCAAACAAAGGACTTAGATATAGATATCTTACACTCTAATTATACACTAGAAAATGATATTAAACATGGAGACTTGGAAATTAAAATAGAAAATCAAGAAGAAGAAGCAAACACATTTGGAACTTCCAAAATAGAAATACATTCAAGTCCATATGAAGAATCATCTCTAAATGATCCAAACGAGACTATCACCAATGTCAGATGTTCTACCACATGATTAATTAAATTAGTAATAGTGAGAGGTGACAAACCAATGGTGTATAACTAAGGGATTATGTGGTCCATATTTCAAATGTGTAACCATAAGATTAGTCATGGGGGAGATGCTCCATCCTAGTTTAGGAACTAATAAGTATTTTTCATCCTTTTTTTTACAATTTTTAAAACATTTTCCTATTTCTTTCAAATTTTCTAATTTTTCATATGTTTTCCATTTCTTAATATTTTTCTCTTTTCTTGAGTCATTCTCTTTATGTTTTATGAATGTATTTTATGTTTTTATTAATACAATTTCCAAGTCATGATGTATAAGTCAACGCTATGTGTTGGGTTTTTGTTCTATGCTATCAAGATAATTGGGTAAGTAATTATGTAAAGCAATGAGACCACCTCATCCATCCCTTCAATTCTTTGAATAAAAATTATTTTTCATAAAAAAAATTTGGTTCTTATTTTATGAAACTGAAATTAATCAATGATCATTGTACCTTAAAGAAAGAGGAAATGATTCTGTGGGAATGGTATGAGTGTGGCCTCAAAGGGACTTGTTGGGTTCTCTTTTAAACTTCATGTGGTTTATGACTCCTCTTAGAATGTATCATCACCCCTCCATCAACCAATAAAAAGGAAGCTACATCTTTGCATGGTGTGGTTTCCATTCTTAAAAAAAAACAAACAAACAAAAATAATACAAAAATAGAAAAAAGAAAGAAAGAAGAAGAAATAAAAAGATAAAAACAATGATGGGAATTGCAAGCACATCCATTAGACACAATAACGGGCTACAAGAACGAGTTATGGGGTTGAAAATACATATTACCCATGCCTAAAGGCACCCCTCTAACTAAGGCCCTTCCTTCCTTCTTCTCTTTTCTTCTCTTTCTGGAGTGATGATTATTATTAAAGGTGGTTGTGGACACATAGTAGTTGACAAGATGGAACACATCAATGTGAGGTCACTGTTCATGGTATGGACTTAGTCTGAACTTGGATGAATAGGTATGTTGATCATTTTAATCATACTTGTCACAAGAACCTATTGTGAACATGGTCAAGCAGCTTACATCCTGATCTCTACAATCCCTTCTCATTCCATTATTCACCTCATTGCTACATATGATTATGAGCCTTTTGGTTTTGTGTAGTATAGTGCAACATCCTAACCACAGAAGTTGTGTGTTGTTTGGAACAAAGGCATGGTCTGCATTTAACTTCTCAGGCGCCCATGGACATTTACAAAAGTGGTTCTACAAAGGCATGATGGCAAGGGCCTACTTTGGGGAGGATCCACTTGCATAACTTTTGTTGATCATGGCTGTGAACTAACCTTCACATCTTTCAAAATAGCAATGATGGTTTCTCTAAATTTATGCATGATTTTGGGAGTCCTTCTCATTTGTTTCATTAATTTTTCCTATTTTCTATTTCCATATACATTAATATTTCTTGGACATCTTCTAAATTAGACCTTTTGTTTCAATTATTCGAAAACCTATGTGCTTCTAGAGTTACGCTTATTAGTCATGGGGGCTAGGGATTCCTACCTTAAAATTTTCCAACCTCATATTTTTGAACATCATGGTACTTAATACTATTTGATCAAAATAATGTGTTTAGCTTGATGATTTTAGTTACCCATAGCCTTGGGCATAGTATGTTGTAATCACCTTGTGCTTAAAATAAAAATAAGAGATTTGAAAAGCATTAATTATTAAGGAAAATTTACCAAAACTAATGTTGAGATTTTGGTGACTACAAGTGATGCTAAAAGAAATGCCTAAGGAAGAAGGTCTTTTTCCAGGCATGGAAACAAAGCCAAGAGAGGAACAACAAAGGATATGCCCATGGACAAATCATAACACATACAAGATAACAGCTCAAACTCTGCATGTTGCTAGATCCATGGGACAATGAGAAGAAATTTTAGTTCACCCTTCAAGAATGTTTTGCATACCTAGAAAATCATTGACATAACAATCAAGGTTAAAAGTTTTCCACCACTAGCGAGAATAAGAAGAATAATCTTCAGCGAATTTTTGAAGACCTCTACAAATTTTGTAATCTTCAAAGTCTATCCAATCTTTTTGTCACTCTATCATTTTGTATGCATCCACTTGAATAAAATTTTGTAATGTGGTACTCAGAGTCCGTCAATAGTTTGCATATCAATCAATAATCCCATACATTCCTAATATTTTGTAAGGAACTTGTTCCTCATTTTTTCTAACTCGATGTTGAGTTTTTATTTAGTCATGGGGGTATGATGAATCATCAGTTGGCTAGGTTATCTAATAAAAAGTCAAATTTTTGGTAGGCTCCAATAACAATGCTTCGATAACAAGGCCTTGATAGTGGGTACCCGACATCGAAGCCTAGGATGCAACATTGAATATTCAATGTTGTACAGTATGAGCTAGCCTATAGATATAGCACTTGAGCTCACCATTTCAAATTAGTTTTTCATTAGTTTTTGTTATAGTAGTGAAGCTCTCGTAGTTTGTTTTCTCTAGAGTTAGAATATTTTTTGAGTGCCCATAGCAAGAGTCTAAGTATATACAGATCTTTGTTCGAACACTAATGTACCTAAGCGTAGTAGTGTGATGAGAATAAAAATAAACTCTTTTGATAATCCTTGCAACACTAAGAATTGATTAATGTTTCCTTTAATGCACTTTACTTGCATGCAGTTTACTTTAATGCATTTAAATTAAGTAATTAATTTCTAGTTGTTAATGAACACAAGTACGACCACTTCAAGCATACATATAGTGCTTAGTAACCTAGAAATGCTTAACATTTGGTAGCCCAGTAGTGCTATATGTGTTCAAGATATGTTTAGGAAAGTGGGATGGGTACTTGTATTAGGCTAGCTAAGCTAGTTTAGATCTTATTTTCACTATTCATTAGCTTAGTTAATTTATCCCTTTATCATCATTAGGAGCAGCATAGAATTAGACAACATCATATGCCTCACTTTGGACTAAACCATATGTGACAAAGCTACCACTAGTCCAAGTGGGAAGATAGTGAACTACGATCAAAGCCTAATGATCTAGATACCATAACTAGTTTTATCCACCGAATTTGACTAGATCATGTGTGAACGCTTGTGATTCGTATGGTTGGGTGTAGGGGTACCTTGCCGCTCATCAAAAAACAAGCTTAGCATTTTATGGATCTTCCAATCTTTACCAATTTGATCTCAATGTTGTATTTGATGGAGTTTATAGTTTGCAAAAAGGAAAAAAAATATCATGGTGAGGCTAGGACCACCCATTCTATTTATACTCGCATATGGTATTGTTACACTAAAGAACCATTTATTTACAAAAATGTCTCACTACCTCCACTACTTATATTCTTGATTGATGTAGTGGTGATACCAACCTAGTGGTGGTACTAACCTGTAACTATCAAAGTGGTAACTTCCACCATTAAGTATTAAAAGTGCTTCCATACTAAATAACACTTTTGTATTATTTTGATATTTAACATGGGTAAATAAATAAAGTTATGATATAGAAATTTTTATATATTTTGCACCTTATTATTTCTGATGTTAAAATGTTATAGTTTTTATATAACAAATATTATTAGAATAAAATATAACATTGATACAATACTACGAATTTAACATCATAAAATAAAGATATTATGATTATTTTTATAAAATAAAAAATATCATATCATATAGAATAAAAAGGTAATATAATGTATTTAAATAAAATAAAATTAGTGTTGCGTTAATATAAAATAAAATACTAATTTTTTAACATAGTATATTTTAATAAAATAAACTGTAATATTTTATATGGTATTTTTTAATAAAATAAAAAATAAGATGATATATTATAAAATAAAAACTAGTGTACATACCTAAAATGAAAATATTATTTTATAGATGCATGAGATAATGTACTATATTTATTTCATTTGAAAAAAATAAAATGTAGTATATTTTACTAAGATAGAAATATGATGTCATATTTTTTAAAAAATTAAAAGATATAATTACAAAATCTATAAAATAAAATATAAACTAGTAATGTTGTATAAAAAATAACATGATATGTATACCAAAAATAAATAAATAATAAAGTAACTCCATATCTAAACCTTATTACATGACATGTAATGTGGTATATTTTCATAACAAAAACATATTTTTTTATACTATGATAATATGGTAACGTCACATATTTACCTAACAAATAACATAAAATAAATATTTACATACTACTTCATCCATGGTGCACACATACACCATTTTTATTTTTAGAAGTATTTTTAGTGATTCTCACCTTACACCCCTATTTATGCTAAACTGTTTTGGTTTTTAATTACATAGAATCAGGGTTTTAGGTATTTCTAATTATCCTAGAAATGATTTTCAAGTTTTTTTGCTTTTTGAATAAACATTTTGGTTTTTTTTTCTTACCCAAACATATAGGATTTTTTGTTTTTTTTTCTGCTTATTTTATGGCATTTTTTATTTTTTCCTTCACCACATTAATAGGGTTGTTGGAATTTTCTCCATCCCATGTCAATGTCTTTAACCTAAGAGACAACACAGAATGGTTTTAGACCTTGAATGTATTTTTCATAGCTTTTTTTTTGGATGGCAAATAAGGGTTTTTCATAGGTCAAAAACTAAGTTTTACGATGTTTTCTGCCAAAACATGCAACTTTCTTAGCCTACACAAGGAGATTTCATAATAATGTTTCCCAAGGCCATAAGATAACTAAAATCATCAAGTTGTTTAAGTCATTTTGATTATTTTTACTATTACTTACCATAATTTTTGAAAATGAGGTGTTAGAAAAATTTTAAAAATTGCATCCTTAGCCCCCATGATAAATGAGCTTAACTCTTGAATCTCACAAGTGGTCAAATAACTAAAATCAAAGGTCTAGTTTGCAAGATATTTCAAACACATTGAAATATTGAAAAACATGTGGTTCCAAAATGACCAAGAAATTTTGAATTAAGAGGAAATTTCAATATAAACGAATTAAAGATAATCAAAATTAATGAGAAGTAGTCACAAAATCGTGCATAAATTTAGAGAAGTTGTTCATGATGCCCTTGAAGTTGTGATGTTCTAGTTCAAAGCAATGATCAACAAAATACATGTAAGTGGGTCCTTCCCAAAGTAGGCTACTGCCATATTGTCCTTGCATACCGACTCCTATAGATGTTCATGGACACTTTAGAAGTTAAATGTGAATCATGCCTTAGTTCCAAACAACATACAATCACCTTAGTTGGAATTCCACACTAAACTATACAAAATTATTAGACACATAATTAAATCTAGTAGTGAGCTAAATAATGGAATGAGAAGGGATTACAAAGATTGGGATGTGAGGTACCTAACCATGTCCATAATTGGTTCTTATGTTAGTTGTGACTTAGATGACCATCATACCTATCCATCAAAGTTTAAGACCAAGTTCAAACCATTAAAAATAGCCTCGCATTGATTTGTCCCTTCTAGCCTACCATCATGAGTCCACAATACTCACAAAGAATGAGCATCATTTCAAAGAGAGAGAAAAAGAGAAGAAGGAAGTATTTTTAGAGATTATTAAGGAAGAAATTTGGGCCTTAGTGAGAGAGGTGTCTTTAGACATGGATAACATGTCCTTCTAGCTACATAACTAGTGCTTGTATCCCAAGAGATCTTTAGAGAGATGTGCTTTGAATTCCCATTGTTTGTTTTATTCATTTTTTTCTTTCTTCTCTTTTTCTAAATTTTTTTTGAAAACCACACCTTACAAGGACATACTTCCTTTATGGTCAATAGTAGAAGTGATGATACATTCCATGAGGAGTCATAGGTATTAAGAAGGTAGTCAAGAAGAAAACCAAAAAAATTACCTTGATGTTATATTATTTTCCATTCCCACTTGATCTTTTCCCTTTTCTTCAAGGCACAATAATCATAAGTTAATTTTAATTTTATATGAGAAGAACCATATTTCTTTCATGATAAAGACCTTTTATTTAGAGAATTTAGAAGAATAGATGATGTGCTCTCATTGCATTATCCAATTATTTATCCACTCAACTTGATAGCATAAGATAAAGATCCAACACATGGCATTGACTTCTACATCATGACTGGCAACATCGTTATTAACAAAAACATAGTAACCATCCATAAAACATAAAGGAAATGACTTAGGAAAAGAGAAAATTATAAAGAAAAAAAAAAAGAAATGGAAAACCTATTAAGAATTGAAATTTTTTTAAGAAATAGCAAAATGATAAATAAAAACTATAAAATAAAGAGTGAAAATACACTTACTAGTTCTTGATTCAAGATGGGGCATCTCAACCATGACTAAATTGAATTAGCTAGAAAAATTGAATATTAGATAGAATATATAATTAGGGATTGTAATAGCTTTTTGATTTTGGCTTCCATGGCTACTTCACAAATTGGATTAATCTTTCTTTGCTTTTGCCTTACCACCTTACAATCTTTGATTAATGGAATCTTATGAGCTATGCTCTATGATCATCTTAGGACCATATGAAATTACCCAAGTTATCCTTTAGCAAGGATCATAATTTTTGTCTAAAAATGGAATCATTTCCTTTAGTGACATTCAACACTCTTGGTGTTTCTTTAGATTTCAACTTTATCATTTCATAAGCTTGATCATCTAGGTTTTGGACTCCATCCCCTTATGTAATCTTTTGTTAAACTTATGCTCATAATCAATTGTCTTTTTTGGAATAAAATTTGGCTTAAGTTATGATGAAACTTCTTGTTTAGATATAACTTTATTCTCAAATTCTCCCTTATTCTTCAAAAACCTGAGTAACTGATCATCATCTTCAAATCCTTGGAAGTGTTCTACATTATCTAGAATTGAAGGTTGATTCTCAACTTCAATTACAACTCTTTTATATTTTGTAATCTTTAACAAATCAAATGTTGAGGTTGCTATTTCTTGCTCATTTTCTAATTGGTTATTTTCTCTGGATATATGTTGTATTTCATAGTGCTCAAACTAGTCTAATAAGTTACAAATGAGTTGTTTATATGGCCTCAAGAAAGAGATTTTTACTACACATTCACCTTTAACCTATTCACAAATAAGCTTTGAATCTTCTTCAATTATAATTCTTTTAATTCCTTCCTCCAAAGCTATTTTAATTTTGATACATAGGGCTTCATACTCAACCTTTGATGAGCCGCAATATCATGTACGCGATATCGCATCTTCCATGCAATATTGCGTATGTGATATCGCATATTGCCTCATCTTCTATAAATAAGAGGTGGCTTCCCTTGTTTAAGGGAGTTAGACTTAGACCCTTAGCTAAACTCTTGGATTTTTACCATTCCAGAGTTAGAATAATTCTTGTGTGCCTGCAGTAGGAGTCATAGAGTGAATGGATCTTTATTCGAGCAATTTGTACCTGAGCACAAATTTGTGTACGGAAATAAAGAAGAACTTTATGATAAACCTTGCAGCATAAAGATTAAGCTAAAGAGTAATTAATTATTGTTGAATGTTTAAATTCTTTCCTAGTTAATTAATCTCTCTCTCAATCCTTGACTCTCCTAATTAAGTACACTCAGTATGACTGCTTCGAGCATGTGTGTAGGGCTTGGTAACCCAGTAATGATTAGTGTTTGGTAATCCCAGCAACATTGCACTAGTTCAAGATGTGTGTGGAAAGTGGGAATGGATACTGGTGTTAGGAAAAATTAGAACTTAGTTAGTAAATAGTTAATGTAAGTTAGTCACTTAGTTCTCTTTACCTTCCCCTATTAGCACAAGACATTAAAAAGATAAAAGTTATAAAAATCCTATACCTCAAGCTTACTTAACCATACAATCGTGACAATAAAAGTAAGTTTGTGAAGATAGTGATTGATTAACCTTGAGTGTTCCATTAAGGTGCATAAGCACTTAGTCCTTGGAGTTCGACTGAATTGTGCGTGAAACGCTCGTATTTGTATGGTTGAGTGTAGGGGTACCTCGCCACTCATCATTGGCACTGTTGTCAGGGACTTATTTGTTTGTGCACCACGTAGAACATAGGAAATCATTCATATCGTTGGGATACTAGAATGAACCCTTAGGGTTAATCAAGAAAATATAAGACAATGGTAAATCTCACATTGAATAAGATGAAAATGTCTTCTTCTTCGCACAACAGCACTTCACCGCCTAGGACTAACACAAGAGACAGTTAGTGGCATAACACACATAACCAAGATCCACCAGTTCCTCAAAAATTTCATGTGGTATATACTCATCACGATGAGTACGTACTTGATTTTACCTTTATTCTCCATCAAGATGAAAAACTATGTTGGAGATACTTGGAAAATAACATAGTGTTGCCTTTAGACCGATCAGTCCCCAACATGCTCATTCATGCTCTTTCATGAATAGGCATGTTATTTTTGTATGTGGAATATGTTGCATGTGATCATGACACAAGGGACTACCATCCCACAGAAGTGCAATGTCAAAGGGACTTGCGACAGGAGAGTTATTATGCATCCTCAAAGGGTAAATGGCCTCATAATGCTCTACACGTCTTAAGCGAAATTGGGGGTGATGGACCTTCTTCAACAGGTTCCCCACCAAACACTGTTCCTCCTCCTAACGATGGTCAAGAGGTGGTGTATCAGAACCTACACTCCACGATTCACAACCTCGGTTTTGATACCCACAAACATGAACTATTCAAAGAAGGAACACAAACACACGATAAGGAGAACTATTCTGATCGTGATCACGATCATGGCCAAGACCATAGAAGAGAAGGTAGAAAACACCATCATGGTGATGGTTCTCCTTCTTCTTCATCTTCATCATCACATCCACCCTCTCCTTTGGTATCTAGCTGAAATCATAAGGAAACCAACCATAAGGATAAACATAAATAGAGTGAAAACATCAAAGAGACAGTCAAGAACAAGGATGAGGGCACTCTAAGGAATCAAGGAATGGAAGAAGGAAGAGTAGGGAACCACGTAGATACCATAGACACTATGAATGGGATGATCATGAAGAACCCTTACTCACAACTAGAAGCATGCTAGATATAACATAGGCCATAAGAGTTCCCACAAGGCACCAAAAGGATAGTAGGATCAATAGGTTAGACATGAACAACATCTCATGATTTGAAGGGGGATACAATGCTGATCCTCAAAATCATTTACAAGCATTCCATGATGCATGTGCCTTGAAAAACATAGAAAAAGAATTGAAAAAACTGAAGTTGTTCCCAAGGACACTAGTGAAATAAGCTGAAAGCTAGTACCAGTCCTTAGAACCTGAATCCATTCAGAGGTGGAGTACAATGTTAGACCTATTTAATGATAAGTATCAAATGTACTCTCGAGTGTCTAACCTGTGAAAGAAAATCCAAGGATGGAAGCAAGGAAATCATGAACCCTTGGATGCTGCCATGGGTTTCTATTATGCACTGTTACATCTTTGCCCTGGCCATGGTTATTCGCAGCGGGATCAACTACGACATCTTGTAGATGGACTTAGGCATGAAATAAGAAGAACCCTTAGTACGTATGCCCAAGGAAGGTTATCAGAGCTTAGGTCTCATCAGATCCATAGATTTCTAGAGCAAGTAGCCAAAGAAGAAGGTGAGCTATGGAAGAGAGAAAGTGCAGAAGAATACAACTAAGATCCTTCCCTCCAAAAAAGGGGAGTGAGATTCTATGAGGAGGAAGAAGAGTCACCACTTGAAGAGATAGTGAATAGGAAAACTTTGTCGTTCCAAAAGTTAACCGAAGTATCAGAAAAAGTAGACCAAATGTGGGACTTCCTGGATAGTAGGTTTGAAACTATTCTTAAAATTGTAGAGGAGTCTAGGGAGCAAGGTAGTGAGCATGAAAAAAAGAAAAAGAGAGAAGCAGACAATGCACGTAACAAGGGTAAGGGTAAAATGGCCATCACCGAAGACATTGTGGATTCATACACAGACAATGATGGTGGATGTGAGATATGCCAATACAACCATCCTAGGGGATGTTGCCCAGTAATCTCACATCTACAAGATTTTGGGGTGTATGCACTGAACCCAAAATTTAATAAATGGCAAGCACCCTGACGGTTACCCTATCCCCAAGGTAACCCAAGGCACTTCCACCAACCTTCAACATATTACCCCAGTGGAACTCCAGCACAACTCGTTGAGCAACATCAATAGTGGCAATACCCACAGTCATGGGGGATGCCACCACCAAGGCAACAATACCCCTACTGGCAACCAGACCCATATGGCTACTACGTGTAACATCCCATCTCTCCTCATGACTCTATTTGTCACATTACACACAACATCACTACCAAGCTCAAGAGTATTTTAGAACTCCTTATCCTAGTGGAGACAACCCACAAGCATACCATCCTTTGAATCCATTTGCAACTCTCACACTGATAGCTCCATTACCACCTGCTCTAGTAATGCAAGGGGAACTCCCTACTCAACCGCAGCAACACAATGTCATGAGGGCTATGAAGCCTCAACCCATAGTTGGTTCTAACAACCTTATGAAAAAAAGACCTTTCTTTAGAACCAATAGGCCAACCAAGCCCTCACAACCACAAGTGGTTGAACATCTAAATGCCTTTCCATCAAATAAGGCTTCAGAGCTCCCTTCAAACCAAACACTGAGCTCAACGCATACGGTTATGTTAACACATGTCGTTACTGAATGGATTAAGATGGGCCACCTTCCTAGGAAATTCTCTAATCCTAGAAGCCCTCTAGTCTATCTCCAAGTCACTAGGAATGAACCATGTAAAGCTCTTATGGAATCAGGTTCTAAGGTTAACCTAATATCACAAGAGATGTACAAAGCTTAGAACCTACCTTCATTAAGGAAGAGTAATATTCACCTAGAGTTGGTCGACCAGTCCATCACTATCCCCTTGGGACTGGTGGAGGACATTGTTATCATTGTGTGTGGGTGGTTGTACCGAGCTGATTTCCTAGTGATAAAAGTAAATAACGATAAAGGGGACTTCCTACTAATAATGGGAAAGGCATGGCTAAGTACTGTAGATGAACGTCTAGGAATCCATGATCTTTCCCTAGAAATATCTAAGGAAAAAACTTTTGGAAAGATCAAGAAGAAGAAAGTTCCATGCATCACATACAGTGACACAAGGTGCCATTGTGTGTAGAGATCAAGGGTTGAGCAAAATTTAGCATTGCCTGCATGCAACTAGTGTGCATAAGACCTTAACCTACAAAAGTGCCTATATGCAGCAGCCACACAACAAAGAGACACCCAATGGCTGATAGCTGGTCAAGTGAACAACTCACTAATGTGCATGGAACTAACTGAGGAAACAACTAGTGCTTACATTGAAAGCATAGATGAATTTGAGCAGGTTCATCGCCAACTTCCAAACCTTAACCTGTAAACATCAATTGGGGAAAGTTGGAAATTCCTAAAAAATTCAAACAAGCACTCTAATAAGACACTGTTTGTGAATGTGCAACAGACCAAACCTTACCATGAATCTAGAACAGTCAGTGCACATAATACCCTTGAGAAGGGATGACCCCGCTCATTATTTTTGATCTCCCCTTTCCAACTCAGTCATGGGGGAGATGACCACCTCTACTGATCAATTAAGGCCCTCAATTCCTTTTTAAGTTTTTGTTTTACAAATTTCTTTAACTTTTCTTGTTTTTGTTTTGCAACATTGTTGATACTTTTTGTTTTTGTAATTTTTTCTTTGTTAAGTTCATCACCTAATAAGTGCTCCTGATGGTGGTATGAACTGTATTCTATTGATTGCTAATGTTTGGTTTTTACCTTTGAGTTATAATGTTGATACTACGGTATGGTTCTTTTGATATAATAGGTGATGAGTCCACATCATCCATGCATTTAGAAATTTCTATGGTCTCTCTTGGCTTGGAAATGTACAGTCTCTTTCTTTAAATTATAAAAATATCAACGAATTAGTGACTGGGCATTTTTCAAACTGAGGAAGAACTCAAGGATTGAAAAGGGTGTGACTTTAAGGGGATTTGATGCATTTATGCTGGCCATTCTCCTGGGTGCTTGGATGTTTTCTTCTTGAGTTTTCCTTACCATTTTGACATTGCTCCATTATCTGGAAGCTGAGCTAATAAAAATAATAAGTCTTTGCATGGTGTGGCTTTCACGCAAAAAAAAAAAACATAGTGAGAATTTAAAGAATAGTGAGAATTCAAAGCACACCCTTTAGAAAAAATAATCATCTAGGCTACAAGCACTAGTTATGGAACTAAACAAACATATTCCCTCTAACTAAGGCCCTCTCTCACTTCCTAATTTTCCCTTTCTCATTTCTTCAGAATGGTGGTGGCTCTTTGGTGGAAGCATTCTTGCTACTTCCAGTTGATGGATTGGCCAAGTGTATTAATGCGAAGTCATTGGATGTGGATTGTTTGAGGTTGGATTTGGAATGAGATCTACTAAGTCACATTAATCATAAATACACAAGGGGCTATACACCACCTTGTTCTTGGGACTTCTTTCCATTCTCTTCTCCTCATCATTCTTTCTCCAGTTTCCACCTCATTTCTGGTTGTATTAGTAGTCTTTATTTTGGTTGATGCATTGTTTTCTTTTTGGTAAATTCTTGTGGTTAAGACTTTAACTCTTGCTTCCAAATGACATTTCTAGAGCCTACGAACTCTTTGAATATGGGACTGTCATGGCATTAAGATCATGAGCCTGTTTTGGGGAGGACCCATTGGCATTCCTAATTGGTGCATTAGTTAACTTCTTTCCCTTAAACATTGCTACAACCACCATTTATTTTGTTCATTTCCATCTCTGACATCCATTTTATCGACATTGTCGTTGTTTCTTTTTCTCCATATTTCTTATTCCTTATATTTTTCCATTCTATCGCTATCGAAGGATCACTCTTAGTCATGGGGGTCCTGCTCCAATTTTTTCAATTTTCTCCTAACCCCTACACCTTGGGTAGTCACCAGTGTTATATCTCCAAAATCTGTATTAACCATATCACAACTTAGCCAATGGACCATACACCAAGACAAGGTATCAACTACATTGTGATTTATTTATCCTTGCTAATATGAGACTGTGTTGTGTGTCTAGATGGAAATCATACACCAATGAACTAGTGTTGGAGGAAACACTTAGGATGGACTGGTGCTGGAACAATCATGCAAGGAACAAGATTGATGGCATGGTTATGGATGGACAAAGAAAGACGCAATTTTGGCATTGGTAGCAACACATCTTCTTTTCCTTCTCTTTCTCTCTCTCTCTTCTCTCTCAGCTACCAAATAAGGTCAAATGTCAAATGTGTATAGTGTTCATTCTTGTAGTCATGAACACTAATATTGTCATGTATTGTAATGATTGATCCATTCACATGTCATCCCATTCACCATTAGTTGTCATTCAAGTTAATAATCCCATACCTTCCCAATATTTTGTAAGAAACTCGAACATGAGTTTTCATTCAGTCATGGGGGTATGATGAGTTGCGATATCATGTCCTTCATCATCTTCTATAAATAAGAAGTGGCTTCCCTTGTTCAAGGGAGTTATACTTAGACCCTTAGCTAAACTCTTGCATTTTTACCATTCCAGAGTTAGAATAATTCTTGTGCGCCCACAGTAGGAGTCATAGAGTGAATGGATCTTTATTCGAGCAATTTGTACCTAAGCACACATTTGTGTACGACAATAAAGACAAACTTTATGATAAACCTTGCAGCATACAGATTAAGCTAAATAGTAATTAATTATTATTGAATTTTTAAATGCTTTCCTAGTTAATTAATCTCTCTCTCAACCCTTGACTCTCCTAGTTAAGTACACTCAGTACGACTGCTTCGAGCATGTGTGTAGCGCTTGGTAACCTAGTAACGATTAGCATTTGGTAATCCCAGTAGCGTTGCACTGGTTCAGGATGTGTGCGACAAGTGGGAATGGATACTGGTGTTAGGAACAATTAGAACTTAGTTAGTAAATAGTTAATGTAAGTTAGTCACTTAGTTCTCTTTACCTTCCCCTATTAGCATAAGACATTAAAAAGATAAAAGTTATAAAAATCATATACCTCAAGCTTACTTAAGCATACAATCATGACAATACAAGTAAGTTTGGGAAGACAGTGATTGATTAACCTTGAGTGTTCCATTAAGGCACGTAAGCACTTAGTCCTTGGAGTTTGAATGGATCACGCGTGAAATGCTCGTATTTGTATGGTTGAGTGTAGGGGTACCTTGCCACTCATCAACCTTATTTTTTGTACATGGGAATGATAGATGTATAGCTTTGAGTTAATAAGTTTTTAAGCAATAGGGGATTTGAAATGGGAGTAGTGGATGGGAACTCAGAAGGTACAAAAGGGACCATCAATAGTTGTAGAGGTTTGGGAGGGCTTGATGGTAATGGAGATCTACAAGTGCTCAACCTGAAGGATTTTGGTGGAGGAAGTGATGGTGTAGCACCTAATGGGACCAAGGTCATGGATGCTAAGTGTGATGACCCCTACTAGGATTACTAAGCTCTATATATTATGCTTGAAGTGGTCATAATTATGTGTTCATGATTAAATGCATTAATTATTTAAGAAAAAAAATGTAAAGTGTGTTAAAATTATAAAGACACATGCAACATATGCCTAAAGAAATTAGGAAATTATCCCATAGTTCAGAAGGAAAATGGTATGGAGTTCAAGGAATATTGATTCCTTTGTAGATTTCATCAAGCAATTACTAGATCATTTGATCCAACCTCCTAATAAAAACCAATATACATCCAAAGTTCATAATCAAAACCAATTTCACCTAAGGATTATCACTAATATTAATTCCAACATCACTAAGAATAGTACCACAATCAATTTTTTCCTAATAATTAATATTGAGATCAATATCCACTCATTAGATATCAAGGTGCTAACATATATTTATAAGAATAGAGAATGGAACCTAAAGGATAAGGTTATTGGAATTTGCAAAATTCCCTAAGAGAATACTTAACTGAGGTTCATGTAAAGAAAGTAAAACTTGATCATTATGATGGAGCCTTTAAATCTAGTGTCAAGGTGAATGATGGGTTCAATACCATGAAAAATCATTTCAACATGTTGAATTTATTAAGTTATGAATGTTTGGAAATGGTGTCTTTTTATTTAAGGAGACTTGTGGTAACATGGTTGACGAGTGGCGAGGTACCCTTACACTCAACCATACAAATACGAGCGTAACACGCATGATCCAGTTGAACTCCATAGACTAAGTGCCTACATGCCTCATGGAACACTTAAGGTTAATTATTCGTTGTCTTCCCAGACTTACTTGTATTTGCCACAGTGTATGGTGAAGTAAGTCTGAGGCATATGATTTTTATAGCTTTTCAATTTTATCTCCTATGTTGATAAGGTAAAGGATGAAGAGACTAATTACTAACTTTAACTAACTAACTAAGTCTTAATTAACCTAGCGTCAGCATCTGTTCCCACTTACCATTCACACCTTGAACCGATGCAACCTTGGTTACCAAACGCTAATCGTTGTTGGGATCACCAAGCGTAACGCACATGCTCGAAGCAATCGTACTGAGGCACTTAACTAGGAGAGAAGGGTTGAGAGAGATTTAATAACTAATAAATAAATTAAATGATAAATAGTAAATAACAGTAAATAAAATCCTATTTAGCCTATTCCATACACTGCAAGGTTTATCCAAGAAGTTCATCTTTATTTCCATACACAAACATGTGTTCAGGTACAATATTTGCTCAAATAAAGATCCATTCACTTTGGAGCTCCTATTGCGAGCACATGGAAAATATTCCATCTTTGGAGAGGTAAAACTACAAGATTTTCACTAAGGGTCTAGATCTAGATGAGAAACAAAGGGAGAGTTGCCTCTTATTTATAGACTTGGTGGCGCACTGTGATATCACGTACGCGATATTGCGTGGGATGTGATATCGCGTACATGATATCGTAGCCCATGCGATATCGTGTCACATCATACCCCCATGACTAAATAAAAACTTGTCTTTGAGTTCCTTACAAAATATTGGGATGGTATGGGATTATTGACTCAAAATGGAACTAATGGGATGACATGTGAACATATCATCATTACAAGACATGAAAAAATGGGTGTTCATGACAACAAGAGTGAACACCATATTACATTTGACATCAGGACTTATTTGGTAGCTGAGAAAGAGAGAGAGAAAGAAGTTTTGCAGCTACCAATGCCAAGATTACGCCTTTCGTTGTCCATCTGTAAGCACGCTATCAATCTTGCTCTTTGCATAGCTGCTTCAGCACTGCTCCATTCCAAGTGTTCCTTTCAAATCCAATATCTTGTTTCATGATTGTCACCTGCACACACAACACAGTCTTATATTAGCAAGGGTAAATGAATCATAATGTAATTGATACCTTGCTTCGGTGAAAGGTCCATTGGCTGAGTTATGGTATGGCTAGTATGGATCTGGAGATATCATCATGGTGACTACTGAAGGTGTAGGGGTTAGGAGAAAATCAAAAAAGTTGGGCCCTGTATCCCCATGACTAATAGCGAACCTTCAGTAGTGATAGAATGGAGAAAGAAGAAAGAACAAGAAAGATGGAGAAAAAGAGACAACGATAACATCAATGAAATGGATGTCAAGATGGAAATGAACAAAATAAATTAGATTGCAAAAAATGTTAGGGAAAAGAATTCAACTGGTGCACCAAATAGGAATGTCAGTGGGTCCTCCCCAAAGCAGGCTCATGCCTTTAATACCCTAACAAACCCACATTCAAAGAGTCTGTAGGCTCTAAGAATGTCATTTGGAACAAGAGTTAAAGTCTTAACCACAAGAATTTACCAAAAAGAAAATTATACATCAACTAAAATATACACTAATGATACAACCGGCAATGAGGTGAACAATGGAGAGAAGGATGGAGAGAAGAGAATGGAATGGAATCTCAGGAACAATGTGGTGTACAGCCCCTTATGTAGTTCATGGTTAATGTGACTTAGCAAGTCCCATTCCAAGTCTAGCCTCAAAAAAACCACATCCAGTGACTTCGCATTAATGCATTTGGCCAATCCATCCTCTTGAAGTAACAAGAATGCCTTCACCCAGAGCCACCACCATTCCGACGAAACAAAGGAGAAGAGAATGGGAAGCGAGAAGGGCCTTAGTTAGAGGAAAATTTTTTATTTTAGTTCCATAACCAATGTTGGTAGCACAAAGGATTATTTCATCTAAGGGGTGTGCTTTGAATTCTCACTCTTTTTTGTGTGTTTTATATGTTTATGCGTGAGAACCACACCATGCAAAGAATTTGTTATTTTTGTTTGCTTAGCTTCCCAATAATTAAGTAATGTCGAAACAGTAAGAAAACTCAAGAAGAACACATCCAAGCACCCAAGAGAATGGCCAACACAAATGCATCAAGTTCCCTTGAAGTTACACCCTTTTCAATCCTTGAGTCCTTCCTTAGTTTGGGAAATGCCCAATCACCGATTTGTTATAGTTATTATTAGAAAGGGACTGTACATTTCCAAGCCGAGAGAGACCATAGAACTGGTGGATGTATGGATGAAGTGGACTTATTGCCTGCTATATCAAAAGAACCATACCTTAGTATCAACATCATAACTTAAAGGTAAAAACCAAACATTAGCAATCAATATAAAAATAGTTCATACCATCATGAGGAACACTTATTAAATGACAAACTTACAAGGTGGGCAATGCACACACACACAAAAAAAATGAAAAATTATAACGATGTTGTAGAAAAAAAAAGAAAAGTTAAAGAAATTTGTAAAAAAAAAATGTGTAAAAAAAAACGTGTAAAATAAAAATGTGTAAAACAAAAACTTAAAAAAAACTGAGGGCCTCAATTTACTAGCACAGGTGGCCATCTCCCCCATGATTGAATAGAAAGGGAGAGATCCAAAATAATGAATGTCTATTTGAATTTCTTAGAAGTGTCCAACTTCGCTCGATTGATGTTCTTAGGTTAAGGGGTGGAAGTTGGCGATGTTCATATTCCAATATATCTATGCCTTCATTGTGGGCATGAGTTGTTTCCCTAGTTCATTCCATGCATGTTGGTGGGCTGCCTCCTTGATCAGTTGTCAACCACTGGGTGTCCAATTATTATGTGGTTCATACATACAAGCACCTTTGAATGTTATCCTTTGGTGCACACCGGTTACATGCAGAAGATGTTAAATTTCGCATCACCCATGATTCCTCCATGTCATCACCCTCTGAGTCATTGTATGTAATGCATGGAACTTTCTTCTTCTTGTTCTTTCCATAAATTTTTACCTTAGATATTTCCAAGGAAAGATCATAGATTCCTAGGCAGGCGTCTATTGTACTTAGTCATGCACTTCCCATTATAATTGGGAAGTCCCCTTCGTTGTTGTTAACTTCTATCACCAGGAAATTGGCTGGGTATGACCAACCACACACAGTGGTAACAATTTCCTCCACCAATCCCAAGGGAATGGTGATGGACTAGTTAGCCAACTTTAGTTAAATATTGCTCTTCTTAAGTTGAGGCAGGTTCCAGGCTTGATACATTTCTCGTGAGATTAAGTTGACTTCAGAACCTGAGTCAAGAAGAGCCTTATGTGGTTCATTCCCAGAAACTTGGAGGTAGATTAAGGGACTTCCAGGGTTAGATAGTTTCCTAGGAAGGTAGCCTACCTTGATCCAGTCGATTATGGTATGTGTTAACATAACCGTATATGTTGAGCTCTGATGTTGGACTATAGGGAGCTCCAAAGCCTTGTGTGTTGGAGGAGTGATCACAGACTCAACTGCTTCTTGTTGTAAGAGCTTGTCTAGGATTTTGGTTCTAAGGAAAGGTCTTCTCTTTTTGTGGTTGTTAGAACCAGTAGTGGGTTGGATGTTTACGACTCTCGTAGTGTTATGTTTTTGCGGTTGAGTAGGGAGTTCCCCTTGCATTGTTGGAGTAGGAGATATGGGAACTACTGACAGAAGAGAGGTGGATGGATTAGGAGGATGGTATAGATGTGGAGCATCTCCCGAAGGAGAAGGAGTCCTTCTAAAGTACTCCCGAACTTGGTAGTGATGTTGGGGAGTTGTGTGACCCATGGAGTCACTTAGAGAAATTGGCTGCTACACGTAGTAGCCATAAGGATTGGGTTGCTGGTAAGGGTATTGTTGTTTCAGTGGTGGCATCCCCCATGAATGTGGGTATTTCCATTACTGATGTTGTCCGATGGGTTGTTGTGGAGATCCACTTGGATAGTATGTCAACGGTTGGTGGAACTGTCTTGGGTTACCTTGGGGATAAGGTAACCTTCGGGGTATCTACTGTCTATTAAGTCTCAGGTTGAATGCATACACCCTAGACTCTTGTAGATGTGAGATGATTGGACAACATCCCTTAGGATGGTCATATTATTAGATCTCACATCCACCATCATTTTCTGTGTCTAAATCCATAACCTCATCGGAGATAGTTATTTTTCCCTTACCCTTGTCACGTGCAGGGCCTAAATCTCTTTGTTTTTTCTTATCTTTGTCACTACTTCGTTCCTCCTTAGACTCCTCTATGATTTTCAGGACAAGTTCAAGTCTACTATCCAAGGATTCCTGTATCTGATCTACCTTAGCTACTACTTCTGTTGTTAGTTTTTGAAGTGACAAGGTTTTTCTATTCACTAACTCTTTGAGTGGTGACTCATCCTCTTCATCGCAAAATCTCACTTTCCTCTTCCGGAGGGAAGGATCGTGGTTATATTTTTCCACGTTCTCTCTTCTTCGTCACTCCCCTTCTTCTTTGGCTACTTTTTCCAACAAGTGATGAATTTAATGGGATCTAAGTTTTGATAGTCTCCCTTGGGCATAAGTCCCAAGGTTTCTCCTAGTTTCATACCTTAGCCCATCTACAAGATGGTGGAGTTGATCTTGTTGTGCATAACCATGGCTCGAGCAATGATGTAGCAATGCGTAGTAGTGGCCCATGGTAGCATCCAAGGGTTCATGAGTACCTTTCTTCCATCCTTGGATCTGCTTACGCAAGTTAGACACTCTAGAGAACGTGTGATATTTATCATTGAAGAGCTCTAACATCATACACCACCTCCTAATGGTTTCCAGTTCTAAGGACCGGTACCAACTCTCTGCTTCCTTTATGAGTTTCTTGGGAAACAGCTTCAGTTTCTGGCACTCGTTTTCCATGTTTTGCAAGGCACAGGCATTGTGGAATGCCTGTAAATGATTTTACAAATTAGCATTATATCCTCCTTCGAAGCGTGGGATGTTGTTCATGTCAAGTCTCTTGATCCAACTATCCTTTTGATGCCTTGTTGGTATTCTCACAGCCTCCATTATATCTAGCATGCTTCAGGTGGCAAGTAGGGGTTTGTCATGATCATCTCTTTCATGATGTCTATGATGTCTATGTTGTTTCCTACTTTCCCTTTGTTCATGCCTAGACTCTCTAAATTGCCCTCTTCCTCTCTCTCAACTCTCTCGTCGAGGTCTCTCATTTCACTTACTCTTATCCTCATCATTATGCTCTCGATGACTGTGCCCTGATGTGGAAGGAGAGGGTGAATGATGTGATGAAGGGGAAGAAGAAGAACCATTTCCATGACGATGTTTCTTACCTTCTCTTTGATGTCTTCGGCCCCAATCGTGATGATGATCTGAGTGCCCATCCTTGTCATGTGTTGTTGTTCCCTTAGTGAATAGTTGGCATTCACATGGATCAGAACTAGGGTTGTGTAACGTGGAGTGCAAGTTCTGATACCCCACCTCCTCACTATCATTAGGAGGGGCAACATCATTTGATGGAGAACCTGTTATAAGTGGTTCACCATCTCCAATTTCACTTAGGACATGTGGCACCTCTTTGCCCTTCAACAATGTATGGTGGCTCTCCTGCCTTAAGTCCCTTATATGTTGTGCTTCTATGGGATGATAATCCCTTGTGTCAACATCACCTATAACGTACTCAGCATAGAGTTGAGTCATGCTGATCTGTGCCAAAGCACGAAGAGCATGGTGGGGACTCCACGATCTGGAGGTAACACTATGTTACCTTGCAAGTCTCTCTAGCGCATTTGTTCATCTTGATGAA
Source organism: Gnetum montanum (assembly GCA_015680685.1). Taxonomy (NCBI): domain Eukaryota; kingdom Viridiplantae; phylum Streptophyta; class Gnetopsida; order Gnetales; family Gnetaceae; genus Gnetum; species Gnetum montanum. The sequence goes on along the minus strand of MNCI01015911.1, from coordinate 12,115 downwards.
GGATAAAAGTAAAATAAGGTATATAATCATTAGGATGAGTATATATCACCCTATATTGTTGAGGAATTGGATGATTTTGATTATGTGTTTTAGACTGCCGATTGTTTCTAGTATGATCCCTAGGTGGTGAAGTGCTCTTATGAGAAGAAGACATCTTTATTATTTAGTGTGCTACTTAACTATTATATAATTTTTCATTTAATTAACCCTAAGGTTCATTTAAGCTCCCAACGATGTGAGTGATTTCCTATGTTCGACTTAGCGCACAAACACTTAGTCCTTGGCAACGGTGCCAATGATGAGTGGTGAGGTACCCCTACACTCAACCATACGAATACGAGTGTAACATGCACGATCTGGTTGAACTCTGCAGACTAAGTGCCTACACACCTCATGGAACACTTAAGGTTAATTATTCATTATCTTCCTAGACTTACTTGTATTTGCCACGATGTATGGTTAAGTAAGTCTGAGGTATATGATTTTTATAGCTTTTCGATTTTATCTCCTATGTTGATAAGGTAAAGGGTGAAGAGAGTAATTACTAAATTTAACTAACTAAGTCTTAATTAACCTAGCATCAACATCTTTTCCCACTTATTATTCACACCTTGAACTAATGCAACCTTGGTTACCAAACGCTAATCGTTGCTGGGATCACCAAGCGTACCACACATGCTCGAAGTGGTCGTACTAAGGCACTTAACTAGGAGAGAAGGGTTGAGAGAGATTTAATAACTAATAAAGCAATCAAATGATAAACAATAAATAACAGTAAATAAAATCCTATTTAGCCTATTCCATGCACTACAAGGTTTATCCAAGAAGTTCGTCTTTATTGCTGTACACAAACATGTGTTCAGGTACAATATTTGCTCGAATAAAGATCCGTTCACTTTGGAGCTCCTACTGTGGGCACATGGAAAATATTCTATCTCTGGAGAGGTAAAACTGCCAAAGTTTTGCTAAGGGTCTAGATCTACATGAGAAACAAAGGGAGAGTTGCCTCTTATTTATAGACTTGGCGGCGCACCGCGATATCGCGTACATGATATCGCAGGGGAAGACGCGATATCATGTACGCAATATCCCATGGGATGCGATATCATGGTGGACACGATGTTGCATACGTGATATTGTGGCCCATACAATATCGTGTCCCATCAATGGTGGAATAGACTAAGATCTCAAGGTTTGATTATAAATTGGCTAATTTTTGTCAAGATTTTGAACAAACAATTGTACTAGATTATTTTCTTAAAGAACATAAGATGAGATTCAACTCATTGAGATTGGGCCAACAATTAGTGAAGGATTATTATAAGGAATTCTATGACCTCTCCTATTATGTGAGCCATCTTGATGAAGGTGAATTGGCTTCAAAGTTCATTAATGGACTACATGCTTAACTACATTTCTAAACTCATGCCCATAATGCATAGACTATTGATGAAGCATACAAAATTACTAAAGAGTATGAATAATTAAATTAAGTATGAGTTATAGATCTTTGACAAGTAATAATAGAAGAAATACCAAGTAAGAGAATAAAATTTGGATGTTTTTTCATCAAGAGAACATCACTTCTAAAGGCATTTTTCTAAATTAAGAGTGAAGATAAAACAATAATCAAAACAAGAACCAAAACTTCAACACTAGTATGGCTAAGAAAAAACCTCAAACTACTACTATAATAGCCATGAAGAAAATTTCCACATTAGCTAAGTTAGGTCTAAGAAAATTTTAATTTTCTTTACTTATTTTTGAAGGCCTGATTAAGAATCTAAAGGTTAAAGTTTCAATCAAGAATGGAGTAAGTGATAATTTTTTACCAACTTTAATTAAGTCATTTAATCTAACCTTACCTTCCAAGAGAGTTATTAAAATAGAAATTGCAAATATGGACTAAAATTTCAAGACTAATTCATTGGTGTCTTTTGCTACAAGAATTTGATTTGATGATTTATGTTAAGAAGGGATCTAAAAATTTAGTGGCAGATCATTTTTCTAGATTGGACCATAATGTACATTTAGAGAAATCTTACATCTTAAATGATTCATTTCCAAATGAGCTGCTGTTTGCTTGTTGGGCTAGGGCTATTCTTCCTAAGGTTCCAAATCCTCAGTATGCAGATATTACTAATTATTTAGTCATATGAAAACTACCAAAGTCTTGGACTAATGGAAAAAAATAGACCTTTTTCATCAAGGCACAACAGTTCATTTCGAAGGATCCATTCATGTATAAGAATTGTAAAGATCAATTCATACAATGGTATCTACTAGAACAAGAACAATGAGAGGTAATTGCTTTCAACCATGACCGAGTATGTGGAGGTTACTTTGCAGGTAAGAAAATTTCATAAAAATTCTCCATCATGGTTTTTATTGACTAACTTTATTTAAAGATATGTATGCATATTATGAGATATGTGAGCAATGCTAGTAAATGGGAGGACTCACAAGATGACAAGACATGCCATTATTACTTATTTTGATGGAGTGTGATCCCTTTGATTGTTGGAGCATTGATTTCATGGGCCATTTTTTCTTCAAGAAACTGTTGTAAGTATATTTTAGTTTCCACTAATTATGTCACCAAATGGATTTTTCCAAAAGCAACTAGGCATGATGATGCTAAATTAGTAGTTAGATTCTTAAGAGAAAACTTAATTCTATGTTTTGGGTACCCAAATCCTAATTAGTGACAGGACACACATTTTGTTAATGATATAATGGAGAAATTGTTACACAAAATGGGAATTACACATCATATTGCTACTACCTATCACCCTCAATTAAATGGTTTAGTTGAAAATATGAATAAGGAAATTAAAAATATTTTGTAGAAAGTTATAGAAAAGAACATAATAGATTGGTCTTATCATTTACCAGATGCATTGTGGGCTATTCGTACATCATATAAGTCATCTATTGGCTTTACCCTATATGAACTAGTATTCAGTAAGCAATGTCTTGTTCTCTCTTAAATACAAAATAAGTTCTTTTGAATTCAACATCAATTGAAAATGAACTTGGACTCATTTCTTTCTACTTGTTTATTAGCTTTAAACCATTTAGATGAGGATCAAATTCATGCTTTAGATAGACAAAGTTTGTATAAGAAACAAACAAAAATATGGAATGATAAGAAGATAATGAAGAAGTTATTCTTAGAAGGTGATTTAGAATAATTATTTAATATGAGGCTTCAAAATTTTGCTGGAAAATTAGTATTGAAATTAAAGGGAGCCTTTAGGGCTATTAAGGTCTTAGGTAATGGCACTATTGGAATTTCTAGGCATCGTAATTCTGAGTCCTTATGTGTGAATGATCAATGACTTAAACATTGTTTTGGATAATAGCCCTTCCTTGATAGTGAGATGATTACCTTAATTGATTCTTCTTCTCATCAAGATAAATTTAATTTGATCGTGGATTGGTTTTGAATGAACCCTTATGAGATTTTTTTGTCTTCATGTTTTTTTGTAATAAGTTAATAACTTTGTTGTTATGTGCTTTATCTTCTACAAGTATTGGATGACAGGTACTAAGAGCCCTACATTATATTTTTATTAATACTTATGCATGGTAATGGTTATTTTTGTTATCAAGTCTTTGGTAGTGTCTATGACAACATACCTTTCATGGTATTTGAGCTTCAATGAGTTAAATTGACAAAGGTTTGACTTGTTTTGTAGCATGAATTGTTGGGAACTTTCGTCTTTGAAACATTTTTAAAATTTTATATTTCATTATAAATAATGCAAAGATTAAATTATGAATAGATTTTTTTATATTTTCAGTTAGAAAGTAATTAAATTATCTTGTATTGTACTAGGCATATTGTTAGTTCAATATGTTATCTCAAGACAAACTTAAGGTTTTGGATCTTCCTTCATCAAGGACTTGGGATAAGAGGCATTATGGGATATCAAACATGAACCATGAGGGTACTCATGGGGAATGACTTGAATAGGGATTGAGTCTATACCAAGAGTAAATTTTCCATTTTTACAAATTATGTTCTAATGGCAATACAACAAGTAATGATAACCTATTATAAGTGTATAGATTTGAGAATTTTTTTCTAATAGATATCTAGTTTCATTGCAACCATGGAATTGTACTAGGAGCAAAGTTTCTTTTCAAATATACTACAACCAAAAAGACTTCATCCTGCAAGCAAAACTCCAAGAGAACAAGAAACAAGACATAGAAAATATGTTGTTACATGATAATGCATAGGGCCATATAAAATTATCAGCAAACTAGCCTACCATAGGTCACATATGTTACAAAGTTTGAAAATTCATCTATTGTGAAAAAAGAGGTCATGTAGGCACACTTGTCATTGGTTGTTAATGTCATCAATGAAAATTATTGATTCTCATGGGCTACATGTAGTAAGGCTTTAGGTAGGAATGATTGACCAAGTTGGCCAACTCATTTCCATCCATGTCTGCTATCCTAAAGGCTTTGTTGTCATAGGCCTTAATGATTAAGAAAGGTCATTTCTAGTTAGCTGAGAATTTATCCACATGCTTGAAGAAAACTTTGAAGACTAGGTCTCCTTCCTTTATCTTGTGCTTGTTTAGGTCATGGTGATGTTGTCGTTTTTGCCTCTCCTAGTATCGCTCATTGTGAGTAAGCATTTGTACTAGTTACTCTTCCATCCAGTCTAGATCCATGGTGCACAACTCCTTATTCTATTCATCATTGATGAAGTCTGATAGGGCTACTCGAAGCAATGGCACTAGTAATTCAAGAGGCAAAATAGCTTTAGAATCATAAACCAGGCTATATGAGGTTACACTAGTTATAGTTCAATAGGTTGTTCAATAGGCCCAATGTGCATGGATAAGCCACTCATGCCACTTGCATTTGCTATTATTTAGCATCTTCTTGAGAAAGTTTATGATGGCCTTATTTCTTACTTCAACTTCTCCATTTCCTTGAGGGTAATATGGTGATGAGAAGGAATGCTTAATTCCTAGGACATGACAAAATTTTTTCTTTTATTAGCTACTAAATTATGATCCATTATTTGTGACTATGGTCATAGGTATGTCAAAATGGGCTACTATGTTATCCAGTATGAATCTATAGATTTGTTAAGATGTTTTCTTTCTTAGAGGAATAACTTCAACCCACTTCATAAAGTATTAAATTGCAATGATGATAAACCTATACCCTATAGAGGACTTAGGTGTTATAGGTCCAATGATATCCAACCCCCACCATTGAAATGACCAATTTATCTTAGTGGTTTGTAACTCAATTGGCGATACATGTATAAGGTTGATATGCCATTGACAAGTGTCATAAGTTTTACCTTTTTTAGGTAGTCACTTTTCATATATGACCAATAATAGCCTAATTTTTTGATCTTTGTGGTCATGGCTCTATGTCCTATATGTCCCCCACATACACCCTTGTGAACCTACTCTAGGACTATGTGGGCTTCAACTTTACCTAAGCACATTAGTAATTTTCCATCATAGGACCATCAGAATAATGTGTTATCACCTATTATAACATACTATTTTGTTCATTTTCATACAATTTCATTTTGAGAAGCAATCAGGCATTGTGGACATTCATCATGCATAAGGTAAACTTGATATTGTCATACCACTCCTTTGTAGGAGCAGTATGAACTATGGCTATGAAGTTATCTTCAGTGTTTTGCTTGATGATAATAACATAGTTCATAGTTAAGGAGGGTAATTTGCTAAACACATTTCATTTTATACTAAGGGCTAGCATTGTAATGGCATCAACTATGATGTTCTCATTTCAAGGTACATGTTTGATATTGATGTTTATAAGTTGTTGCATCAATTTCTTTCCTAGGTCATAGTAGGTTATAAATGTTTGGCTTTACATGCATAAACCTTGGTTACTTGTTTGACTACAAGTTGTGAATCACCTTTGATCATTAAGAATTTTAGTCCTTGGTCATCAGCTACCATCATTCCCTTGATCAAACCCTCATACTCTACATTGTTGGTGCATGGGAATTCAAAATAGCAAGCAAATGATTAGAGTTTATTTGATGGAAATGTTATAATAGTAGTTGCACTACTCCCATGGGCTATCGAAGCTTTGTTGAAGTTCATGATGGCCTTATAGCCCTTAGACACTTGGCTAACAATGTTGACATGTTCATTGGAGAATTTAGGATCAATGGATGTGTGGTATTCTACTGGTGAAATAGCAAGTTGTGTAGCTATAGCTTGACCTTTTGTTGATGCTTGAGAAATGTAATGACGGTCAAACTTTGATGTTATGGCTTTTCATTGAGCTACCTAATTGCTCTCATAGATATTGGTCGTTATGGCTCTAAGTATGTTGTCTTTGCAAGTGACATTGACCTAGCTCCTAAAGAGGTAATGTCTTCACTTCTTCAATCAAAAGACTAGAGCTAAACAATACTTATCTACTTTCACATATCGGGTCTCATAGGCTATCAATGCATGGCTTAGGCAGTATATAGAGCGGAGAGGCAATGGATGCATCAGAGATGACAAGGTATATATAAAAGGATTTATCCTTTTGCAGTGAATAGACTGTCAATAGTTATGCCAACTCTTGCTTAATGTTTTTGAAGGATTCTTGGCATTGAGCCATCCACTCATAGTAAACTCCTTATGTAACCAACTATTACATGGATTGTAACTTATCCATAAGCCTAGTAATGAACCTACAGATAAATTGTAATCTACCTTGCTATCCTCAAAGCTCCTTAAGATTAGTTAGTGCTACCAAGTTGGATATGACCTTAACCTTATTAGGATTGACATGTATTTCTACCTTACATACTACAAAGCTAAGCATCTTACCAATTTTGATGCCAAAGATACACTTCTCAGGGTTAAGCCTAAGTTCATACTTGAGGCATTGTTTAAGCACTAGGTCAAGTTCATGTGCATGGTCATTGCCCACTTTAGACTTAACAGCTATATTGTCTATGTAATCCTTGAGAAAACCTAGCATATAGTTGCTAAAGATGTACATCATGGCTCTTTCATAGATTGCTCCTACATTCTTTAGGCTAAAGGACATCATAGTGTAATAGAAGGTAACCTAAGGGGTATGAATATTGTACTAAGCTAATGTTTTATGTTCATCCTAGTTTTGTTATATATCAATAACCCATCCATAAAGGATAATAAGGCATGTCTAGTCGTAGTATCGATAAATTGATCAATACTAGGCAAATGGAAATCATCTTTGATAGCTACCTTATTTAGGTCTTGAAAATCAATGCAAATGTGTATACTTCCATTTTTCTGATAGACTACCACTCTGTTGAACACCCATTCTACATAATCAATAGCTCTAATGAAACCAGCTTGGTATAATTTTGTGATTTCATCATGAACTACCAGGGCTAAATCAGGTCTAATCTTATGAACCTTTTGTTTGACTAGTTTAATTCTAGGATCGAGTATGATATTGTGTTGTACTAAACATGGGTCAAGACCTAACATATCTTCATATGACTAGGAAAAGGTCTTAATATTATCTTATGGGACCTTGGTGATGTCCTAAGCTTGTTGAGGTTCTAGTGAGAAACTTAGTTTCAATGTTTTCTCCTCACTACTATTTGTCGTGATAGGAACCTTAACTAGAGAGTCTTCAATAATGTCACTAGATTCTAGGTCAAGGGTTTTGACTAGGTGTTTAGGCCATCCTAGAATTTTCTCTACATAAGCTTTATATTCAACAAGACTCTTAGGCTCAAAATCTAGGCAATTAGGATTAAGACATCATTCCACATCACCATGGGACCTAGTTAGGCTCAAAGGAAAACTGATTTGCTTCCACATACTCATACTCTAGTTCTGCATGTCAACCATAAGCACATTAAGTGACACCTAGGTAAAAATGAGTAAATAATTTCAAAACGATATAAATTATCTTAGTAACTATGCAAACACATGCTATTTCAAGGTCAAACAAGATGCAAACAAGGTCAACCAAGGCTATAAGAGGTAGGTGGAGACAAATAAGATAGAAAAAAGGTTACATAAGGTTAAAATAAGTTGAAGCATAATGAAAGTATGAAACATAAGGTCAAACATGGTCAACTAAGGTTACATTTTTGCTAGTTTTAGGCCTTAGTGGGCCATGTTACCATTTTAAGGCCTTTGAAAGCCATAGAGTTACATGGTGTCAAATAATGGTCAATAATGATAGAGAGAACAAAGGCAATTATAGACATGGTGAAATTGGAGTTAGAAAAAGGAAATTATAGAGAGAACAAATTAGACATGGTGAAATTGGAGTTATGTAGAAGCCAAATGAGATCAACTAATGATAACAAGACCAAAATAGGTCAAAACACCTTGAAACAAGGTCAAAGTACCCAAGGTGAAAAATTCATGATAAAACAAGGAATATACTAGTTAAAAAGGGTTAGATTTTGCCAATTTTAGGCCTTAGCGGGCCATGGTAAGGGGCTACAAAGTTGATAGGTGAGCTTGGGCACTTGTGGAGGCTATTCAAGCTTACAATGAGCTTTTTCTAGGCATCGACGCTGGAGCTACACTGGCCAGCATGGGTGGGGTGACCCCCATTGTGGATAGGTTGGTCATGTTGTTTCCCAAGTTGATTTTGATCTATTTTGGAATCCTAAGGGCTTGTGTGGTCGATGCAATGTGTAGGAGAAGAATTTTTTTAAAATGGATAAAAAGGAAAATATATAAAAATTCAATGAAATATAAAGAAAATAAAAAACATATAAAGAACATTGCAAAACTAAAAAGAAGAAAAATCCTATCATCCTTGTCAAGATGTTTCGATAGGCATGGATGCAAAACAAAAAAGAAGAAAAATCCTTTCATCCTTATCAAGATGTTTTGATAGGCATGAACCGTAAAGAAGATCCTCATCAAGGATGCTCAATCGAACTAGGTTTCTCACTTAGCTTTTGGGCTACAAGAGGAGATCCTAAAACTTTAGAACAACCTTGAAAAGATATGCCACATGTATTTTACATTTTTTGCAGCATATCTAAGGAGGTTCACAAAGTTCTTGGTGGTGAAGAAGGATGGAAGACGGGTAAGTCATGATCCATTCCAATTCTATAAACCTTGGGTAAAGCACATTGTTCCAACCATGAAGATTTAGAACCCACCAGTGGAGGATGTTGGAAAATCACTGTCTATTTCCACTATGCATTTTAGTGGTATGTGTTATCCTTCCCTTGATAGCATGGGGGTTTCTCGTGAGAATGTTAAAAAGTCCAAGGAGTTGCATTCATAGGCTAACAATGCAACTAGAGCAAAGTTGAGGACACCTATGGTAAAGGAGACAACATCAATAGTTAAGAAACCTACCCTGAAGAAAATTTTCATCAAACTTGGCCAAGCATAGCATGTGGTTATATGTATGTTCTATTTGCATTTTTTAAAATTTATTTTACATATCCATGTTTTATATTATATGGTAATGTTGTCATTTTGTTTTAGAAAACGTATGCTAACTTGTTCTATGATTTGTCTTTACTATTCTTGTAGGTAAACAATAAGAACATCCAACCTAGGTAGCAAGAGTAGAGGTGAAACAAAAATACCTAGAGGAGGAGGCTTTATGATAGCATGAGGATGAGGGGTTATCCAATGCCTCATTGAATGCCCTTGACACCATATTTAAAGGTTCATAGTTAGGTAAACCTCCCATAATTATCCCAGATGATCTTACATGTACTTATGAATTTTTTTATGTGTTATATATTGTAGTTTCATGTTGGGATTTGATTTTGATGCTTAGTTGATGGTTATGTAGTGCAATATTATATTATTGTTTCATATTTCCCTCACTATCATGAGATTTCCTACAGTAATATTTCCTCAATGTATAAACTTTTGTAGGGTCCTTCCATATTTATGATGTAGTAATATTATGTAATTCTTTTAGAACTTCTTCTCTTTGATTTATAGACTTTACCATTGTCACATTGAGCCACATTATGTCCTTATTTACAATCATCCACTAGGTTTCTAGAAGTGCCATTTCTAAATAATTTAACATTTTAAGTTCAAGTCCATCAAATTTCCATGGACAATAGAATCTATCCCAATTGAAGAGATGATTTCCTTCTTTATTTCTTTTTAAAAATATTTCTTTAGGATCTAGCTAAAGATTTCCTAGCTTGGTCAAATATAAAAATTATTAATAGATCTTGTAATGTGAAAATTCAATATTTTAGGTTCTACTATTGGTATATACTTTAATTCATTGAATCTATGACCTAGAAATCTTATTGCTAGAGGTGAAATTTTGTTGTCAACATTCTTATCAGAGACTTTATGATTGGAGTTATTAAAGTTTTCATTTAAAATTCATAACCTCTCTGGTGCCAATGATATAATAGCCAAATTGGTAATATGTAGGTTTTCCAAGCAATACATTGTATGTTTGAGTATCACTTTAAGGAACTTGACAANTTTCCATGGACAATAGAATCTATCCCAATTGAAGAGATGATTTCCTTCTTTCTTTCTTTTTAAAAATATTTCTTTAGGATCTAGCTAAAGATTTCCTAGCTTGGTCAAATATAAAAATTATTAATAGATCTTGTAATGTGAAAATTGNAACTTGTCTAATATTTTAATGTATTCTTTATGACTTTGCAAAAGTGTTCTAGAAATTTTTAATGTTATGTTTTTTTAGTTAATCTGCATTAATTGAAAAAATTACATGCAATGGATAAAAATGATTTGTAGGATTAAACATAATTTGTTGCATTGGATGAATAATTTTACCATTTGATATTAATGTTAATTTTCTTAGCTTGCAAGACCTGAAAATGAGTTCCATGCTACACTTGGAGGTTATGAAAGTGTGGTTGTACTTCAACTTGTTAAAGTTATTGATCAGGCCCATCTTGAAGCCATTGATAACTTGAATAAAGGAAATGGCTTAGGAGATTGTATCCATTAATCTTATTGAAATATGACTAATAAGGCATCTTTAATTTTTATTTAGTTAACCATGTTTTAAAAAAAAAGATGTCATTTATCATCTTCCTATAGAAACATTTGTCCTTATGACATGTTTGAAAAAGAAGACAAGTTTTAAGCTATGTTTAGTAAGTTATGTTGGTTTTGAACTATGTCAATAGATATGATGTGTTCATTTTTATTTTTTTTTAATTGGATTTAATGGACTCCATATGACTTTTTACTTTGTCCTAGTTGAAATGGTTTCTTTGACAATTATATGGACTTGAATGCAATAGTAGTAGGGATGGATTTCTTAATAAAGAGATGTGGGTCAGGCACCAAGGGAAACAAGTGACTCTTTCTTTTTTATTATAGATGCTGAGTCATTAATTAAAGAACCATTTGAAAGAACAAAACAAATTACTAAGTAGGACTCATTACCTAGAAAATGAGAGATCATGACATGAAATTTGATGTTGCAAGATGTTGACCAAGGTATTTAGGGTAAAAATAGTCCCAAGTTTTCATGAACAATCTTTCTCTATTGAGAAGCTTTCCAGAAACAACATTATCCCAAGTTATAATTGTTGAAGATTCAAATGCATTATTAGGTGTAATAAAAGCTTAAAATGTAATAGCAATCAGCAAATTCAAAGGCAATCTGGAGGTGACACCCACATTTAGAATTAAGGTACTATATACCTGCATTATGTTCTAGATCTCTTTTGCTTCATATTTTTATATCAACATTTTTAAAATAAAATTGAACATGTTATTTATTCTTTGAAACATTAAAATACCTTGATTCCATTGGGCAATGACCTATCAAAGAATCTAGAAAACCTTAGCACAACTAGCAAAAATGCTAACTTACCCTCAAGATTGTTGGCCTTCAGTCATTAGGACATGTAGAAGATGTATTGTCCAATGACCTCTTGTTTTTACCTTGATCATGTTAATGTGTGACTTCTAGTGGCCTTCATTAATATATCTATTGAAGCTTGATTATGTAATACAAGCCTAAATAATTGTACCATGTGTGAAAATTACACTTTTTTCATTTAATCATCCAAGAAGTATTCCTTGTTACAAATTCATCATCAAAACTAACATCATGATTTTAAAATTTATGTTGGTTACTTGCATGGAGACTATGCTTA
>MNCI01015910.1:2029516-2116330 GCA_015680685.1 Gnetum montanum | reverse complement strand
TGATATCCTGACTATCAGCACTATGAGCAATTCAGGTCTCATCAATCAATATTCATATTCAATACTTTTGCCCAATTTGCACCACTTATGTACAGTTTCCCCCTTAAGTTTATTATGATATTGTTATAGAATAATTATATAGTGGCAATTAGTTATATATAAAATTAAGGGTAATTAACAATGCTTGTGTAGATTCTCAACCCTCCTAAAAATTAAAACATGTTTATTTGTTTTCATTGTGTGCTATAGATATTTTCATCATCCAATCATTCATCATAATATTTGTTTGGTACTAACTACACTTTTAACCATATTTTTTGTGATCATTGGCACACACTTATCATATCCTATTTGCCATAAGAATCACCATTTTATAAATATCTTCTTTTTTTATGTATAGGATTGCCTTTTCTCTTAATAACATTTATCAATTTCAAACTTAATTGAAATTCAATCTAGAACTTAATTTAAACCCCATGTTAGGCCCAACTGCTTTTGAGATCGGTACACATTTATCTCTTTCAAATTTAGTATTGTATAAGTATTATGAGGCATTGCTCACTTTGACCATGAGGTTGCATATTCACAAGTCACTAAGTTTGAATCCTAAAGAGTATGTTGAAGTACATGCTAACTTGAGGCTACATTAAAGGAAATTAATCATAGAAAATAGTATGACTTTCCCCAAACTTATAGGTTAACCTATATTAATAGAATAAAGAAACTATTATTAATATTAATATGATCAACCTAACTTGTCCCTAAAAAATTAGAATGAAGGGACCTTTATAATAATGATAGGTGTTATGATTTATAACTACCTTTAGTACTTCAAAACCACCCTCCAAAATAGAACGGCTTTAAGGGCTTTAAACATCGAAATCACAGTTGTGCACAGAGGTTGTCCATGAGCAATGTTGAATCACATGTAGGGAGGGAGTGTTACACAACATAAAACTATGCAAATAATCTTTTCTTTGAAAAGTGTCCAAAATTCTCTCTATCCCATTATAAGATAAACTTTTCATTATAGAACATAGGGCTAGACCATTCAAACTCAGGACCCGAAACGTTAAACATTTAACAGAAGATGGTAACCTCCAAATGCCAAGCATGTTTGAAAAAAAAATTTCTGCCACCTTCACCAACCAGCAGGATAACATGCATGAAGAAACGAATTAAATCCTACATACCTAACAAAACTAATTCATAACATATCTTCATGTCTCTAGAATAGCAGACTTTCTGTAAAGATGCAACAGCAACTTATCAAATTCAGTCTTCTAATTAACTATCTTAAGGAGAAGCAGGAACATGACAGTCTTCAAAACGATCTTCATCAGAAGCTGGAACAATGAATCTGTACATGGATCGTAGTAATTGTCATGTTCACCAATATTCAACCAATGCTTGAGGAGATTAAACACATGCTCATCCTCCAGCAGTACTCTGTGATTCCCCATCACACCAATCCTTGCCTGTGCAGTAGCATTATTAAATCCATCAGCCATGGAAGATTCAGCAGGAACAGTACCATTTGTTAACTTTCAGTTAATGTGGAGAAAACTCTTGCACTATTTTTATCAACTTTCAGCTTTGTAATCTTTTCTTGAAGAAGTTTTTAAAATTATCTAAAGTTTGTAATAGAAAAAATATTGTTGTTTTATCCTATAAATTAAAAGGTGGGAAGATGTGTTATGTACCACCAGAACAATAGCAACAAGCTGTGAAAGTTATCAAGGATAGCTTGTGTTCTTGGGATATTTTCTCTAGATAAAGTAATATCTCTGCACTAGTTTTTGTGAATTTTTTTTAGCCACTTTAGGGTTTCCACATAAATTTTTTGTGTGTGTTTTTCTTGTTGTCTTTGCTGGTTCAATTTGTAGATTTAATTAATTTTGTAACAAGTGCTATTAGAGCAAGTTGATGGAACAGGCCTATTGGTCAAAATTGGAACATATGGAGTATGCTGATGAAAGATATCTTGTTACAAAAGGAGTGCGATGAGGCCTTTCAACCTTGAAAACTTGCAAGGATGTGATTGGAAAAGGTTGGAAGCAAAAGCACTAATGTTGATCCATTCCTATTTTAGCAACGGAATTTTAGCATCTTTTTGGAATGAAACAAATCCTCATGTTGTATGGGTAAAGTTGAAAAACAGGTTTGATAAAGCTTTAGGTTTAAATTAGTTTCATATTTATCAAAAGGTTTTTAATGCAAAGATAAAAAAAAAAGTTTCTTTGCAAGATCATTTAGATAATATGATGGTTGCTTTTGTTAAATTTGAAGAATATAAAATGATAATTCTAGAGCCAGTGAAGTGTTATGCTATTTTAAACTCTTTATTTGAATTTTCGAATCCAATTATTACAACTATTACTACCTCTATGAGTACTGGTAATATTTCTTTTAATGGTGTAGTTTCTACTCTTCAAGATGTAGAAAAAAAGATTACCTAAAGGACAAGGTCAATCATCAAGTAATGCTTTTATAGTTTCAATAGAGGTAAATCTAATAAACATGATCAAAGCACCCCTTAATCAAAGCAGGGAAACAAGTAAAAGTAGAGGAACTTCTAAAAGCAAGATTGAATGCCAGTTTTGCCACAAAATTGGTCACACAAAGAGGGACTATCATGGTTACAAAGTGTGAAAAGCATCATTGCAATAGAAAGAAAAAATAGAGTTAGAAAAATCACAGACAATAAACAGTAAAGACAACAAGAAAAAACACACATAAAAATTTACGTAAAAGCCCCGAAGTTAAGAAAAAACCATAGGAACCAATGCAAAGCTCTTCTTTTATCTAGGGAAAATATACCAAAGACACAAGTCGTCCTTGATAACTTTCACAGTTTGTTGCTATTGTTTTGGTGGTACATAACACATCTTCCTACCCTTTAATTTATAGGATAAAAGAACAATCTTTTTTCTATTACAAACTTTAAATAATTTTAGAAACTGCTAATCATATCTCAAGCAAAGATTACAAAGTTGGAAGTTATGACAGACATAACTTAAATTGATAAAAATAGAGTTAAAAAAATTAGAAAGTAATGCAGGTCCACAAATAAACCATACAAAGGGTAAGCTTGCTTTTGATTTTATTGTATCTGAATCACCTAGAGTATTTTCTATAAACATAGCAAAAGATGTTTGGCATGTAGACATAGGAGCCTCATTACATACTTACCCTAATCAATCTATTTTTACTTCGTATGAGCCAATTTCATTAGGTGTTGTTTATGTTGCTAATAGTGTTCCTTTAAAAATTGCTGGTATAGGAAGTGTTGTTTTATAGTAGCCTAGTTTGCTTTAAATCACTCTTAATAATGTTAGGCATGTTCTTGAAGTTTCTAAAAGGTTGATTTCTATTTCTCAGCTTGATGATTTGGGTTTAAATTTTTCATGTAAAAAATAATCAGTGGAAAACTACTAAGGGCATTTAAACAATTTTGAAGCGTAAAAGGACTAACACAATGTATACTTTAGAACCTAATATATGTTTGTAGGAAGATTCTATGGCTACAGTTACTACAAGGAAGGATATTGATTTATGGCATAAATAGTTGTGACATATCAATTATTCTAATTTAAAGGTATTTCAATCTCATTCTTGCATTCCCAAATTTGCAATAACCTACACAAAATTTTGTAAATATTATATTGTTGGTAAATCAAAAAGGGTGAATTTTCTTAGAAATATTGGACGTAGATGATCTAATAAATTGGAGCTCATTTATTTTGATGTTTGTGGTCCAATAAACCCAGCATCATTGGGTGGTTCACTAAATTTTGTTACTCTCATTGATAATCATACATTGAAAGTATGGGTATTTCTAGTAAAGTCTAAGGATGTAGTGTTAAATATTTTTAAGTCCTTTGTGACTACAATAGAGACACAAACATGTTTAAAGTTGAAATGTTTGCTTACTGATAATGGTGGTGAATATACTTCAAATGCATTCAAGTTTTGCATAGAAAAAAGAATTCGACATATTCATCCTTCTCTTGGAACTCAACAAGAAAATGGAGTAGCAGAAGGTTACAATATAATATTGGTTGAATATGTAAGATCTATGATTGTTGGTCCAGGTTTGCCTAAAAGCTTTTGGGTTGAGGCTAATATGACTATTGCTTATTTAATTAATAGATCACTATATTCCTCTTTAAATAATGAAGTACCAGAGTGTTTGTGAAGTGAGAGACATGTTTCTTATAATTATTTAAAAGTTTTTGGATGTGTTGCTTACATGCATATACAAAAGGAATATAGATCTAAATTTGATGATAAATCAAAAATATGTATTTTTCTGGGTTATGGATATGATGAATTAGCTTTCAGATTATAGGATCTTGAGGCAAAGCAATTTGTAAAGTCATGAGATGTAAAATTTTAAGAAAATGTAATGTTTTATGATTTTCAACAGCAAAAGATTTTTGATTTTGTTACATAGCAAGTTCCTAGATTTGTTTTGCAGCCTAAAGAAAATATAATATAAAAACAAGTTGCAAATCAAAACACTCCAAAATTTCTAAATGAACATGAGGAGAAAGAAATTAATGAGGAGGAAAATCTTGTAGAAGATACATCACATGGGGTGAGACATTAAAGTAGAATAATACGTCTTCTTGCTAGATTTAAAGATTATATTCTTTATATAGATCGTGGTGAACTTGAAATGGTAAAAGAAACTCTTGCAAGTCCTAATGCAGTAAAATGAAAGGCAGCTATGAAAAGGGAATGAAATTCACTCCAACAGAATAGAACTTGGAAATTGGTGGAATTACCTAAGGGACCTAGAGCACTTCAAAATAGATGGATTTTTACTTTAAAGAATGAGGTAAATGGGGGGAATCTTTATAAAGCTAGAATGGTAGCTAAAGGTTATACTCAGAAACTAGGATTTAATTTTTTTAAAAAAAATTCTCTAATCATTAAGCATTATTTTATTTAGATTGTTCTTTCATTGGTTGCTTGTTTAGATTTGGAGTTAGAACAATTAGATGTTAAAACAACTTTTCTACATAGTGATTTAAATGAAAAAAATCTATATGCATCAACCAAAAGGATTTGTTTATTTCTCAAGTGATAAAAATAAATTTGCACTGTTACATCGTTATTCTAGCCATGGTTATTTGCAAAGGGATCAACTGTGCCATCTCGTGGATGGGTTTGTGCAAAGTTTAACACTACCTGCATGCAATCAATGTGCACAAGTGAGCAACATACAAAGATGCTTGTATGCAGTAGCCACATAATAGGAAGGCACCCAGTGGCTGACAACTAATCAAGAAAGCAATTCACTCATATGCATGGAACAATTTGAGGGTTTGACTTGCACTTACATCAATAACATAGACTTATTAGAGCAAGTCCACCACCAACTACCAAGTCTTAACCTTAAAAATGTCAACTAGGGGAAGTTGGAAATCCATAAGAAATTTAAGCAGGAGCCCCTCGAGCTAAAACCATTACCCACCGGTATGGAATACACATTCCTTAAAACTGGAAAACTGGTAATTATCAATGCTAAGCTTGCTCCTCAACCAAAAAGAAGAACTACTGAAGGTAATTAATAGATGATCAAAATCCTTTGCTTGGTCATATCCCGAATTAACCAAAATAGATCCTAGAATATGCCAACATAGGATTTACACCAACCACTCCATGAAGCCTCGAAGATAACCACAAAGGTGTTTGAACCCAAAGCTGAAGCAAGTAGTCAAGGAAGAAATCGAACAGCTTCTCAAGGCTGGGTTCATATACCCCATTGGTGATAGTGAATGGGTTAGCCCCTTAGTTATTGTGCCTAAAAATGGAGGCAAATGGAGGGTGTGCATAGATTTCAGGCTATTGAATATGGCAACATTCAAAGATCACTTTATGTTACCATTTGTTGACCAAGTCTTAGACACCATTGTAGGGCATTGCTACTATAGTTTTCCAGATAGATTGGTCAACATACAACAAACCAAACCTTTCCATGAGCTTAGGATAGCTAGTACACATGCTACCTCTCTTGGTGGACAACCTTGCTCACTATTTTGGATCTCCTCCTTTCAACTTAGTCATGGGGGAGATGGCCACCTATGCTAACCGTTCTAGGCCCTCAATTCTTTTTAAATTTTTGTTTTACACATTCTTTCAACTTTTCTTATTTTTGTTTTACACCATCATTCATGTTTTTACTATTTCTTTGTTTGCTTGATTTACTTTTATTCGTCATCTAATAAGTGCTCATGATGGTGGATTGAATAATATCATATTGATTGCTAATGTTTGGTTTTTACCTTTGAATTATGATGTTGATATTAAGGTATGGTTCTTTTGGTAAAACAGGCAATGAGTCCACGTCATCCATCATCCATACAACTTTATGATCTCCTTTGGCTTGGAACTGTATAGTCCCTCTTTTTCTAAGTAAACATTTAATGAATTGGTGGCTGGGTATTTTTCAAACCAAGGAAAGACTCAAAGGATGAAAAGGGTATGACTTCAAGGGGATTCGATGCATTTGTGCTGGCCATTCTCTTAGGTGCTTGGATGTTTGTTCTTGGGTTTTCCGCCATTCTGACATTGTTCAAAAATCAGGAAGCCGAGTGAATAAAAATAAGTCTTTGCATGGTGTGGTTCTCACGCAAAAAAAAGAGAAAAAAAGAGAGTGAGTATTCAAATCACACCCCTTAGACATAATAAAGTAATCTGGGCTACAAGCACTGGTTATGGAACTGAAAAGACATGTTACCCATGCTTGAAGGTTCCCGCTAACTAAGGCCCTTTCTCGCTTCATACTTCTCCATCTCGCTCTCCTCGGAATGGTGGTGACTCTTTGGAAAGTAGTCTTGTTACTTCAAGTGAATGGATTGGCCAAGTGTGTTGATGTGAGATCACTGGATGTGGTTTGTTTGAGTCTGGATTTGGGATGAATTCTACTCAGTCACATTAACCATAAAATACATAAGGGGCTTTACACAACCTTATTCTTGGGATTCCATTTCATTCTCTCCTCTCCATCTTTCTTCCCATTTTCCACCTCATTGCCAATTTTATCATTAGTCCATTATGGGTTGATGCATTGTTTTTCTTTGGTAAATTCTTTTGGGTAAGTTTTTAACTCTTGCTTCCAAATGACATTCCTAAAGCCTACGGACTCTTTGGTTTGTGGGTATGGCAGGGCATAAAAGGCATGAGCCTGCTTTGGGGAGGACCCACTGGCATCTCTTTTTGGTGCAATTGTTAACTTCTTTCCCTTAAACATTTTCTTTAATCAATAATTTCTTGTTTCATCTCCATCCATGACATCCATTTCATTGGCGTTGTCATTGATATTTTTTCCCATCTTTCTTGTTCCTCATATTTTTCCATCTTATAGTTATTGGAGGTTCTCTCTTAGTCATGGGGGTGTTGGCACCAATTTTTCAATTTTCTCCATTTTACTATTCACCTAACCCCTACACCTTGGGTAGTCACCTATGATAAATCTCTAAACCAGTTTCTGTCATAGCCACAACTTAGCCAATGTGCTTCATATCAAGGCAAGGTATCAACTGCATTATGGTTTATCTATCCTTGCTCATTTTTGACTATGTTGTGTGTGCAAATGGTGATCATATAAACAATGGACTAGGCTTGGAAGAAGCACTTAGGATGGACTGGAACTAGAGCATTTATGAAAGGAGCAAGTCTGGTGGCGTGGCTATGGGTAAACAATGGAAGGTGCAATCTTAGCATTGGCAGCAACACACTTTATTTCTCTCTCTCTTTCTCTACAAGTTGCCATATAAAGGCCTGGATGTCATTTATGTACGAGTGTTCACCACAATGGTCATGAACACTAATATTGTAATATGCTTCTTGATCCGTTCACTAGGCACGTCAAATCTATCATCCCACCGTCAGTTGTTAATTAGTCAATAATCCCATACCTTCTCAACATTTTGTAAGTAACTCAAGGACGAGTTTTGATTTAGTCGTGGGGGTATGATGAGAGTGATTACTCTAGTGGTTTATTCTAATTATTAGAGTGACATTTTCTCTAAAATTAGAGTGGCAGTTTTTCTAATTATTAAAGTAGTTGCTCCCAAGCCTATACATACAGTGCCTAGGCACACAATTTAGATAGGAAGTCTTGGGAGGGAGTCTTGGAAGGAAGTCTTTCAAGGGAAGTCTTTTAGAAGTATTTTAGGAGTCAAGTAAAGAAAATTTTGTAGTTAAGATTATTTTCCAAGTGTCTGCAACAGGAGGTCTAAATATGGATGGATCTTTATTCAAGCATTGTGTACCTGAGCACACCTTGTGTATGGCAATAAAGATGAGCTCTTGGATTCATCCTTGCAGCACTTGAGATTTTTTTTCTTATTCATTTTCCTTATTTTATTTTCTTCTACATTTATTTTATTTTATTTTATGCACTTTACATTTCTATTATTGGCACACATAGTATGATCACTTCTAGCATGCGTGTAACACTTGGTAACCCAATAACAATTAGTGTTTGGTAATCCCAGTAGTGTTGCGCTGGTTTAGGATGTGTACGGCAAGTTGGAACGAGTACTAATGTTAGGATTAGTTTAAAGCCTAGTTAATCAGTAGTTAAGTTAAATTAGTCACTTAGTTATCTCTCTCTCTCCTTCCTTATTAGTAGTAGGACATAAAAACATAAAAGCTATAAAAATCATATGCCTCAAGCTTACTTAACTATACAATCATGACATACAAGTAAGTTTGGGAAGAAAATAATAAACCAACCCATCCTTATTCCACAAGGATGCATAAGCACTTATTCCTTAGAATTTGACCGAATCGTGCATGAAACGCTTGTATTCGTATGGTTGAGTATAGGGGTACCTCACCGCTCATCATAGACTTAACCAACTTACTTTTTAAATTGATTTTTAATTTTTTTCCTAATCATTTTCATAAGTTCATTTTTCCTCTTAACTAATACATTCAAGATTCAAATACTCATAACAGGCACATAAAAACTCAATCAAATTTTGTTTAAACCTATAGGATCCTTATTAATTGCACTGCACATGTATATACTAAAATCATATATGAGAATCACTCATCATAGTCATACAGTTCAAATGCCAAAACTTTTTCAAGATTTCTAGCAAACTAAAATAGTGATATCTTGAGAATGATAACTTCAATTTTAGTAAACCAAGGATTAAATTCAACATTGTCAAATATTCCAAACACATCAATAAAATTAAATTCTAGGTAGGCCACTATCCTAATGTACTTCCTTAATAAAATTGATTTATGCTTATGGGTTTTTACTTCTTACTAAAGGGTTTTTTATAAGAGAAGGAGAAAACTCTCTCTAAATAAAAAATAATATATTAATTAGATATAAACAACAAATAGCACAAAAGCTAAAAGCTTTCCATCCTTGAGCTTTCAAAATAAAAAGAAATTAATAGTGTAGAAAACAAATTAATTGTTCAGCTTTCACTAGGAGCTTTTTTGCTTAAAGTTGTAGCTAAAATTAACATCTTTGAGAATATAGTATTTGAAACCTAAAGAGAGGTCATAGTTATGCTTTTGCTACTAGAAAATAATTGCACACCAAAGCTTCTAAATAAAGTAGAGAACAAGGAATCGAAGACAATTCCAAATGCAAAAAAAATGAAGTAGACAAAGCAAGTTGATCACTGAGAAAGAATTCATATATGCTTGGTTGCAAGTTGTTACAAATTCTGAATGTCTATTTCAAGCATGCTGAGCAATAAGACACTCAAAAAATACATGAGAAAATAAGTCTTCACTTCTACAAAGAGGACATTGAGAAGAAACATTTCTGATATGTTTAAGACTAGGCTAATAATAAGACCAATGTAATATCCACACCTTCCAACAAAAATCCCTAAATTAAAAAATTAATACAATAATAAAAAAATATAAATATACTTTTAACTATTCTACAAACCTATCTCTAGTTGTTTTAACTACTATTTCTCTTTAAAAATGAGAAAACATAAATAAATTCTACTAGTTCTAACTACTACCTTTTTAAAAAAAAAACTAACACTATAATATATGTCGCTTATAACAATAACAAGGTAATGCCCATAGCCCCTAAACAAATCATTGAATTGAATAGATAATCTATGAGTAAAAAAATATAAATAAAATTAGAACTATTCTATTAACCTACATCTACTTTTTTTTACTATTATTTAAAAAAGAAAAAAACAAAAGCCTAACATGCTACCCCCTATATAAAATACACTATGTATTCCATTTATAAACTAAACTAAAATACATGCAACCCCCATATAAACTACCCCTTTACATACAATCTTAAACCTACCATCGTAGGCATAATAAAACACCACATATAGCAAGTACAGTTGATCTATTATCTTTGTTTAAAAAAACTAAAATCCATACAAGATATGTCATGTATAAACTATAACATATAACTAGCTATGTGCTAGTTTTCAGTGGCAAGGTTTTTAGCAGTAAGGTTTTTAGCGTTGATCCAAGGTAGTAAGGGGTTTAGCATTAATATTACATACAATGCCACCATATTCAATAGGTAATCCTTTAAGTGAGACCACTACTTCTTTGTCTTTCTACAAATTTTTTGATGATTTATATGATTTTATTACCTAGGAAATTTTTGCAAGGTATGTTTTCATACAAATTCTAGATTATTTACCTCATTTCTCAAGTTTTTTATATCATTTAAATTTGGTTTAGAAAGTTGGAGGTTTAGATGCTATCCATGCTCATTATTTTTTAAACTCATTTTTGCTAGTAGAATTTGTTGATTAAATGATGGTTTCTAAGGCCCTTGATATTGGTGCTTTCAATCATCATCATGCTTTATTGATTATTCAAAAGTGAACTCCTTCTTTTAATTTAGTATCTTTTGAATTTAAATTTTTTTTATTTTGTTGAATTATAGAATCTCCTATTAATTTTAAAAAAATTTAAAAGGAATATTATCTCTCGTATTAGGCTAATCAAGCATTTTGAAATGCTTGTTGTAGCTAATGGTTTTCATAGAATTCGATATATGATTGAAGTGGATATTACTTCATAATTCCTTTTCATGTTGGTGGAATTAATTATGCACAAAAGGTTTTTTATTACAATATTCCAAAGTCATGTCACTATTTTCATCAAGAGGATCACATGCTTGATTCATGTCCTTTTATGCTGCAAAAAAAGGCAATACAAGCACATCAACAACAAGCTACTGTAAATGCTACTAAGGTTTCTTCTACAAATGGTATAGATCATGCTAAGGTTTTTTCTATAGATGCTGCAAATTGTGGGATAATTTTTTCTACTGATATTTCAATAGTTAGCCTACCTCTTTCTTTTATTGCTATTCAATAGAATGTATAGGCAAAGAGGGTTTTGATGAAATCAATTTCAAAAACTTCTTCAATTAATAAGAGGAAACAAATATATGTTCCTCAGGTTTCATAAAATCCTATTGTTGATTTAGATGATTTTCATTTTGTTTTTTCATAATAAAAAACATCAATGAAGTCTATCTACTAGTGATTACATGCCAAATCTTTAGAATAAATATGTTCAAGATATTTTAACTACTAATAATTCATTTACAACTATTAGTCAAGCTATGGAGATAATATCTTTTGATAATGTTGATTTTATTGATAGGGAGGGGGCTTGCTCCCCCTCCACTTAATGTTGATATTTTCATGGAATGTCTTATTTTCTACCCCAAAGGGAAGGTTTTTCAAGACTGGTTGTAAGAATGAAAATCTAAAAGGACATTCCCAAAATAGTTAGGCCTTTTATTTTTATTTATTTGGAGCTTCTTCTCTCTATAGCACTCCTTTGTTTTTGTACTCTAAATTTTTATTTTTCATATATATATATATATATAAGTCCAACATTCTTATAAACTATAATATACCCCTTATAATAATACCAAATAAGAGTCATTCTCCTATAAAAATTCCTAATTCTAGTGGTTCTAACTACTCTATATCTTCAAAAAGGAAACAAAAAAACTCTAAGCTTCTACAAACTTTATAATAACATCAAGGTAATATCAAACCTCCCACAAAATCCCTAAATTAGATAATTAACCCATTAATAACAAAACATAAATATAGTGAGCATGAGTTGTTAGCCAGTTGGTTAGCTCATATAACTTTATACAATTATTTCACAAAGTTATGCCTAGTTGGTTATCTCGCAAAACTTTATACTCACAGGTGCTAGGCTTAAAGCCCTTTGCTAGCATCCCCTTTGTAGTTGCGATGTTGATAGCCTAGGAGCATGTCCTAGGTAGACCTGAATAAATCCTTGAATTGAACAAATAACTTATAAATCAAAAAATTTGAATTATTTTATGAATCTATGATTGCTCATTCTAACTATAATTTTTAGAGAAAAAACAAAAACACCTCACTTGTTATGCCCTATATAAATTATAGTAAGAATTCCTCATATAAACTAAACTAACAATGAGGTGTTAGTTTAGTGGTATGGGTCTTGGCCTCATAACCACATGTCATAGGTTTGACTTTACTAAGTAGCACTAAGTTATAAACTTCTATAAATCTTGGGATATACCTATGTTTTACTTAGGTTAGGTTCCCCCCCACACCCCTCCTCCTCCCCCCAACCAATCTAGAATACATGTAGCCCCCATGCAAACTAACATACAATACCCATACCATCCAAATAAACTAAATTGCATACCCCTTATTCTAAGAAAATTATCCTACTTTTAAAGTTTTCAAACTATACAAAAAAATGCATGGTAACCAATAATAAATAAATTAAAATATCACCAATACCCCCTTTCACATCAAACTAACTACCTAAAAATATATATTTTTCTAACAATACCATGAAATTAGAATTATTTTACCAACCTATATCTGATTCATCATAAGGCAAATAACATAACTAGTTTTATGCTCTCAAAAATTTTATAACTTACTATGATAAAGTAGTGAAAGGAATTGAAAATTTATCTTATGGAAAAAGCAGTAAATGAAAAAGAATTATCTACTAGATTATTAAATTGTAGTGGAGAGTTAGTTTAGATAAATACTTGAAAACTACTTAATGAAAGACTTCAAAATAGTTTGACTAGATAGTGGATAATCACTAGAGTTGTTATGCTTTTTTTAAAAAATGAGAAAATTTAGATTTAAATAATTATAAATTGATCATGATCAATAACTTATTTGCAAAATTGTTATGTACCATTTTGGAAAAAAATTTAGATCTTGGAAAATAGAATAATTTACGTGCAATTTTGCAAACAAGATTTAGAAAAAAACACTCTACAATATAAAATATTTATTTTCTTTGTTGATTTTGCTAAAGTATTTGACTCTATTGTGAAAGAACAATCATAGAGAATATTTATCATACTTAAAGTTGTTTTTTTTTTAAGATTTACTCAATGTCATCCAAAATTTATATACAAAAATAACTTTTGAATTAAAATATGAAGAAACCATGTAATCCTATCAATTTTATAGCAATATAAGAGTAAAGCAAGATTTTCCTCTTTCATCAACATTGTTTGATATTTTTATTAATGAACTAGAAAAGTAGATTAAAGAGGTGCCTCCATATCATATTGTTAAAGTGAATTAATAATGTATATGACTTTTAATCTTTGTAGATGATGTAGTACTAAAAAACAAAGTTAAAACCAATTTTACATCAATTATAAGATTTCTATGAATATACAAAAATAAAGATAAATATTAGCAAAATAAAAATGCTACTTTATAGAACTAATAAGAGAGATTATATTTTTTAGCTAAATAAAAAAAACTTAAGATTGTCGATACATTTAAATATTTGGAAATATAATGCTTTCAAAATTATAAGTGAAAGCATTGTATATCATAATGAGTTACAAATTATTAAAAGGATATATAGACAATGAAGAACAAATATAGCAATTATAATATTTGAACTTGGATAATTTGAGAATATCTTTTTCAAAAATTTGTATAAGCTAGAATACTTTATAGATGTGTAATTTTAGGCAACCCAAGTCTTACTTAGAAATCATGGAAAAAAATTTAAAACCTTAAACATAGTTTTTGTTGGATAAATTCAAGGTGAAAACTCAAGTTCCATATGCAATACTTTTATTACAACCTAATTCATTAGGATTGAAAGCTGAAGTAATATATCAATTCTTAATATTCTACTTGAATCATAAAAATAATAAAGAAGTATTTGTTGGTCATCTATGTTGACATAGCACTATCAACGTAGCCTTTAATGCATTGAGACATATGCATCAACATTGATACACTCAAAGCCTATATAAATGTGCACACCATTCACATTTATGGCATTGTTGGTCATTTGTGTAGAAAAGATATTGTAGGATGCTTTCATAGGACTTAGTCAAAATTTCCTTTGAATCTTGCAGTATAAAGTGAGTTGATTGAACATAGTTTTATTCAAGTATCATTGTACCTAGATGCACTTCATGAACAAAAATAAAATTGATATTAATTGCTTCTATTGTAGCACTTGGACTAGTATTTAGTTCCTTTTTAGTACTTTATTGTAGATGCGTTTTTACTTTCATGTACTTAGGAAATTAATATTTTATTTAATAATAGTATGAGTACAACTACTTTGAGCACGATAATTACAATAGTTAATACCTAGTATGCATAGTAGTAAACACTTGTTAACCCAACAACATTAGTATAGGTTTAAGATGGGTACTGAAAGTGGGAATGGATACTCTACACTTAGGATAGATTAGTCTAATTTTATTTTCATAATTAGATTAGAAATTAATATCTTTATCCCTTCTTCATTTTAGTATTTTAATCATAAAACTAAATATAATAAAAAAATAAAAATATCCTATGCCTCATTCATACTTAACCATGCTAACCAAACTAACATAAGTAATGATTGAGAAGATAGAAACCAATACCTAACGTATAGTTATCTAGGATATCAATAGTCTCAAGATCTACAAAAGTTGCCCGGATCACACGTATATGCTTGTGATATGTATGGTTGGGCATAGGAAACACTCATTGCTCATCATTGGTGCTATTGCTAGGGATTTCTTATTGCTTGTTATGCACTAAGTATTCTAGATAATTACACCATACAAATATCATTGTAGAAATAAAACAAATTATCATTAGAAAAATAATAATATTTTATTAAAAGAACACTACAAGAATAAATTGAAAGATGTCTTCTTCTCATAGTGCTAATTCCACACAGCCCCCCCCCCCCCACCCCCCCGGCTAATGATTCTACCAAGCAACATGAAAAAATAAGGAAAAACTCAGATGAAATACCCTAATAGCCTAAGGTTATCTACATTCATCTAAATCCATATTATCAAGATTTCACTTTTGTCCTCCACCAGGATGAGCAGCTGTGATGGAGAGACTTAAAGAGAAATATTGTGTTACAACTCGATCGAGCTATTCTATCAATGTTCATGGTAGCATTAATCAAGTTGGTACTTGAAGCAACTGCTCCGAAGTACCAAGTGATAGACTACTTCTTTAGAGATTATTAAGATATGAAGGTCCAACTTCAAAATGATAAACTCATGGAAGCTTTTCATCAGGTCTCCAAGGGCAAAAAGATTCTGATCATACCAATATCACAATCTGAATTGGAGGATAGTAAATATCCTTCATGGAGATATTAATGCAAAGATCCTCTTCTCTTTGGTGAAGATAACATAATTCACTAATGATTATGTTTGACCTTGGAAAGTAACCAAGGTAAGGGAAGAGGTGGACCTAGAACTAGGGAAATCTCAAGGCTATGTGGTCTTCCAGTTACCAAGCAAGAGAATAGTTAAGATGCCAGAGAAGGAGAACAAGATGACATAACTCTCCTAACTCTCCATCTTCATCATCCAGTGCTAACAAGGGAGAATGTGATCGAGATTGAAGAGGAAATGATTGAAGGTAAGGTGGGGATGATAGATGATTCCATCATAGAGATGGTAGAAGGGAACATAGACAGGAATAAGAAGGAGATGGGTATTAAGAAAGAATACATAGCAAGACACATCAAAGGAGATATGGCCATGACAAGGATCACAATGAACAAGATGACTATGATGAACCATTGCTTACTACAAGAAGCATGATTAACATCTATGAGATAGTTCATATTCCTACTAGGCATCAAAGCAATAGTCAGATCAAACAACTTGACATAAACAATATTCATATATTTGAGGGAGATTATAATGCTGATCTATAGCACCATATACAAGCCTTCCATGATTCTTGTGCCTTGTAAAACATTGAAAATAATTAGTATAAGCTTAAGTTATTCCTAGGATACTCATAAAGAAAGTTAAATGTTAGTACTGATCCTTGGAGTTGGAATCTATTTATAGATAAAGTATGATGCTAGAGTTATTTACTAATAAGCATCAAACATACTCAAGGATGTCCAACTTGAGGAAGCAAATTCAAGGGTGGAAGCAAGGTAATCATGAATCTCTTAATGTAGCCTTGGGTAGGTACTATTTTTTGCTACACCAGTGCCCAAGCCATGGTTTCCTTCAGAGGGAGCAACTTTGCCATATCATAGATGGGCTTAAAAATAAAACTAGAGAGACTCTTGGGGTCTATGCCTAAATAAGACTATAACAAATGAGGGTTCATGAGATCTAAAGGCTCATTGACAAGGTAGCAAGGAAGGAAGAGGAGTTAAAGAAAAGAGAAGGTGTAGAAGAGTACAACAAAGATCCCTCCATCTGCAATAAAAAGGTGAATCTCTATGACCTAGAGAAGGAAGCACCATTGGAGGAGGTTGTGTAAAAGAAGGCCTTGTTGATTAAAACATTTGTTACTAAGATATTAGCCAAGGTAGATAAGATGTGGGGCTTGGATGAGAAGTTCCAAAAAGTACTTAAAATTGTAGAGGAGAAAAAATAATAGGGAAGTAGAAACAAGGATAAGAGAAGGAAGAAGAACATAGTGAAGGACTATCATCATTAAAAAGGTAAGGCAATAGTAGAAGACGTTGCAGATTTAGACACAGATAACACATGGTGTGACATTTGTTAATATGACCATTCTAAGGGATGTTTCCTCATTCTATCACACTTACAAGAATCTGGAATTTGTGCTTTAAATAAAAAGCTCACTATAAGATAATCACCAAGTAGGTTACCTTATCCTTAAGGAAACTACCAGAAATAGTTCTACCAATAGTAGTACTATCCAATTAGAATACCACCTCAACGTCAAGATTACTATCATTAGTTGCAAAACCCATAGTCGTGGGGGATGGTACCACCACAGTAGTAGTAACCTTACTATCAACTAGACCCATGTAATTGTTATGTTTAACAACCTGTGTCACCAAGTGGCTCCATGGTCCATACTTCTTCTCATCATGACTATCCTCTTGAATAGCATAAACCTACTATTCCACATGTTGAATCTCCTTCCACATATATTTCTCATCATCCTCAATAGCATGCACATCATAACTCCACTTCCTTATTATTTGGTAAAATACCTTTGCAGCCCCAATAATGGAATGCCACAAGAGTTGTAAACTTGGAAGTTAATGATAATTTAGGAGGTTCTAAGAACATACCTTGAAAAAAGCTAATCTTTAGGCATGATAGTCCACCTAAACTATCATAGGCATCTGTGGCTATGGATTG
The DNA here is from genome assembly GCA_015680685.1 of Gnetum montanum. Classification (NCBI taxonomy): domain Eukaryota; kingdom Viridiplantae; phylum Streptophyta; class Gnetopsida; order Gnetales; family Gnetaceae; genus Gnetum; species Gnetum montanum. The sequence continues at coordinate 2,098,668 of MNCI01015910.1, read as the reverse complement.
GACTCAAACTGTCCAAGGAATGTCTAGCAAGCTACCTTCAAATTGAAAGCCTCAAAATGTTGAAATTTTCATGTTAACCCATGCTATAACAAACTAGATAAAGAAAATTAATTTTGGAAGTCCTTGATTTATTTACAAATTGCAGGAAATGATCCATGCAATGCTCTATTAGGCATAGGTTTTAGTATGAATTTGATTTCTCAAGAAGTCTACAAAATATGAAACCCACCTCTACGTAAAAAATTGCAATATTAGGTTAAAACTTGTAGACCAATCCATTACTATTCCATTGGGATTGGTAGAGGACATTGTGCCTACTACTAGTGAGTGGTCATATCTAGCAAATTTTTTAGTAATCCATATGAACAATTGCAAGGAGAACTTCCCAATGATTATGAGAAGGGCTTAGCTAAGTATTATCAATGCCAAGCTGGGCATCAGAAACCTTTCCTTGAAAATCTCCAAAGAGAATGAATTTGGTAAAATAGAGAAGCAGAGAGTTTCATGCATCATGTACGATGACATAAGGTGAAATTTAATATAGCATAAATGGGTCATTAAGAGCACAATTATTATAGCATGTAGAAGGTGTGTTGAATCCACCAATATTTAGAGGTGCCTGTATGCCATAATCATAAAACATAAAGGTATCCAATGGTTCACTATAAATAATAGCTATAGCTCCATAATATGCATGGAATCAGCAAAGATCCTCACAAGTGTGTACATGGAAAAGATGGATAAAATAAAGAAAATAAAATCATGATTGGCATCTTAGAAATAAAAGTAGATTAGAAAGAGTTGGAAGTTCTAGAAACTTCTAAATTAGAGCTCTTAGAACTAAAATCATGATTGGCATCTTTAAAATATTTGTTTTTAGATAATGGAAAGCTGGTAATTATAAATGTCCAACTTACTAAAGAATAAAAAGAGAAGCTGCAGAAAGTGGTCAAAAAATGACTAGTAGCATTTTTCTAGTCCTATAATGAGATAACAAGGATAGATCCACATATATGATAGCATGGAATATACACTAATGCTTCCATCAAGCCCAAGAGACAATAACAAAATCAACATCTAAAATAGGTTGTTAAAAAGGATGTTGAGAAACCTCTTAAGGCTAGATTCATTTATCTAGTGGCAAACAGTGAGTGAGTAATCCCATGTCTCATTGTACTAAAGAAGGGAGGTCAATGAAGAGTCTGTATAGACCTCAAGTTGCTAAACATAGCCACTTTCAAAGATCATTTTCCTTGCTATTTGTGGACCAAGTGTTGGATGCCATTGCAGGGCATAGCTACTATAGTTTTCTAGATGGGTATAGTGGCTACAATCATATCCAAATCACTCCAAAAGACCAAGCCAAAACAACATTTATAAATTCCTAGGGAGCTTTTGCATATCAAAAGATGCCTTTTGGTCTATGTAATGCTCCTACAATCTTCCAATGCCTAGTCCTCATCATTTATCAGCAACAAATTAGCAATTATGTGAAAGTCTTTATGGATGGCTTCTCCACCTATGGTATTAATTTTTAATAAGCTTTGGACCATCTAGAGTAGGTGCTGAATTATGTGTGGAGACTAACTTGTAGCTCAACTAGTAAAAGAGTCATTTACTGGTCCAAGAGGGCATTATAATAGGACACTGGATCTTAGAAAAAGACATTAATATGGATCCTAAGAAGGTAAGGGTCATCCAAGGAATCAGCAAACAATCAAAAACTATCAAAGATGTTAGGTCATTTCTTGGGAATATCAATTACGATAGGCATTGTATTGAAAACTTCTCAAAGATCACAAAATCATTCGTAAAGGTTACCAAGAAGAACGGAACATTTGAATGGATTGAGGAATACAAGTGGACATTCCAACTCTTGAAGTAGAAGCTCATAGAAACATTGATTTTATATGTGCTAGACTATTCCAAATCATTCTACAATATGATAGATGCATCCAATTATGCATAGGGAGTAATACTTACACATATAGATGATCAAAAGGATTCATACTACATCCATTTTCAAAGTAGAAGCATTATGGATACACAACTTAATTACACCACAACAGAAAAGGAATTAGTGATAGTCGTGTATGCCCTTGAAAAATTCAAGTAGTATGTGCTTGGATACCCCATTTTTGTGCACACTAACCATAGTGTAATTCACTTTCTCATGAACAAGTCAACAGTTATTCCCCATGCTATACAATGGTTGGTGATCATACAGGATTTTAATTTAATAATGGTGGATAATAAAGAAATCAAGAATCTAGTTGCTAATCATTTGTCTCAATTAAGATGGGACCACAAGGTAGATTAAAAGCTTTTATTTGATTAGTTCGCAAATGAGCTTCTTTTTGCTAAGACAATTGAAGTTTGAGCACCAAGGGTTATAAACTAATACAATGAACTTCTCTCCTACCTACTCATATAGGTGATTCCTATAAAATGAAACCATACAAGAAAATAATAGATCCTCCATGAATTTAAACATTACATTGAGATAGAGGGTAACCTCTATAAAATCTACATAGATGGCCTAGTACAATGGTTTGTACCTAACAAAGATTAGCTATGAATCCCTTAGGATGCTTATGAAGGTCATTATGGATGTCATTATATAGTAAGAAGAACGACAATTAAAATCTTAATGGTAATATATTTTTTGCCTATGATTTTAAAGCATGTCCACTATTTTTTTTGTTCATGTGAGTGATATCAACAAGATTAAGGGATAACAACCAAGATGGAAAGGCTCAAAAATGAATTCAACCACTCGAACCTTTCAACCTTTAGAGAATGGATTTTATGGAATCCATAATTCCCATTTCCAATGACAAGTCTTACATTATTATTATTATTGACTATTGTACCAAATGGGCTGAAGCTACAATCGTCACCAATTATACCTCTTCTATTGTAGCTTGATTCTTTTAGCAATAGGTGGTGAATAGTCTTGGTGTACCTAGGACACTAATTTCTAATAATGGAACCCATTTTATTGGTACCACATTTTGCAAATTGATGCAATTCTTAGGAGTTAAACATAAACTCATAACTCCTTATCATCCCCAAGTCAATGTTAAAGCCAAAATTATTAACATGAAGATCATAAGAATGTTGATTAGAACCATTAGTAGATATAGGAAGGATTTGAGTACCAAACTCAACAATGCCCTAGGGGCCTATTACTCAACATGGAAACTTCATATAGACTACTTTCCCTATGAGTTAGTGTATGGAAAGTTGGTCAAGCTTCCAATTCAAATTAAACTCTATACACTCATAACTACATATGACTTTGACCTAAACATTAACTTAGAGTAAAATAAAAGACTAATGGTACTCAATGTACTATATGAGAATAGAAGAGCAACTCTAATGATGAATGAAGTACACAAGACATACCACCAACAACATAATGCCCAAATTAGAAAAGTTGTATTTTAACTAGGAGAGAAGATTCTCTATTGGAAATTCATGCATGCGCCTTAATGCACCAAGTTCTAAATAATATGGAAAGGATCATAATTATATATTCTACTTTTCCTTCAGGGCTATAATAATCTACCATCCAACAAGTTCTCAAAAGCACATGCTAGTCAACATCTAATAACCAAAATCCTTTAAAGATTCCCAAGTAACCAACAATAACCACAACACCTTAACACAAGGTTAGGCTCTTTCCATTTTTAGAATCTCCTTTTTTAACTTAGTTGTGGGGGAGAAGACCATCTACCCTAATACCTTTGAGAGGATGGAAGCTTTTATCTTTTTTTCTTTTTACATAATTCTTTATAAATTTTTCATTTTCTTTACCTTTTGATTTTCTTATATATTTTACTTTTACTTTATTTCACTTTATTACCATTCACGTCCTTTTCTTTTCCTTTCTTATAATGTCCAATTTTATTTTATTACTATCATGAATTTCAATAATTACTAAATACAATTTTCAAGCTTGTTATTTATATATAGAAGCCAATATTTTTTTTGGATCATGCTATCTATTAACAAGTTGTTAGTTCTACAATGGTACCAAGCAGTGAGTCATGAGATTCACCTATTTCATCTATCTCAAAATGATATCTTTATGATGATAAGACTATGGTTCTTTCACACCAAAACTAAAAATGACATGTGAGCTCATTATCCAACGAATCGGAAAAGGACCAAGTGGGAATTGAAATGGGTGTGATCTCAAGGAAATTTCTTAAGTTTTCTTCTTGGCTTCCTCCATGAGTCTTATGACTCCTCAAAAAATGTATCACCACTCTTCTTGTAATCCAAAAAATAAAGTTTATCTTTGTAAATTATGGCTTCCAAATTTCCCCCAAAAGAAAAACAAGAATAAAAATACACCTCTTTGAAGATCTCTTAGGATATAAGTATTGGTTATGTGGTTGGAAAGATATGTTACTCATGCCTCATGGTAGCCCTATAACTAAGGCCCAATTTCCTCAAATATCTAAATACTTCTTTCTTTTCTTCTACTTCCTTTTGGAGTGATGATCATTTCCTATGGTCATTATAGTCTTATCGTGATAGGAATGGAGAAGCATGATGATGCAAGGTTACTACTAGTTTTATGAACTTGGTTTGGAACTTAAATCGACTGGTATCTGTATCACCTCAATTATGCATTTCATAAGGATCTTTTGCTATTATAATCTAGTTTCTCATATTTTTATTTTCTCTACAAATCCTTTCTAACACTCCATTTTCTCACCTCAGTACTATGTATCATGATTGTATAATAATTTTGAGTTTGTAGATTGCACAATCCTAAGATACTCAAATTTAAGTATGGTATTTAACCTAGGTTACCATTAAATATTCAAGGTTCCTACGAACTCCTTAATGTTGTTATGCAAGGGCATTTTAGAAATTAGTTTACTTTGGGAAGGATCCACTTGCACAACTATTGCACCATCTAGTTTAAATCCTATGGCCACGTGTCTTAATTATATTGCTTGCATTCTTGGTAACTTGCATCATCCAATATTATGCTTTCTCTTACTTTCCTTGCTTTTCTTGCTTGTTTGTTTTATTATATTGAGGAAACATGTTCCATTTCAACTTCCACAATTCTAAATTCACTTCAATTTTTATTCAAGGATCTAATGAGTTGTTGTTACATTCTTTTCCCATCTTTCTAGCTTCTACTTGGCTCTTGTTTCATGTTTAAAGTTTCTAAAAATCCCTTATTTTCTTACTTGAAAATTTAGTATGAATGGATACATTAACACATCCCTATTGACATGATTGGATATGTCAATGCATCTCCATCAACATAGCATAAAAATGCTATATATATGCATGACCCTTAGCCTAGAATTCACATTTCAATTCCAAGTCAAAGGGAGTTTGTGCAATTTTTAAGAGTCCAAAACCTTTTGAGATCCATAACTTCCTCATCGCATCCCTTATTTAACCCATTTTTTAACCTATGAGCTTCCAAATGTATGGTCTATGTCATGGTGGCATCAACACTTGGATTTGCCAATAATTTCTTCTAAGATCCCATAAGATTAAGTATTAAAATAATGTTCAAAGAAGATAACACTAATAATGAACTATATTTGAAGCTAACATTTGTTAAATATAAACTAATAAAAAATATTCTCACGCACCTACAACTACTAGAAGGCTTAATAGCCAAATCCTCCATCAAAACTAACCTCAAAAGTAATCAAACAATATTTAGACTCAAGAGGCTAAATCAAAACAACTAATCTAGGGTTACTTACCTATTTTCAAATGGAATCAAAGTGGGAACCACAAGTATATGCGTCATCGTAGCCTAAGGAAAAATGACCTTGAGTAGGAAGAGGACAATCATAACAATAAGAACAAGCAACAAAAATGACACATACCACTAGGCCATTGCTAGAAGAGCTTGAGGTAAAATCAGTTCACCAAATTCTCAACATGAAGACAAGGCAATCTAGGAAGGATGAGGTTCCAAGACCTAGGCCCAATTTGAAGATCACTCTCATAGAGGCCTTCTTGGAGAAGGTCCAGAGCAAGGAGGTCTAAGACATGATTCTCCAAGAATTGAACTTTGGACACTTCCAAGACTTAGCACTACAAAAGATCAGAACATAGATGCAAGGGTCTCCACTATGACCTTCCATTTCCATTAGTGAAGAATGGTACCTTAATGAGATTTATCTCTTCTAGAATAATCACCAAGGAGATGCAATGATGAAAATCAAGGATATTACCATCTCCTACTTAGTTAAGGCCATCGCAAAAGCCCTTGAATTGCCTAACATTGGGGCAAAGCCGATAGAGATATCCACCGAGATCAATCATAAAGTAAAGAAAGAATAAACATGGTGGTGTTATGGAGTGAACCATAAGGAGTACCGTGTCTTTACCAAGGTAGAGTATGCATATTTTAAGATTGCAACCTATCATCTCAATACAACAATGAGGCCAAGAAAGGTGATAGCCTTCTCTACAAGGGCATGTAAGGCTCTAAGTGAGAAATTCCAAGTCAACCTTACCCAACTCATCTTCTTGAAAATCAAGAAGAGATTCAAGAAGAATAAGAAGGGTCAAAGGACACTCCACTCTCCATGACTCATTAGAGAACTTTGCAAAAGAGAGGGATAGTCTGCTATTCAAATGATATTCTTTGCAAGGCTCCTACTGCATCATGGTAGGAAATGATAAAAGATAAAGCTCTTGTAAGGCTCTAGGAAGAAGAAGTACCATCTCCACCATCACCAGCAATGCCAAAGATGACCCTAGAAATGGTAGTAGTTACCAAACATCTAATGAAACTTAGGAAGCAACAGTTATAATAAAAATCCTCTAGAGGTGGTGGTGAATCCTTTGAGTACCACCTAGTTATGAGCCATCTCAATGAGGTGACTAAGAAAATCAACAACCCAGTGAACAATCTTGTATCTTTATTCTCTACACAAAGGGACTAGGCTCCTACTCACACTAATTAAAATGCCACATAATTAGTGTGTCTATATTGGGACAAATATTTCTTGAAATCTCTAGGAACATAGTAGCTTTCTTTATCATGCTAGAAGAAGGGGAAGGTACAAAATTCCTAATCATATCTCATAAAGGTCATGAAGCTATAGAAAAGGTGGTTGAAAATTGAATTGAAGAGGCTTTAAGTGCTCCTATGACATCTGTTCTTGATGTTGTTGCAATTCAGACATTTAAATATCTACAAGAGTTAGAAGCAAAGGGATGAGTGTGATACAACACAAGGAAGTGTTGGGGTGACTAGTCAAAACCAAGCAACTGATTCTAAAGCTCTTTAATCGTTTGAAAGATATCTCAGATGCCCAATTGTACCTGCTAGAGATAAGGGGCTAGCTCCTAATTTCACATGCATAGCTTAAGGAGGCCATCACTAGCAATTGATGGTTGGTGGAAAGGTTGCATAATTAAGAGCTTTCTTATCAAACCCATACATTCTCAGCTTGAGCTTGCCAAAGATGAAGCTTTTCAACAATTTCAACATAGAATCCAAGAGGCTGAGAATGCTAAAGAAATGCCAATCTTTGATGTGTCATTGTCTGAAGCAATGATAAACTCTACAAGTTTTGACCTTAAAGACATATGCTAGGATAATCTCATCTTAACTGGAGAAAATAAATGCTTGTAGAAAGCTAAGGAGAAAAAGGAGTAATTTCTCAAATACATCCATCAATAGCAAAAACAACTTGCCAAGGTAAATCAAGATGTTAGGAGGTTGGCTACAAAGAACAAAAATGTCTCAATGGAGGAGGTTCATGCCCTTTACTAAAGGACTATCTTTGAGATCACCACCTAAAAGAATGAGGTCCTCAAGTGTGAACAAGTAAAAAATCATTATAGAAACCATGTTAGGATGCTCAAGAAGATCAATGAAAAAGGAAAACAAACTAGCAAAGGAGAAGATGAACAAAGCCCTCCAACAACTTTAACAAAGAAATGATACATGGAAGCCCATCTTTGATGGACTTAATGCATATAACTAAACAAAAATATACTTGAAGGAGTTGTAGATTGAGGATATGAAAAAACACACAAAGTTAGCCAACCTCTTCTATACAAACTTGGCAATGCTAAGAGTTGGTAGACCTAAGTCAAAGTTAGAAAAACAAGTGGCCAACTCCTATCTCCTCTATGAGGTAGATTTTAAGCTCTATAAGGAAACAAAATAGAATTTAGAAGTAACTAACATGGAGCTTGAGGTTTTCAAGGGAAAATTCAAAGACTAATGATTAGTTGCTAAGAACCTAGCTAGGAGAATGACTGACTATCAAAAACTATAGAACCTTGTTCAGTCATTCGATATCAAATGTAAACATTTTACAACCTAGTAAAAAAAATGTTTCCCATAATGCCCTATCCATGGGATATGCCAACACTAGCCAATCTAGGTAATGTTGCTTTGACCATCAACAACCCACAGAGTAAGGAAGAAAAGAGGAAAGCATTGTTGGATACTTTCAAGTTTTCTAAAATAGCAATAGCAATAGCAAAGTAGCCCAAACCACTAGCAGGACTAAGACGTGATGAAGGATCACCTGCATCATAGGAGCCTCCACCTCCAAGCATGGTGTGAAGACTTTATTCTAATCCAACTCATTTGACTAACAACTACCAAAGTTTTTTCATGTTGTCAAATTTTGTTCAATGCTTAATTTTGTAATCACTCAAATGTTTTGTAATATAACACTTAGATTTTGTGTGTTATTTTTGTTAGTTAGTTTATTATCAGTTCCATACTTCCCAAAATTTTGTAAATAACTCTACTCCATTTTTGTTCACTTAAGGACAAGTTTTTAGTTAATCATGGGAGCATGATGAAGTATTTATTAGTTAGGTTCATTAATGCATCCTTTGATGAGTTGACACATATGCATCAATGGTAATATACCTGAAGCCTATATAAATGTGCACACCATCTACATTTATGATACCGTTGGTTATTTGTATAATGAAGCTCTTGTAGTTTGCTTTCATAAGACTTAGCCAAATTTTCCTCTGAGTACCAGTAGCATTGAGTGATTTGATCGAATGAAGTTTTATCAGAGTGGCATTATACCTAGACACAACTCATGAACAGAAATAAAATCGACATTGATTCCTTCCATTGTAGTACTTAAAGTAGCATTTAGTTTTATTTTTAGCACTTTATTTTAGATGCATTTTTACTTTGATGTACTTAGAATATTAATATTTTATTACATAACAGCATGAGTAAAAATATATTAACTATTATTACATAACTTTCATGTACTTCAAGCATGATATATTAACACTTAGTAATCCTAATAATGAATACTTGGTACATCCAGTAGTAGATACTTGGTAGCCTAGCAGTGTTAGCATAGGTTCAAGGAAAGTACGAAAAGTGGGAATGGATTCTCTATGCTTAGGATAGATTAGTCTATTTTTATTTCCATAATTAGATTGAAAATTAATATTTTCATTCCTTCGTTATTTTAGTATTTTAATCATAAAAATAATAGAAAATTAAATATCTTATGCCTCAATCACACTTAACTAGACTAACTAAACAACACAAGTGATGATTGAGAAAATAGTGATCAACACCTAATACAATACTGCTAGCCCAAAGATCCATGAAATTCAACTAGATTGCATGTACATGCTTATGATATGTATGGTTAGGCATAGGGAAACACTCATCACTCATCAAATAATAAAAAGATCTTAGAAGAGATTATTCAAAAATCTTAATAATAAAGGTGGTTCCATGAAGGATGAGTGTGGCTACAAAAATGGGGTATTTATAATATTGATGTAATAATAATAAATTCAAAATAATCTTAGAAACTTATTCAAAGAAGTTTTAAAGAGATGAAAAAATGAGATGCAAATACAAAAAAAAAAAGCTTTAATTTCATTGGTAAAACATTAGAGGTGAAGGACATGAAGAAAAAAAATATTCTTATGTAATAATTCAAATATCAATGAGAGCACTAGTTAACAAAGTAAGAATGGGATCACACCACCTTCGAGTTGATATTGAAAGATGAAACAATGAGTAGCATGAAGACAAAATATGTCAATTATACTTATTGCAAATAGTAGAAGATGAATAGCATGTATTATTAGAATATTGCTAAATAAATTTCTACATAAGAAAATGACAAATCTTTAGTAATCTTTATATGAGCTATTCAAACTACTAGTGTTTGTTCTATGAAATTATAAAGAAGACTTGTTCAAGTCACATACTATTAGATATATCTACTCTACTTGGATTTATTGGCACTAATGTATTTTCATAAGTTAATTTGTATAGTAGATCCTTTAGGTTTATACATATCTAATAAAATTTTAATTTTAGTCTCACATGAAGTTATTAAGTTGAGTAGATTTGCACTTTCTTCTAAGAGTGTAATTTCTTGCTTTAGAACATCTTTCTTATGGTTCTTATTTTTGGTTTACCTATGTATTCATCTTTCTAACATGTTATCTCTTTTCCAATGCATCCATGGATAATTCCTAACTTATATAGATTTTTATTTAATTACTTAATGGTTGTGTCTCTTTTTATTTTTTTATTAATTAGTTTAATCATGTATAAAATAATTTTATGAGATTGATTAATTTGTTTATGAGGGTTGGGTGTAGGAGGTATTAAACCCCAAAAATAAGATTAATAATAAGCAAAAAAAACATACAAATCATGAGCATACATAAGTGACCTAATTGTAATTCGTAGATTAGACTAGCATAGTGACTAGATAGTTAAGCATTCAAGTCGTTTTCTTTCTAATTGTACTCATGTAGCCGTTAAGATATTTCTAAGGTCATAATAAAATATTATTAAATTATAGAAATTAATTCTAAATTTAGCTAATGCAAAAATTAAGGCTAAGCTATATCCTAGACAAAAAGTATTCACTCTTGACTTTCGATACACATCTCGGACTCACATAGTCATCATTGTATTACTAAGTGCTTACTATTGGATGAACCAAGTAAGAGCATTGTTTGGATTACTAGATATGCATTACACTTGAAACCAGTTACACTTATGCCACCATAACTATTGTGCAATAAAACATAAATAATTAACTAAGTGCATGTGAAGTAAAGGAATAGTAAAATTAAATTGCAATTAAAGAAAGGACTAAACTAAGTCATATGTTGCAATGATAGTAAATTGACTTCAATATTATTATCATTCATGAAAATGTCACCAAGTATATGATCACTCAAAAAGATTCGAGTTAATCAATTTAATTATATGCTATGGGGCACTTGATGACAAATTCTAACTCCCACGGGAATAAACTACTAAAGCTTTACTACAATTATAACCAAAATGGTGCCATAAATATAATTGCTACACATTTATATAGTCATTTATTACCTTTGCATCAATGCTAATGCAACTAATCCTACATTGACGTTGATGCATTAACATTGTTGACTAAAGACTATTCATTAGTGATGAGTCATGGTCTGTCAGGTCTTGTTATTGAACCCCTGTTATCGAAACCCTGATACAAGATACCAAGTCTAATAGGTCCCAATATTGAACCCCTGTTATCAGACCCCTAATATCGCAGCTGCGATATTGTAGTTCCCGTGTGAGCCTATAAATAAAAGGTAGCACACTTGGTTTTGGCATTAGTTCTTAGTTCCTTACCCAAACTCTTGTAGTTTTTCCTTCTTAAAGTTAGAATTATTTATCAGTGCATGCCCGAAGTGTGGTGATTATAATTGTACGACATCCTTATTCGAGTGTGATGTACTTGGACACGCACATGACCGGCAATAAAGATCGAGATTACTTCATCATTGCAGCATCCACTTAGCTTAATTATTTATTTAATTGTTATTTACTACTTTCTTAGTTAATATTTCTTTACCCTAAACTCCTATTAAATGCACAATGAGTACAACTTGATCACTAGCATTTAAGTGTGACTACTTGGTAACCCAGTAGCATACCTAGGATCTACGCTTGGTAATCCCAGTAGTAGTCATGCATGAGGTCCAGGATGTGTACGGATGATTAAGGAATGGATGCTTATCGCACTTAGGCTAGCTTAGATTCTCTCTCACCCTCTCTCTCCTAGCTTAGTTAATATTATTTTCCATCATACCCAGGAGTAGCATTAGTGTAGGAACATATCATACACCTCACTCTAGACTAAACCATATGTGACAAAGCTAATACTAGTCCAGGTGGGAAGACAACGAACTACGATCTACGAGTAACCATCTAGATACCATAGCTAGTCCATCTGCGGAGTTCGACCGGATCGTGCTTGAAACACTCATATTTGTATGGTTGAGTGTAGGGTTACCTCGCCATTCATCAATTAGTGAAATATTAATTTTTGTAGAAGAGGAAAATCTAATAGAAAATGATAGCAAAATTGTCTAACAAATTGTTATCATAATTGATCTTACATTGAGACTCTTTGTTATTAGTGTTAGCTTACTTCGAAACATGAGTTTTAATCTTTGATTTAATAGTATTCTTGTCAAATGATAAAAAATTTTCCTTATGGACTACCTATTTGTATTGATAATACTTCCTCTAGAAAAAATATTTATAGAGGCTTATCTATTCTTTGGTTTCTTTATTATCATTTGATCATTATTATAATTGATAGTAACTTGATTTTTTGTATCTTTAACTACAAATTCTTTTTTCCTATCCTCAACTTCAACATGTTTTTTTTTCTAACAAAAAAAGAACAAGCATTAAATAAATGTCCTTCATGATGATAAAATTTGCAAGAATTAGGAAGATTATAATATGCAACTGGTTGAATATAAGCCTTTTTACCTACATGTAATATCAATTCCTTTTTAAGGTTAAGAAAAATGATTTCAACAAAAAAATATCTATAAGAACCATATGTTGTGGAAATAAATTCTATATTCTAAATGGAACCAAGAAGACTAACAATCTCTTACTCAACCTTTTAGAAAATCAATGGAAGATTAAAAAACTCCACAAAATATGAAACTTTAGAATATTCTTCAGATTCAACATAAAAATCTAGAGTTCACTTATGAATGATCAACACTACATGCTTATGTATAAATGATCCTATATCTAGTGCACACTATATCATTGAAGCATTATGTAGCTCAATCAGTATAAATGACTTGAATATCATGCTTTTTTACATCGCATCATTTAGCTATGAAGTAAAACTTTGATTGTGAAGTAAGTAGCATAAGATTTGAATGAATACATATGTTAATTTAAGATTAGCAACTATCATTAGGGAAAACAAAATTGTGCAACTTAGTTGCATCAACATCATTAGAAGAAGGCATAAAAAAATTTTACTCACTAGTTTGTAAATTTGAATTTTGAAAATCAATAGAAATTTCAACATCGATAGAAAAAGCAAAAATGTTAGCATCGATTGAAAAAGTTGGAAATAAATTAGAATTTCACATAGAGAAATTCTAGAGGTACCAAAATTTGTTGGAGAAAAATCAAATTTGTTGGATAAACATTAAAATTTTACCATCACTGAAGCATCATTGTATTTCTCTATTGCTTAACGTATTTATGATATCTTGGGCTATCTTTCAAAAATTCCAAGTTTTCTTTTTCCATAAAAGGATTAAGGTTAACTATATGAGTTCTTTTTTATCTTTTGCCTATAAGAGCTATGTGAGAGTTGGGCAGTGGAAGCTAAATTTTTCACAACATTTGATACATTGAAATATGATGAGATAGAGATGATATGCTTGAAATAAATGAAATAGATAATAAATGATAATATGCTTTGAAACCTTGAAATCAATTGAGATAGATAATACAAATAATATGTTAATATTGATGAGACTTCCATCTTGAATGAGATGAAAGAGATATTCAAAACATAATATTTAAATGTAGGGAGCAACAAATAACAATCAACTTGAGAGAAACATAATAACAACAAAGTGGAGGCAAAACAAATAGATCACCTCATGGGGAGGTGCTTAAAAAGAACTTTTAGCTCTACTCTAAATATTGATGGAAAATTTCCTCATATTGCATCTTGAGGAGGTGCTTAATGAGTACTCTTCACTCTACTTCATACAACGGAGGAGTTCCTCACATTCTCTCAATATGCTTAGAGTTGTAACATGATGGGGCATATGCTTGGAGTGAAAATAACAAAATGGAGGCTTAGAGTTGGAGGTGCTTAAGAGCAACCTCCACCTATTGGAAGGTCCCCTTCTCTCTACTCTCTCAACTCCTCAATAAAATATCCTCTTGGATGTCTTCCTTATCTATTGAGAAAACCATAGTCACATGCCTCCCTATATAGCTCTTGGAGGGTGGTTGACTCAATCTTGGTTAGGGTAGGTGACCCAAGTTAGGATTAGATGAGGGTAGGTGACCTATGTAATCACACCAATCCACTAATTTGAGCACATGGGTATGCACATAATGTATTTTTTGGAAAATAAACTCCTAACCACATAGACCTACATGAATACACAAGGTACATGAGTTTCAATATAAGATAATGCAATTCATGATTTTCATTTTTGTTACTTGCATCTCCATTAATTTCAATATCTTGATGCTATAGAGAACATGGAACACATAAGCATCCTAGTCTAACAAGCTAAACTTTAAGATATTTGCAAATTTTCATAATTGCTCTCAGAACTATGAAGTGAAAACCTTTTTCTAAGACTTTATCTAATCTTCTTCTTTTTTTTCTTTTTCTTTTTTCTTTTTTGGTGGGGGGTGGGGGGTGACGGTGGTGTGGTGTGGTGTTTGGTTTATAAAAAAAAATTAGAATACATTAGATCATCAACAAAGAAGTTAGAGTATAAAGAAAAAACTCAATGGTTTTGGGGATGTCTTTTCAAGTTTTCGTCCTTACAACCAATATTGAATAATCTACCCTCTAGAGTAAGAAAAGGATCAAACATTATCTTTGATTACACATGTTGTCACAAGTTTTTACTTCTTACCAAAGGGTTTCTTATGAAGAGAAGAAGAATACTTTCTCTAAAATTAAAAGAAAGAATCAATTAAAAATAATAAAAAAAATACTAGAAAAAGTTTATAGCTTTCCTAACTTGAGCTCCCAAAACAAAAAGAAAGTAATATTGCAAGAAAAAAATTAATTGTTTAGCTTTTACTAGAAGCTTTCTTGCTTGGAGCTATAATTGAAAAGTAGCATATAATCTTCTTTGAACATGAACAAACCTAATAAAATATCATTTCCATAGTTTATCTATCATAGATGCCACCCTAAGTCTTGCTTGATTATTTCATTTATCAATGATATGAACAATTACATTTAAAAAAATTCAAATAGAGGTGGCTCAATTGGTCATCTCTTTGTTTGAAAACTATTATGTAGGTAATAGGTTTCTAGTTTAAACCACAATTGAGGTACCTTTATGTTAAGTTCTACCAAAGTACCATGTTGGCTATATGTCTTAAGGTACAAAACATTTTGGGTTTTAACACATCCCCTATCCTAAATTATATATAAAAAAAACCAAAAAAAAAAAACTAGAAAAAATAAATAGACTTAACAACATTCACTAAAAAAGAAACATTTAAATTAAATACATGAATATTTAAATCTTACTAAAAAGACATTGATATTATGGGGGTTTTTGGAACCCTAAAGTAAATGTAATATAGGTACACCCCAAGATATATAGTCCAATTAGAATTTTATAACTCAACAAACTCTACCTAGAACTTTATAACTCAACATTACCCACCAAAATCAAACTCATGGAGTTTTCAAATCAAGAGTCTTACCATAGGTTAACATATCATAGTTAAAAACATTCATATTGTAAATTTAGTACTAACTTCATTGTACTAAAATATTATGGTGAATGTATATCCTCAAGGTACATATGGTTGGCCAGTTGCTTCTAACAAAGCTCAATAACAAATGCCACATGAAACTTAGAGCATAACATGTTATCAAACATCTTTCTTAACAAATAATTTCATATCTAATTGGTCTAGATTTAAGGGTTCCAATTTTTTTGAAGGAAAGGTCAAGTCTACCTAGAACATGTCCCTAGGCTAGTAACATAGATTTAACGGCTATTAATATATAGTAACTTCAATTTACCATCATCATCATCATGCTAGCCTTATACTAACAAAATGGGGTTAGACATATGAGTTTTTTTTTTTAACCATTTGTCACTATGAAGAGCTAGATATTTTGTAATTTAGAATTTCTTCAAATCATCTTCAATTGTTTTTTCCCATGTCTTTTTTGGTCTTCCTTTTGGTGGCTTTCTTGGAATTCTCATGTACCAATCTTTTTTTATAGGCTCATTGTTTGATCTCCTATGCACATACCCAAACCATCTAAGCTATCATTCTTGTAACTTATTTGAAATGAAAATCACTACAATTCTACATCTAATGCTTGTGTTGTGTAGTTTATCTCTTCTAGTGACATACAACATTCATCTAAGCATTTGCATTTCTACCACATTGTTTTGTTGTTCATGCCACTTTGGTGCTACTCAACATATAGCATTATATAAAATAGTAGGCCTAATTGCTCTCTTGTAAAATTCTCTCTCTAGTTTTATTGGTACTCTTTTATCACATAGAATACCACAAGCTTGTCTCCATTTTGATAATCTTGCCTCAATTCTATATCTTTATTAATTTCACCATATGATTAGAACATTGATCCTAGGTAGGGGAACTATTTGCAGAGAGGAACTTTTTGGCCTTGAATTATCACTTCTATTTCAACATTGTTTATGTTATTCAAATTACATTCCATATATTTTGTCTTACTTCTACTAATTTTTAAGTTTTTTGATTTTAGAGCATGTCTCCACTTCTCCATTTTAGAAGCAATATTTTCTAGGGTTGTATTTACAAACATAAAATCATTTGCAAATAGCCTAAGTATTTCATCTTGTATTTCCTTGTTAATTTATCCATAATAATGGAAAATAAGTACGAGCTAAGTGTAAACTCTTGATGGAAACTTATTGTCATTGGAAAACCAGATGTTGTTCTACAACCTATTCTAATTTTAGTAGTGGCTCCTTCATATATGGCTTGAATCACTTTAATATTTTTCCTAGCATGATGTCATATGCTTTTTCTAAGTTAATGAAAATCATATGTAGATTTTCTCTATATTTTATAAATTCTTCAATCAATTGTCGAATTAAAGAAATAGTTTCTATGGTAGATCTCCTTAATCTTATGATATGGTTGATTCAAGTTTGAGATGTTGCTTTATTACTCTTTCCCAAAGCTTCAAAGTATGATTCATTAGCTTAATCTCTCTATAGTTTGTACATCTCATTTATTTTTGCAAATGAGAATAACAATGTTTTTCTCCACTTGTTGGGCATTTTTCCATCCTCCAAATTTTATTAAATAATTGTGTTAACTCTACCATTGGACTTGCTTCTTTACCCATTACCATATTGATGTGGGAAGCCTTGTCTACTCTCCGGAACATCTAAGCAACAATGTTGCATATCCTTTTTGAGGATACCATAGCAAGCCATTGCCTATTTTCTGTGGCAATCAGGCATTGCATCTAAGAAATGCCCTAGCATCTGTAAAATCTAAATAAGAACTTATCCATGAGATTTGGCATAGTTTTACAACTAATTACTAACCGGATGGTAACCATTTTTTCATATTTGAGCTTGGGACCAATATTGGCAGAATATCTATAGTAACTTCAATTCATACCACTAAAATAGATAAAAGGTTTTTGAACAATATTTATTATAAAACTTATATTTTTATATCTTTGAATTTTAAGATTATTATTTACAGTATTTCGAAATGTGTATTTACACATTTGAGGATTAGACCTTTTACAACGCATGGTATAACTGTAAGATTGCCGATTTATTTGTATACTCAACGGTGGTGAGTAATCTTGAATAACCAGGATACTTAAAACCCTCCTTCATATGAGTCATACAAAGAAGTCACAATAGATTCATAAAATCCCAAAGATATCGAAATCTTGACCAGATGTGGCAGAAACATGACATGCATGGATGGAACAGGAACACGATACACATACTTGGAAAATAATACTAAAATGTGTGATTTTTTGACTTCCTTCCAAATTCAAAAAATCACACATTTTAGTATTATTCTCCAAGTAAACATGATTCAAATTCACCATAAAACTTGTGATCATAAAAAGATTGTAAATTGACTTTAGGCTTAGTGAAATAAACAAGAGATTGAAGTTTCTTTAATGGCTTTTTTTTCCCTTAGTGGAATCAAACACATAACTTTCTGCGAATAGTCAGTCAGACGAGGTGCTCTAGCACTAGGCTGGTCTCCCATTATAAATTCTTGTATCATCAATAAAACTTTTGCGTTTTTTTAAAGAAATTGCTTTTTTTTTTTTGGTTTGAGAAATTATCGGAACTCATTCCTAAATGCAACTACTTTTTGCGATATGCACCGACTGCAACCGGTTTGAGCATTTTCAACTAAACAAATTCCAAGCTCAAACAGAAATTTCTATGTCAAATTAATTGTCAAATTGATGAGTCCTAATTCACGAGGTAGATTGCAATGTGGGAAGAAGAGGAAGTGTGCTTGAAATAGCTAAAAATCCTAAAATGATTCGATTAACAAGTATTTGTTTTTGTGTAAAACAATTCCATTTGCCAACAACCATAACAGTTCTGTATATGCCAAGGAGCTTGTTCCAAGTTTTCAAGGTGCACGATAAGCCAGAATCATATTCGATTAATTCTAAAAATAAATACATTTTCACCCGTTAGATATGATGGGTGAACACGTTTTTCATAGAATACAAGTTAGTTCTTAGATAGAAGGACCTCTCAGCTTGACTGCAAAAACCATTGCCAAAACTAGCAAAAGACTGTTATAGACTGAAGATTACAACATTTAAATGAGATGATCGCAAAATAGGAATGAACTATGGAAAATAATGTGAAAGGTATAAAAATTGCACAGTGGCAGTTCGCACATTAACATGTAAGCCACCTTGAAACCATGCTCCTACCAATAGCCTCTTGTAACCAACATTTTTGGCCGGCTGACAATTTTATGCAGCAGGACCCAATGAGCTGTGCTCTCTTTTTTCCAATTCTAGTATAATTTGCGAATCTTCTGGATAAAACCTTCTGTCAAAATATAAAGAACAAAAGTTAATAAAAATATGATGAATTATATTTCCAGAATAAGTGATGATATCCTCACCCACCTTAAAAAACTGGTCACTGCAAAGGTAGGGAGCAAAGCAACCACTGTTGAGAGGATGACAATAAAATAGAAACTGTAAATTGGTGCAATATTATAAATGAAAAGATTTTCAACTTGAACTGAGAGTTTTCGGGGCAGCTCGCCTGCAACGACTAAAAATAGAAACCAAACAACAATTTCACCCCATACTGCAACATGGTGGATCCAAGTCCAATACTGCAAAAACACAATTGGTCAGAAGGGAGATGAAAACGTGTTTGTAACTTTGGTCAAATCAAAAATATACATATAAATAAGTAGTTACCAAATTTAAATTTATATCCAAGTTTTTCTTCAATACGGTAAATCACAAGGCAAAGAAAGAAGGGATGCTTCCTTGCCTTCTTAAAATTTGAAATTAGGCAAGCAAGAAAAAAACAATCCCCAACAATAAAAGAATTTATGATCTACCAAGATGCCCACCTCCATGAGGAGGAATGACATGGCTTTTGTTACATCTCATCCAGAGACAGTAGGTAGGGTCATCTGCTTATGATTTATACATTACATGTAGAGTCCCAGTGGGTTTTCACAGACTAGTTAATGTATTTTATATGTTATGAGGCTGTCTTTATGTTATAATTATGCTATCTTTACATACTTAACTAACATAATTATGTACACTATGTTAAACAATTGATGTTGCTAGTAGGGGTGTTAAATTGGGGTACAAGAACACCTATCCGATATGTTTTTATGCTTTATGTGCAATTTTGATTTTTCCGCATTGGTACTATAGCACTATGTTGCATGATGTTCGGGTGTGGTTTTGTCATGTGAATGTGTAGAGCATATGATAAGGATCTCGTAAGTTCAAACAGATTTTGATTTAGAGTCCCGATGTGTTTGTTACGCAAGTTTAAAGTTTACGGTATTGGTATTAGATGTGGAAGAAAAAAATATGTTGAGCTTATGAAAATGACATTTTTTAAAAAAATAAACATAATAACTAATGCAAATGAAAAAAAAAAAGTAACTCACGTGAGGAAAAGCACACCGTTATGCTTTATGCATAGTTTTATTTTATATGTTTTTTTTAATGTTTTTTTCATGCCACCACCTCACCACCGCTTGGGAGAAATTGGGTTTTAGGTTCTGTTTTTTTTTTTGTTTTTTTCGTTCGTAGAAACAAAAACACACAAGAGTCTATTTTATTCCATTTTTCTTTCTACTCTTTTTTTTTTTTTTGGATTCTAAGCCTTGTGGACGATTTTTGCTTGTTCTAAACCTAAATTTGGGATTGCTACAATCATATCTACGTGGGTGCAGAACTTGTTGGGAGTGAAACAAAGTCTTATCAGATTTTTGAAAATTTTCTACTTTTTTCGGGCTTTCTACCCTAACAATTTTAATTGGTGGGTTGTCTTTACTTTTTCTTTGTATTTTTGTGTTAGATTAGTGTATATGATCATGCGATGAAGGCATGTGGGGCAGATGGCTCAAAATCTGAGCTTAGGCATCTTATTTTGCATATTTTCCAAAATTGTATGATTTTGGTTACGAATTGTTTATTAATATATATGAGATGTATGGTATGATGTGGACTTGTCGAATATCATATGTGATGTTGATAAGATTAATATGATAGGAATATTCTATTTTCGGGACCTATTGGGGTGCAAGCATTTTTGGAAATTCCAATTCTTCGGGGTGGTAATTAAATATTATTTAAATATTAGTTTATTAAGCAAACTTTGATCGTGCATAACTTTGCTTCTAGGAGTCCGATTTAGGTAAAATTAATGTTGTTAGGATCGTTTTGGAAGATACTTTCTAATCGTTGGATTAGTGTTCTCTTTAGGCATATATCATTTTGAAGATTATTTTAGTGGTCATTTGTATGAAAGTACGTATCTCTTGAGGAATATGGTATTGTTTTGTCATATCAAGGTCTTCATGTTGTTTTGTTGCATCATGGTATTGTTTTCATGGAATGACTGTAACTATTAGGTGTGGATATGTGCAGTTATGTTGTTTAGATGTGTTGTGCTTATGACCTATGTTGGTTTAAACTAGTTGGACTGTGTATATGTTTTCACGATGACACTTGTGACAATCGTTGGCAGGTGGTGTTAGCATGAGGGTGTCGACTGGTTGATGATGAGGCACCCTGGAGGTAGTATGGATTAACCCCCACTATGATGCATCGATAAGACTCCTATCTCAAGCCTCATCCTGAGAGTGGGAGAGGGTAGGTATGTCTGTCCCTATCGCCAGTCCTCCAAAAGGCTAGTCATTGTGGGTCACAAATTGACGGACCCTAACACTGGTTGGATAAATAAAAAATCTACAAGCAATGGCTGTTATGAGTACTCATGGCAACGTTTCATATGCTACATTGAGCATGAATATGCTAGTAACCATGTGGGCTCTATATGTGATAGTATGGGTTTGTGAGCCATATCGTTGAGAATAGGTGTCCTATTTGGATTATAATTGTGTGGATCATGGACTATTATGGTATATCATGTATATGTTGACATGGGCATGATAGATGAGGTCAAACCGTGGCTTTGTCTGTGATTGTATGATAGTATGTTAACTTTATGGGTGATATGGTGTGTATTGTTTTGAGCATGCATATGACTAACAATGGTTGCACGTTGCCTTGTACCCCACTCCTCTCCTCTAGTGTAGCACTTGTCGACCATCTAGCAAGGGAAGTGTAAAGGCTTCCCACTCAGTTGTGTACTGACTTTATTTAATTACAAGTAAAAGGCGCAAAAGCCTAGACGAGCACGGAGAAGAAGGGTAGAGGAGGGAAAAATCATCAATGCTTGGTTAATGTATATTTTCATGTACAGTAGTGTGGACTAGATATCCTTGTTTGAAACTCTTTGTACTCTTCTATATACGATGATGAGGTTTATGTGTTTTTTGTATTTTCGCAGAGTACTGTATAGTTTTCTTTATGTAGAGACCTGCATTTCTATAACGTGATATGTATGTTTAGTTTTTTAGATGGTAGGAAAGTTCTATACCATTTGACCTTTCTTATTATCATGTATTATGCACATTATTGGTTCTAGTTATCATGCTTCCATGCTATGATTACTTGATTCTAGGCATCACCCTACCCTCGCTAGGGCAGGGTGTTACATTGTGGTATCAAAGCTAGTTTACTTCAATGTTGTATGATGGTGGGGGTACTCACCCATTTCTGTAATTTCAGGTTACAGAGATGTATAGTAGACATGGTCATGATGATGGTGGGGCCCGTAGACTAGAAGGGCCTAATGATGAACAAGAGTAGCCTCCTCAAGCATCTAGCAGTGGTTTTGCAAATAGGCAACCAGAGCTTATACAACAATTGTTATAGATCATGCAACAGCATGTAGCTAGTGATGCTCTTGTTCCCATGATCAAGGAAGTGGGAAGTGGTAGTGGTAGTGAAGGCTCAAGAGAATCAAATAGGCAGCCTATCAATAGGGAACTAGTGGAGCAATTTCGGAAATTGGGACCTCCAAAATTTGATGGCACTGAGGATCCCACTATGGCTATAGAATGGTTGGAGGAATTGCAAAGGGCTTTTGATTTGATGGGTTGTTCATCGGTTCAGCAGACTCATTTGGCAGTTTATCAAGTGGTTGGTGAAACACCACTAATTTTGGCCTAACACTTTGAAACAAGAACAACTCAAGCCCTTTCAAGCATTTGGGAGGCAAAATTTGACTAAGGCATGAAACTCAAGTCCAGGTTGCTCAAGCCAGCTTGATCACACTGTTAAGCTAGCTTGCCCTTAGCGTGACCAACTCCAACAGCTTCAAAATCAAATAAAAAGTGGTCCAAATCTGAGGGTGCAAGCCATCCTCAAGAGCTGCTAATGTCCACTCCAAGTCTCAGCATTCAGGAGTCCAAATTTTAAGCCAAACTACACAGTTTTTTTTGTAGGTCACACTAGGCAGTCATGCTAGGCGTGACCATAGTGTGACCAACTTTCAGAGCCTCAAAACAGCCTCAAAATAGCGTCAAAATGGTCTGATTTTGAAGGGACAAGTCACTCTCAAGGTCCATTAATGATTTCTCCAAGTTTCAGCCTCCAGAACTTCAGATTTCAGCTCCAAAAACACTCATTTTTGCCACTGACGCCTAGGTCACGCTGGCAATGTGAGTCCAGCATGACCAACTTTCAGAAAATTCCAAAAAATTCTAAAAAATTCTAGAAAATTATCAACATCAGAAAATTTTAGAAAATTCTCAGCATCAGCAACTCCCAGAAAATTCCAAAAAATTCTCAACTTCTAAAAATTTCCAGAAAACTCAGGGACAGAGAAATTTCAAGCAAGATGGGTCGAATTTTCCTTGTACATTTCATTGTAAATCTTCATTTGTGGGATAGTCAGGCCCTCATGTCTAAATTAAATGTACTTTCATGGGCTTGAATAACCCATAAATTGTAAAATGCAATGTACCTGGTCAAGAATGTAGCTTGCCAACACACATCCAACTTGTGCACAACTATCCGACGCAAATCCAACTCGTGCATNACTATCCAACACACATCCAACTCATGCACAACTATCCAACATAGATACATTGAACCTAGTCAAAGAATGCAACTATCCAACACACATCCAACTCGTGTCAACTATCCAACACACATCCAACCCGTGCCAACTATCCATGGGACACATGTCACTAGATCTGCTTTCCTCTCATCTCCCAGCCGTTGATTCCATTCTTGAATTTTGTGCCCGAGCCCGGCCCAACCCTATAAATACCCTGTCAATTCACATAAACCACGAGAGGCAAAAAAAAATGGGAGAGATTGGCAATTCTGAGAGAGGACAGAACCTGCAATTCTTGGGCGCTCGGCACACCTAATTGTTGGCATCCAAGCATTTCTCACGTTCATCACATCACATCATCGCATCATCACGTTACATCACCCCGGGGCTAGGCGTTCGACCTGCCATCTACACATAGCTATGCTTTGACCGGTGCACATCTTTTCTAAGCAATACATTATTTCCGTTTTGCCAACCAAACATTATTTCCATTTTCTGTTTCATGTTCTATTTTTACATTCTGTTTACATTTTTGCTTACATTCAGTTTACACGTTCAGTTTAGTTTAGGTCTTGTTTATGCCTTACGTTTACATTTACGTCTTACGGCTCATGTTTACATTTTACGCGCATTTACACATTTTAAGACATCATTTACGATAACCCCAGCGCTAGCTGTAGCTTACGTTCGGGGAAGTCCTTGGTTGATTTGCGTGCAGACCATCCAAGGCACTCTGCCTTCATTTACTTTTCCAGCTTGCCCTCGGGCGAAGGCAAGGTCAGCTGTGGCTGCCCAACGATCTTTCGGTGTCTGTTTCCCTTCCAGCCTCACACCGACGATTTAGGTCAGTACAGTTGGTACTGCCTGACGTTGGTGGACAATTGAAGAGCAAGGCAAGGGATGATTTTCTAGCATCTTGTAGAGGTTGTTCTGTGTCTACCCAATATGCACAAGAAAAGGAGGACAAGTTCTATCATTTGTTCAAGGTTTGAGACCATCTTTGAAGGATCACCTATTACCTCTCAAATTGACTTCCTATGATGAAGCTAGAGCAGTAGCTATGAATTTAGAGAGGAGTCAGTAGGACGATACAACGCGTAGAGAGAGGCAACAGGTGTAGAAGAGAGGACCGACATCTGGAGAGAGGCTTGGCCCCTTTAAGCAAGCTCATGGCCATGGAGGAGAGCGTCCAACACTTGCTCGTGGTCCTACTACTGGAGCTAGTTGTGGAGCTGTTGTTTGTTATAGATATCTCATCTGCAGAGGGATTGCCAGAATTGTTTTGCATGTGGGCAACCAAAGCATTGGGCTTGAGAGTGCCCAAAGCAGGCAAGCAGTAGTGGGGGAGGCAAAGGCCGAGAACAACAACCTCCAGTTCAAGGTGGACAGGGAGCACTAGTCACTCAACTCAAAGGAGGGGACCAGAGGACTTAAGGATGAGTGTATGCCTTAACAGACTAGCCTTTGGATGTGCAGCCAAACATAGTGATGGAGACGGGAGGTACGATTTTGGACTTTGCTGTGTTAATGTTATTTGATCCCAGTACTAGCCATTCTTTTATAGATCCTACGGTTGCACATCATGTAGCTCTTGCATGTCATTCTCTTTCTCCTGGGTTGATAGTATCTTTTGTTGAGGGTCATGAAACTCAAGTTGATTAGGTGTGTAGGAATGTGCCAATAGAATTGGAAGGTGTGTAGTGGGTTAGTGATTTACATGTTATGGATCTTGGGGTATATGATGTTATTTTAGGGATGGATTGGTTGTCGTAGTTCAATGCTAGTTTGGACTATCAACAAAAGCTCCTACAATTACAATCAATTGATGGTGCTCCGATTGAGGTACAAACTCATCCGAGGACTGTGCACCTGGATTTAGTCTCCTCTCAGATGTACCATAGAATGCTTCAAAAAGGGCATGCATGCTTTGTGGCTACATTCTATAGAACAAATATGGTGGAGATAGATCAAATTCATGTGGTTCATGAATTCCCCAATGTATTCCAGTCCAAATTACCAGGTTTGCCACCTAGGCAAGAGATTGGGTTCGAGATTGAACTTAAACCTAGTACAGAGCCTATTTCAAAGGCTCCACACAGGATGTCTCCCGTAGAGCTAGCAAAGCTAAAGATTCAGCTACAGGAATTGTTGGATAAAGGCTTTAGTCATCCTAATGTATCACCGTGGGGTGCACTTGTGCTATTTGTTAAAAAGAAGGATGGGGGTTTGCAATTATGCATAGATTACAGGCAATTAAACCAAGTAACTGTGAAAAATAGATATCCTCTACCACGCATTGATGACTTGTTGGATCAACTTCGGTGAGCTCATGTATTTTCAAAGATTGATCTCAAATTTGGGTATCATCAAGTGCGGCTTCATGAGCAAGATGTGTCAAAGACAACATTCAAAACACGGTATGGCCACTATGAGTTTTTGGTGCTACCCTTTGGATTAACAAATGCACCAGCAGTTTTCATGCATCCCATGAACAATGTGATGCGGCCATTCCTAGATCAGTTTGTGATTTTGTTCATCAATGATATCTTAGTATATTCTCTTCATGAGCAACTACATGCAAAGCACTTGCAGACAGTCTTACAGACTTTGCGGGAGTACCAACTGTATGCTCAGCCATCCAAGTGTTCATTTTAGCAATCAAAGATTCAACTCTTAGGACATGTGTTAGGAGCTAGTATATCTGTCGATCCTGCAAAGATTGCAATCGTTCGTGATAGGCCTAGGCCACAATCAGTTGGGGAGGTACGAAGCTTATTGGGGTTAGCAGGATATTACCGAAGGTTTGTGAAACATTTCTCTCACATAGCATCTCCTTTGACCCGATTATTAAGAAAAAAGGCTAACTTTACTTGAGGCCCAGCTTGTCAAGCTACATTTGAGGAGTTGAAGCATAGATTGGTGACTGCTCCAGTGCTAATATCTCCTACACCAAGACATACATATGATGTTAGTATGAATGCTTCCGGGGATGGATTTGGTTGTGTGTTGATGCAGGATGGACAAGTTGTGGCATATGCATCCGGTCAATTGAGGCCACATGAAACTATATATCCCGTGCATGATCTAGAATTGGGTGCTCTGATCTTTGCATTGAAGATTTGGCGGCATTATCTATATGGGAAGCAAGTTACTATTTGGACTGACCATAAGAGCCTCCAATATCTTATGAGTCAACCACAATTAAACCTACGACAACATAGATGGGTGGAGTTGCTTGCTAATTTTGATTTCACTATTAAATACAAGCCTGGCAAGACTAACAAAGTAGTAGATGCATTGAGTAGGGTGGCAAGTAAGTTTAATAACTTAACAATCCAATCAGATTTGCAAAAGCAGATACGAAAGCAACAACAACATGACCCTTTGTGTCAAGCATTGAGGCAACAGATTACCTCTGATGGGCCGCTCTTTGTGGATAGTCATGGAGTCGTACGGAGGGATGGTCAAGTATGTGTTCCAGAAGCTCTACAACTTCAATTGATGGACGAGGCCCACCTAAGCAAATACCAAATGCATCCAAGTAGTCATAAAATGTACCAGAATTTACGACGGATGTATTGGTGGCCTGGTATGAAGAGGAATGTAGGAGAGTATGTATCTCACTATCTAATTTGCCAGCAAGTGAAGATAGAGCATCAAAGACCTGGGGGATATTTGCATTCCCATGACATTCCTCAATGGAAATGGGATGCCATTGGTATGGATTTCACTGTTGGTCTTCCGTGAGCTTGTAGTGACTGTGATGCTATCTTAGCAGTTATTGATTTGTTAACAAAGTTTGCCCATTTCCTTGCCACACGATCATCAATAACTATAGTAGAAACTGCACATCTCTTTCTTGTAGAGATAGTGTGGTTGCATGGTGTGCCATGACGGATTATTAGTGATAGAGATGCTCAATTCATGTCACATTTTTGGTAGGCATTTCAGAAGGAGATGGGTGCAAAGCTGAACATAAGTTTGGCATATCATCCACAAATTGATGGTCAAATTGAACGGGTGAATCAAATTCTAGAAGACATGTTGAGAGCCTATGCTTTGTAGTATAGAGAAGGTTGGGATCGAATGTTACCATTAGCTGAATTTGCATATAACAACAATTATCAAGAGAGTTTACAAGCAGCACCGTATGAGATTTTATATGGTAAGCCTTGTAAAACACCTTTATGTTGGGATAGTATAGAAGATCGTCAGCAGGTGAGCACAAATATGGTAAGGCAAACTACAAAGTAGATTCGAGAGATCCAAAATAGATTGAGAACTACACAAGATAGGCAAGTGGCATATGCCAATCAGCGTCAAAGGCCACTGGAGTTTGCAATCGGAGATCATGTATTTCTTCTTGTTTCTCCTTTGAAAGGCCTTACTTGATTTGGCCGAAAAAGGAAACTAGCACCTAGATACATTGGTCCATTTCAGGTGTTACAATGGATTGGGAAAGTGGCCTATCAGATAACATTACCTTCTCATTTGACACATGTTCATGATGTATTTCATGTATCTATGCTACGACATTATGTGCCTGATGAACATCATGTGACTAGCCATTCAGGAATACAACTATAGTCTGATGTTAGTTATGTTGCGCAACTAGTAAAGATTGTTGATCGTATGGTGCGATAGCTATGTAGTAAAGTTGTCCCTATGGTAAGAATGTTATGGAATAGACATGGAGCTTTGAAGGCTACTTGGGAGGTGGAGACTGAGATGCGCGCAACTCATCCTAAGATCTTCGAGGAGGAAGATTCTCAAGGAGGGGAGAGTATTACATCCCATCCAAAGACAGTAGGTAGGGTCATCCGCTTATGATTTATATATTACATGTGGGGTCCCAATGGGCTTTCAGGGACTAGTTAATGTATTTTATATGTTATGAGGCTTTGTCTTTATGTTACAATTATGTTGTCTTTACATGTTTAACTAATGCGATTATGTACACTAGCCCTGTGTGATGTGTTCAACAAGTGATGTTGCTAGCAAGGGTGTTAGGTTGGGATAAAAGAGCACCTCTCCGGTATGTTTTTATGCTTTATGTGCAATTTCAATATTTCGGCATTGGTACTATAGCACTATGTTGTGTGATGTTCAGATGTAGTTTTGGCATGTGAATGTGTAGAGCGTATGATAAGGATCTCGTAGGTTCAAATGGATTTTGATTTGGAGTCCCGGTGTGTTTGTTATGCAGGTTTAAAGTTTATGATATTAGTTGTGGAAGAGAAAAATATACGAGCTTACGAAAATGACATTTTTTTATAAAAAATAAACATAATAACTAATGCAAATGAGAAAAAAGAAAAAAGTAACTCACGTGACATGAGGAAAAGCACATCGTCATGCTTTATGCTTTATGCATAGTTTTATGTGATATGTTTTTTATTATGTTTGTTCATGCCACTGCCTCACCACCGCTTGGGNGGAGAAATTGGGTTTTGGGTTTTTTTTTTTTTTTTTTTTTTGTTCATAGAAACATAAACGAACAGGAGTCTGTTTTCTTCCGTTTTTCTTTCTACTCTCTTCTTTTTTCTAGATTCTGAGCTTTGTGGACGATTTTTGCTTATTTAGAACCTGGATTTGGGATTGTTGCAGTCATATCTACGTGGGTGCAGAACTTGTTAGGAACGAAATAGAGTCCTACCGGATTTTTGAATATTTTCTACTTGTTTCAACCTTTCTACCCCAACAATTTTAATTAGTGGGTTGTCTTTACCTTTTCCCTGTATTTTTGTGCTGAATTAGTGTATATGATCATGCGACGGGGGCATGTGAGGCGAATGGCTCAAAGTCTAAGCTTAGACATGTTATTTTGCATATTTCCCAAAATTGTACAATTTTGGTTACAAATTGTTTATTAATATATATGGGATGTATGGTATGATGTGGACTTGTGGAATATCATATGTGATGTTGATGAGATTGGTATGATAGGACTATTCTATTTTCAGGGCCTATTGGGGTGCAAACATTTTTGGAAGTTCCAATCCTTCAGGGTGGTAATTAAATATTATTTAAATATTAGTTTATTAAGCAAACTTTGAATGCGCATAACTTTGCTTCAAGGAATCCAATTTAGGTAAAATTAGTGTCGTTAGGATCATTTTAGAGAGTACTTTCTAATCATGGGATTAGTTTTCTCTTTGGGCATATATCATTTTGAAGGTTATTCTAGTGGTCATTTGTATGAAAGTACGTGTCTCTTGAGGAATATGGTATTGTTTTTTCATATCGAGGTCTTCATGTTGTTTTGTTGCATCGTGGTATTGTTTTCATGGAATGACTGTAACTATTAGGGGTGGATATGTGCGATTATGTTGTTTGGGTGTGTTGTACTTATGACCTATGTTGGCTTAAGCTAGCCGGACTGTGTATATGTTTTCGCAACAACGCTTGTAACGGTCATTGGCAGATGGTGCTAGCATGAGAGTGTGGACCGGTTGATGATGAGGCACCATGGAGGTAGTATGGATTGACCCCCACTGTGATGCAATGATGAGCCTTCTATCTCAAGCCTCATCTTGAAAGTGGGAGAGCATAGGTGTGTTCGTCCCTATGGCCAGTCTGTGGCATAGGGGTGTTCATCTCTATCACCAGTCCTCCAAAAGGCTAATGGTTGCAGGTCATAGGTTGATGGACCCTAGCACTAGTTGGATAAATAAAATACCTATAGGCAATGGCTGTTATGAATACTCATGGCAACGTTTCACATGCTACACTGAGCATGGATATGCTAGCAACCACGTGGGCTATGTATGTGATAGTATTGGTTTGTGAATCATATCATTGAGAATAGGTGTTCTATTTAGATTAAGATTGTGTGGATCATGGAATATTATGGTATATCATGGGTATGTTGACATAGGCATGATAGATGATGTCGGACCGTAGCTTTGTCTGTGATTGTATGATAGTATGTTAACTTTATGGGTGATATGGTGTGTGTTGTTTTGAGCATGCAGAAGACTAACAATGGTTGCAGGTTGCCTTGTACCCCACTCCTCTCCTCTAATGCAACACTTGTTGACCATCTAGCAAGGGAAGTGTAAAGGCTTCCCACTCAGTTGTGTACTAACTTTATTTACTTACAAGTGAAAGGCGCAAAAGCCTAGACAAGCACGAAGAAGAAGGGTAGAGGAGGGAAAAATCTTCAATGCTTGGTTAATGTATATTTTCATGTACAGTAGTGTGGACTAGTTATCTTTGTTTGAAACTCTCTGTACTCTTCTATATATGATGATGAGGTTTATGTGTTTTTTGTATTTTCGCAGAGCAGTGTATAGTTTGCTTTATGTAGAGACATGCATTTCTATAATGTGATATGTATGTTTAGTTTTTGATATGGTAGGAAAGTTCTGTACTGTTTGACCTTTCTTATTATCATGTATTCTGCACATTATTGATTCTAGTTATCATGCTTCCGTGCTATGATTACTTGATTCTAGGCATCACCCTGCCCTCGCTAGGGCGGGGTGTTACAGCTTTGATACCAACAAATGTGATACTAAAGATTTTAATTTATAGACAGAAGCACACCTGGATTGTAATCACCATCTGAAGATTCACAACAAGCACTATTGATGTGAAAAGTGTTGTCCCAACTCCATATATATCAACCATTTGTCCATTTTTGCGATCAGAATAGGCTGAATAACTCAGGAAAGTAATAAAAGAGCATAAAATAGCCTGTCAAAGTACCATTACTGTTATTATGACCAAAGAATAAAAATGGTGCACATTGAAGCTAACTCCAAAAAATAGAACTAGGACTCTTACCTGAAGTACTCCATTTAGAAACCAGAAAAATATAGTCATGATTGTGAAGGACTGGTTTCTCTGACCCTGCATTTAGAAACCAAAATGGCATAACAAGAAACTTTGCTTTAGCATTTACGTGAATCAGGAAAGACTAAAGAGGTTAAACCAATGCAACAATTAAGGTATTGGCAAATATTTATCCTTTGGGATGACATAAATGCAATAACATGATAAACATACTCAGTACAAAAGCGGAAATGAATGAAATCATTGATTCATATATATAACAGAAAGAGGAAATTTACCTGTGTGTATAAATGAGGAAACATAATCCGGTAACGTGAGTTAACGTCTTGATCAAGAACTGAGACCACAACGACAGGAACTGCTGTGAACACTACATTGTATAATGATAAATACCAGTCTGCATATATTGACTGTCCTGAGAACATGGTCAAAGCATTATAGATGAAAATGGAGAAGCCAAAAATGAAGTTTTTGTACAGAAAGTACTTTATCTGCATTAAGAAATATAGTGAAAGCTATAAGTAGGGTGAATTCTAATGTAGTATACGAAACAATTGTCGTCAATTATACCATGTATACGGCACATTTCTAAAAATATTGAAACAAGTTATGAAAGATACCAGGCATACCATGAATGAAATTCTTTTATAACACCATCCTCCATGAACTAAAAGAAGCCATTCAAGAAATCTAAACTGTGGTATCGAAATATCTGAAGCCATTACTGCCTGCAGAAACAAAGTAGCATTCAACTACTTTTTATTTGTGTGCGCATCATAAAATATCCATGGTTTGACAGGAAATATTAAAGATGCCAATTAACAAAAGGGACAAAGAAAAAGATTTGAATCTTATGAATATTCCAACCAAAAGAAAAGAAAAGAAAAACAGTGAAATCAGACCTGCTGCCCCTCATAGCCACTAATTCCAACACCAATATTTGCTTTCTGGATCATACCAACATCATTAGCACCATCACCAACAGCCAAGCAAATTTTCTGCCCTTGCTTGCGTACAAGTTTTGTAATTAAAGCCTTTTGCTTTGGAGAAACACGACAACAGATGACAGATTTACACTTAAGAGCAAACCGTAGAAACTCTAGCTTCACATCGTTATCTGAAAGAACCAGATCAAGAGAGCTGCCATCAATAACAATTGCATGAACTTTCTGCAATGCAGGATCTTCCAATTCTGATTTCCAACATTTAATCTTCTCAGATATTTCTCTCAAGCTATCCTGGATTTTATAAGAATATATTAATATTTTAATTGAATAGCCTATAAGGTCATGTGCATCCCATACTGGCTTCCATGTAAATTTGAAGCAGGGATGCATCCACATAAGTATCTGTGAGGGAATATAATAATAAAATCTCTAATGTAATTGTATGTGAATTAAAAAGAGTCTGTTCACCGGGTTTGAAGATTCCCTAGTCATTTTTTTATCTGCAACAATTGTATTGTCATCTTCCAACTGTAGAATATGCTGCTCCATGCCTTCCTGCAGAAGTTTGCAAGCCTGACCTATGATTATTGCTGTTTCCATCTTATCACCGCTTAAAACCCAGATATTGATACCTG
The DNA here is from genome assembly GCA_015680685.1 of Gnetum montanum. Taxonomy (NCBI): domain Eukaryota; kingdom Viridiplantae; phylum Streptophyta; class Gnetopsida; order Gnetales; family Gnetaceae; genus Gnetum; species Gnetum montanum. The sequence goes on along the minus strand of MNCI01015910.1, from coordinate 2,065,541 downwards.
CATCTGCTAACTTTTGAATTGTCTTGGGAACACCTTCCTGCAAATACATATGATAGCATCCCTTATCTACCTACTACAATCAATAGCTACCTTCTCACAAATGGCACAAAAAATTTCCAACCTGTAACCTGTCCTCAATTGCAGTGGCCCCAACTAAAATCAAGTTATTTTCAATAACATCAGCCAAATTTTCCGAAGACTCATGGTTGGGATCTTTCCATTTTTTCTGTAAATACCTTACAAATAAGATATCTAAACATGCATAGCAAAAAGGAAAGAGAACATGTTAAGGGATGTGACCAAACTTGCTTGCCTGCCAGCACTCAAATTCTTCATTGTTAATAACACGGTAAGCCAATGCCAGGGTTCTCAGGCCTTTTTTTGCATACTCTTTAATATGCCTGGAAGTATTAGATCTCCAATCTTCAGGTGCATCAGAAAGCTTCTCAAAGATTACATTGTCTGCACCTTTACATAAAAGAATAATTTGACCAGTCGAATGCTCACGAACAATCACTGACATGCATTTTCTGATGTTTTTAAAAACAAATCATACACAGAACCTTAGGTTAAAAAAAATGTCCGTAAGAAGGATATTGTAAACAAACTAGCACTTGCGAGTACCAAAAATTGTGAACTTCATTTAGTACCTTGCACTACTGTAATCTATAGTTGCAAGGATTTCATATGTCACCTTGCTGTATTCCCCATTAGTTTGTTGAATGTGAATGGTTAAACATGCTGCTGAACGCTTGTAGAGAACAAATCCCAATACTTTTGCAGCAACAACTAAAGCAATTTCATCAGTTGACTCCCCAATATATTTGGGATCACTGTCACTTGAATCCTCTACTGTAATAATAGAATTACAGAGTGCAATGGTTTCCAAAAACTTTTTTACTATATCTTGATTTTCAGCTTTCTGCCATTCCAAATTTAGAAGTCTTTTATCATGTAACTTAAATCCCTTAGGGAAAGTTGAATGAACTGCATTATCACAGGAAGGCCTTATTTCAGGGCTACGTACAACATTTTTCATCTCACAATCATCCTCTCCATAAGAAATTCCAGCAATTGAGCACTGGTAAAATTCCATCTCGTTACAAGTAAGAGTTCCTGTTTTATCAGATAAGATAGTACTTACCTGTAAAATTTTTTAACATGTCAAATTCAGAAAACAAATTAGACAGCCTGATGCAATAATTTCAACAAAACATCTGCTTCTTACAGGCCCATGTACTTGTAAGAAATTTACAATAACACAGTTTGACGAAACATAAAGCCATAGAAACAAACATTGCATAAAACTGGCAGTCTGTGACAGTTAATATTTAATAATAAGGCTGTGTAATATTGAAGGCACAACTCCATTTATATTAACTACATAAACCTTAAGACATCATTGTTCGAAGCAAAGTTTTGGTAATCCACAAGTAGCAGTGTAATCTTTTAATTTTCCGAAAGTATAAAAAAGCCATCTTATGTACCGCAATTCTAGAAACTTTATTGTGAGAGACAACATACAAACTATTGTGATGATAATTAAGGTAAAATTTTACTGATACCACAACCAAGATAAGGATATGCAATTTAAATCATAAAGAACGGATTGATTTCTGCTTAGGTGACCTTTATTTCCTGGTTATTGATCAAAACTTAATTCAGTTTGAGCTATTCCATTGTATAGTCAAGATTTGAAAGAATGCTAATAGTAATTTAAAAGTCTTTTTTTTTCACCTAATCTAATTTTTAAACAAACGTACAAAATTTTTCATAGTCATAAAAAATTATTTTTCAATATTAGTCACTAACTTAGCATCAAGAATAACCTTTAATGTATTTAGTACATCTCATAAATTTTAGATATTTTACTTCATCACTCTTTTCAATGTTGTATTTATTTTAAATCAGAATATATTATCATTACAAAAATTCTAATATACAATTAGAGACATGACCCAAATTAGAGACATGGAAATTTATATAGAGATGTATTATCCTTCCCTTCTCGAGGTGCAGCAATGAAAACCTTTAAAATTAAGGACCAAAAATTCTGCATTGACTATATTGATTTCTGACAATTCAATCGAGCATTTTGCATGCACTTAAACATTTTAATTGATTTTTATCATCAATAGGACACAAATAAACCCTCTTAAAAACAATATATGCCACGCAATATGTAAAATTATATTTTCCTGCAAGTGCAAAGAAACATGCTCATAACTGTGCCACCATCAACCAGTTATTAAGATGATCCAAAATTGTGTCTTCTCACAACACCAAATGACCCAAACTATTAGGAAACAATTATTCTTAATACTTCAACTACACAACCAAAAGAAGAAAATTTTTTAAAATGAAAATAACATACATTACCTCTCCCAATTCTTCATTCAAATTTGAAGTTCGAGCAAATGATCGCTTATTGTTTTCTTCGTAACATAAATGTTGATCCTTATTAAGAAAGAACACTTGCAACAGCTTCACAATTTCCATGGACACATACAGAGATATTGGGACAAAGTAACCTGTATTCACATTCAATCAATAAATGTGAGTAAGAAACTTAGAACAAATATTTCTATTTCTATTGCAACACGTTCTAACGTTGCATCCGAGATATCTTCTACAAGATTAACAACAATATTAAAAATCCCAGGAAGAATATTTTAATCACAAGATATATATATTCCTGTTGTGTGCTACAATAAGGTATTACTTGCTTGGTAGGATTTGTCTCCTAACATATATGTCAAAAAAAATGACTGCATTATGTAACAGCTGCCATGAAGATAAATTTTCAGTTAGATTTGTTAGCTCTTTATACATTTATTTGCAAATGCAAATACTTCAATTATTTCGAAAAAACGAGGTCTGAAACTTGGCAAAAGAATTTACACAATGTACAAAATATATGTATGCTATCACCCCATATGACTATAAACACTGTAAAGTCATGCGAAGTAATATGTTTAAACCAAAATTTCACTCGTAGTATCCTTTGCAAACAATTAGCATGGTTTCAGCAAAAAGTCATTAAAAACTGAAAAAAAAAATAAAACCTTACCATAAAGGACAAAACATGTGAAAAATTGCAGCACACCAGCTAAAAATGGCTTGTCTTTATCAAATTGGTAAACAGAAATCTTGCTTCCTTCTTTATTATCAGGTTGCAAATATGCATGATCCCCGAACTTTTTTGATAGCAAAATAGAGAAAGAAAAACTGCTAATAGATGAGAGCACTATAAGAATGACAATCTGAAACATAATGACCTTATCCAAGCGTTTCTCCATGCTACTGCGCTTTGATGGTGGTTCTGTAGCATTTAGCATAATTTTAGTTTCATGCCCAGTAAAAATAACTGCTCCATACACAAAGCTAGTGTTTTTCAATTTTGAGCCACGTAAAAGGACCTGTGAGGCGCTCAAATTACATTCCTTTTCCTGGCATTTGAAATCTCCTGCAAAACGGTACAAGAAACGATTTGGCAGTTCACATTTAACATCGGCATTAAAACCTTGCCAAACAGAAGATTCAGTCAGGTGTTTAGTCTCTTTAATACATGTCTTCATTTTGAGATTTGTCTCCCCATCTATGTTCATTGTTTCCACATAGCATGTTCCATTTTCATCACTTGAGGACAGAAACAGAAGATCAGCCGGAAAAAAGCTGTCCTTTGTAATCTGAACAATGTTTCCAACTTTTAGCTCCTTCCAAGGACAATTTTGGAATCCATTATTGTTTCTTAGAGCCAACACTAACCTATTGTTAACCTCTTTATCAACTCTTCCCCGACGAACATCTTCTACTGCCTCCTTGAATATTGATACTCCAATCACAAAAACAAGAGGAAGAATTGTTGTAATAGGATTCACTGGTGTAATTGGTGTTAGAGAGAGGGCTGCATGGAGGGCAAAATACAAATTTGCTACCCTTCGAAATTGCTCAAATAGACCTTTAGGAAGAAAAGAATACCAATTGTATTTTGTAGTTGAAATTTTATTGCTTGAATGCTTTTTATGATGATCATTTTTCTGGTTAATATGCACAACCCAATTTTCAGGCACGTGTTTCTTTTGATATGAGAGGAGACATTGCCGTATGTTAAAAATCACCTTGGACATATTTGTCTAATGCTTCTAGTCACAATATATCTTCAACTTACATGTTACATTTAAATTGTTTGGAAACCTGGACAAAGCAAGACATGCAACTGATTACTTGATTTGCAAAAATAGCACATCTAAATAGTAAAATTTACCCCAAAAAATCTGTCCAAGAAATTGCTAAAATTGATTTCTATCTAATTTAACCCAATATCTCCACATAGACATAACTTTAAAAAATATACACAAAATGTTAGTTGCACCAAAAATCTTCAAACATTCCATTTTCTTTTTGTGCTAAAACAACACCTAAGCTTTGTCTGATATCACTGTACCTTTTATAAGTATATATATCTCATCACATAAATCTCTACTATTAGATTATTCATGTTCTATGCTTTTTTGTCTGTCATTTTGGCAACAATGTAATGACATTACTTTCTATGCAGTTGTATTTCAGCTATGATTTATAAAATTCGTATTACCTATTGGTTTATAATGGCGATCCTAAATGCTTTCATGATGATAAACACTTTGGGAACATCTACGGTGGAAAACGGTAAAGCAGCCAAATTTATCCCATGCCATAATATCACTTTAGTCAGACTCACATATGCTTTTTTTTTTTTTTTTTTCATAATAAATTTCACGCAGATCTGCAAACAATTAACAAGCTTGAAAACGCATTTACAAATTGATCTCATAATGGACTCACTTTAGCACGAAGATATGATTGCATTTGTTACTTATAATATAGATTCTATACTTGTGAAATTTCAGCTAAGTCGTAATTAGAGTACAGGATTTTCTAAACACTTTAACCAGAATGAATGAGTCTAAAACAATCAGAAACTGTTACTAAGATGTTCAAATTATGACACCCTCTCAGATGGTCAAAAAAATCTAACAAAAGCTGAGAATGGTACTAACTAGATTATTTAACCAACAAAAATATTCGAATCACAGATTAACGAAAATGCCGTAATCTCTGACTAAAATTACGCTGAAAGTTAAATCTCATTCGATGTGATTCCTTAATTGCATTCCAAGAATTTAAGCATAAGAAAAAAACCATGAGTTTAAGCAAGCATAAGACAAAAATCATACCCGAGTCTCTGAAAACCTGTTACAAAAGACGGCAATGTCTTGGGTAAAAGACTGTAAAACTATTGCGTATGAGCTGGATCCTGCAATTTCTGGCCTCTGAACCTGGGTTTTACTTGCACAAGAATTGGGCAGCAAGGAAAGAATCTTCACTCTCCAGTGGCATTTGGGAGAAAGCAGGATTCGAAAGAAAAGTACATTCCCATGAAATTTCTCACCTGAAACAAAATGATCTGCGCACTTTCACTGGGCATGAATGCTGACGTGGGGAATCTGGTTTCCAGTCACTGGTGACGACCAATGCAAAATTGATTCCGGATATTTCTTGCTTAGTCCATGTTTTCTGAAAACTTGTAGGCAATTGAAGGCCCCAAAGTTCATAATCATGCTGGTCCAAGCTCATTGGTCGTAATGTATTTAACAGATATTGTCGGTTGATTTTCCTTTTGTCTTTATCGTGTAGCGTGTACTGATAGCTCCTTGGCATTTATTAAAGGAGACTGCGTGAAGAATGTGGTCCTGGCTCGGACTATTGCCAGTTAGTTGCAATTTGATTAAGGTGTTTACACTCATTGGAAAATGAAGTTACCATACCTGTCTCTTGAACTTAGCATGATATTGTAGTAGAACTTAAGATCACGGTTGGTACAGGTTTGGTTTTAACTCTTTTAATGATTGTGGTAAATAGGATCAAGAAGGGATCACTCAAACTTATTTCTCCAAAACTATGCAAATCAAAAAATTGTGTTGTCCCAAAAAAAGTGGAACATAGGTACACCCCAAGATATATAGTCCAATTAGAACTTTATATAACTCAACAATGCTCATGGAATTGAACCCCTAGGTCATAGGTTCAATTTCAGTGGGTAATACTAAGTTATATAAAGCTATGATTGAATATCTTGGGGTGTACCTATGTTTCACTTATTTCGAGTTCTAATACCTTTAAATTACAATAAAAAACTAAAGAAGATATAAGCTAATGAGAGGCAAAGTACCCCTACACCCAACCATACGAATCACAAGCGTTCATGCACAATTTGATTGAATTCCATGGATGGGACTGGTTGTGGCATCTAGATCACTATGCCTTGATCGCAGTTCGTTGTCTTTCCACTTGGACTAATGGTAGCTTTGTCACATATGGTTTAGTCCAAAGTGAGGCATATGATTTTTATTATTTTATATTTTATTGTTCTACAATTAACAATAGGTTGAAATTCAATTTATAATCAATTCAACTAATCTAATTGCTAATTAATAATCAACTACCCTAACATAAGTATCTGATCCCACTTCTCGTGCACATCCTGAACACATATAACACTGCTAGGTTACCAAATGTTAAACGTTGCTAGGATTACCAAGAGTCATACACATGCTCGAAGCAATCGTACTTATGTGTTTAATTAATTAACATGCATGAAAATGTAAATATTAACTAGGTACATGAAACATGAATTGCATGGAAAGTAAATCTAATCTAAGTCAAAGTGCTACAATGAATAAGTATCAATCTCTCTCTTATTGCTACTCATGGAATATGTCCAGGTGCATTGCCAGTCGAATAAGACTTCGTATAATTAACTAAGATCCACTCTATGGGCACTCACTGACTATTCTTTAAGATTACAAAATAAAACTACAAGAATTTGGCTACTCTATTGACAAAACTATGAAAAACTAATATGAAAACTAACTAGAAATCGTGAGCCCAAGTACTATATTTATAGGCTAGCGTATACCCCTTGGTGTCGAATACCCAATGTTGCATCTAGGCTTTGACATCGGATACCCGATGTTAGGGCCTTGTTATATTGGAGCCAACCAAAAAGTTGACTCTCTATTAGATAACCTAGCCAACTGATGATTCATCATATCCCCACGATTGAATAAAAACTCATCCTCAAGTGAAGAAGAGGAGGAACAAGTTTCTTACAAAATATTGGGAAGGTATGAGATTATTAACTGACATACAAACTAACTTAGATGGAACAAACAAACTCTGAGTGCCCAAGTGTATGAAGTTCCAATTTTTACAAAATTGGGTGTTCATGATAAGAGAAGTGAATAACCTGGATAAAACTGACATCCAACACCTCTTGGTAGCTGAAGAATGAGAGAGAAGATCCAATTATCATGAACGGTCCTCATTGTGTGGTACTGCCGCATCATCCTCGATGAAGATAGTCTTGCTTCTAGTCTATGTTTCCCATTGCAATCACAATAGAATCATGAATTAGTATGCGATGTGTAACACATAGCTATTAAATGTCTTGTCTCGTCGGTGGTTACACTTAGCTAGGTTATGATTGTGGTAGATTGATTCCTTTAGTCATGTTAGCAGGAAGGCTGACAAATAGGGTAAAATAGATAAGTGATCCATTAAATTTAAAAAAAAAGTTCAACACAAGGAAAATATTTGAAGACAGTGTAAGAATTCACAACAATAAAAAGGAAAGTTACTAAAAAAATGTTAAGAAGATGTGCACAATTGGATGTCATTGATGGGGTAAACAAAAAGATTTGATTGTAAGAGTGTCTAAGGGTAAAGAACTGAACTAACCCAACCAAAAGATATGCAAGTGGGTCCTCCCCAAAGTAGGCACAGGCCTTTTATGCCCTTGCATAACTTCAAACCAAAGAGTCCATAGGCTCCATGGATAATTAATGGTTACAAAAGGTTAAGTACAAAATCCTAGATCAAAATACCTATGAAGTCCAACACATTAAACCAAGACATCAAACAAGAACATGAAACTAGCAATGAGGTGAGACATGGAAAGCATAGATGGATGAAAGAGTGTGTGGAATGGAGTTTCTAATTAAGGTCACATGAAGTCCCTTGTGGATTTTATGGTTAAATAACTTGATAAGATCCATCATTAGTCCAAACCAAAAATGAACCTCTCTCAGTGACTTTGCATTGTCATTCTAAGACTAGTCCATCCCCCTAAGACACAAGAGTGCTCCCAAAAAGCAACCACCATTCCTTATTTAAAAACCTTAGTTAGAGGGGACCTTTACGCATGGGTAACATGTCTTTCTAGTCCCATAACCAGTGCTTGTAGCCCATTTATTTTGTCTAAAGGATGTGCTTTGAATTCCCATTTTTTTTTTTTTTTTTTTTTTTTGTGATGAGAACCACACCATGTAAAGACTTATTCAACTTTCTTTATTGGTCGACACGGAACAGTAAGAAGTCCATGAAAACACACATGCACCCAAGCAAATAGAAAGGCATAAAGAATAGAAAATCCCCTTGAAGTCACACCCTATTCAAACCTTTGAATTCTTTCCAATTCCGGAAACTACCAAAGTCATAAATTTGTTAAAGTTTTGTTAATGAAAAAGGAACTACACGTTTCCAAAACAAGGAAAACCATAGAGTTTGTGGATGGGTGGATGTTGTGGACTCATTGCTTGTTGCATGAAAAAGAAAGCATGTCCTAATTATCCATAACAAAATTCAAAGCTAGAATCCAAACACCAACAATCAAATAACAAAAATAGTACATAGCACCATCAATCAACGCATTACCACTGTACCTGGCACTTGCTAACAAAAAGTTAGAAAATCACACCAAAATAAAAGAAAATATAAAAGAAAGTGTAAAATATTCAAGAAATAGCAAATGTACTAATGATGGTGTAAAACAAAATTTAGAAAAGATTAATAAACTGAAAACAAGAAAATGTAAAATAAAGGATGTGTAAAATAATAAATTTTAAAACAAAAAGATGAAAAACACTTAAGAATCCTGAAGACTAGAATGGGGTGTACCCCCCATGACTAAACATTTGGCTATGACAAAGATTAATAAGTGGATAAATAGGATCCATGCATGTATGAAACATTGGTAACCATCCATGCCCTAGTGACTAGGTATCTGTTTGTGGTGTGGGGGCTAGGTAGAAAAATTGTTGGTCACACACTTGATGGTTAAATATATGGTGGGTTAGGGTATGAGGTGTGTTAACATTATGGATGGCTCGCCCATGATTGCACCCTTGATCATGATATGGTATGCATGGATTTATTTGTCTTCACACACTGTTAGATTCATTGTTTGGATTTGGGATTAGAGTACCGATGGATGATGGCCTTTGTGTATGATCAGAGGACATTGGTTGAGACAAGGAAGGTGGTGCACCAGATTGGCATTATGTTGGCTTAGATGATATAGTGGGTCCATGCATGATCTACTTTGGCTTATGAACTTTCCCCCAAAAAGGGATGTTTCCTATGTTATGGTTGAGACCCACTGGTGTTAGCATGTTTATGCACATTTGTAGCACAAGTGGTGTTCATTTGTTGATATTGTGGTGCTAAACCTTTGTGTGTTGCTGGTGGTGGCATATAATGAGGCGAAGTATGAGAATATTGAGGGTAGGATGGATGGTAAGAGGCACGAGGTGGTGATCCTTCAGGGGATGTCATGGGTTGATGGTACTCGAGAGAGTGGTAGTGGCGATTTGAAGTAGAGGATGTAAAACTAATTGGAGAAATAGGGTGTTAAATGTAATATCCGTGCAGTTTTGAAAGATAGGGTGGATAGTACTGATTTGGTGGTGGCCTCCCCCACAACTGTGGTTGTTGCCACTATGGTTAATAACCATGTTGAGGCTAGTAATAAGTCCCCTTAGGTTGGTATGATTATATCTGGGACTGTCTATAATTACCTTGTGGGAGAGAAAATCTCCTGGGCATGTGCTTTTGCACAAACTTCAGATTTAAGGCACTTGCCCAATACTCTTGTAAATGCAACAAGATTGGGCAATGGCCCTTCGGATGGTCATATATGCAAATGTCGCATTCATTATCTTCTTCTGTGATTGAGTCTATAACCTCACTTTCTTTAGCCATTTTCCCATTTTCCAAAAAGTGTTCCTAGCTATTTCTTGGTTCCATATCCTTTGTTTATTGTGATTGCCTAGCTTGTCTTGCATGATCCTCTCCTTGACCATCTCAATAAGAGTTGTGACGTTTTCATATATCCATTTGGACATCCTATTAAACTTTGTTTCGAGTTCATCAATAGACTCTTGTATCGGCAAGGTTTGTTGCAAAATCACCTTATCAAGAGCAATTTCATTCTCCTTACCATAGATTTGGACCTCTTTTTGTTGAAGATTTTGGTTCCATTAATGCTTCTTGACATTCTCCCATTTACATATCTATCTTTCTTATTTTTCCACACGCTCTATTAGTTCTTAGATCAAGAGTCTCTCATGTTTCATTACAAAGCCCATCTATGATGTGGAAAAGTTGCCTTTCCTTAGAGAAACCATAGCCTAGGCATCTATTTAGTAAGGCATAATATCTATCTAGGGCCACATCCAAGGATTCATGTTGTTCTTGTTTCCACTATTGGATTTGTCTCCTCAAATTGGACACCCTCGCATAGGTTTGGTATTTCTTATTGAAAAGTTCTAGCATTGTAGACCATCATCAAATTGAATTTGGTCTTAATGATCTATACCACACTTTGGCTTTATCAATTAGTGTCTGCTATTGCCATCCACTTTCAATGTTGTAGAAAGCACAGGCATCATGGAAGGCTTGTAGATGATGCTGCAGGTCTGAATCATATAGCCTCTTGCAAATTTAAGAATATTATTCATGTTAAGCTGAGGCAGGTAACTCTTTTTGTGATTCTTGTGAGATATCTTAATAGCCTTTGTGATATGCATTAGGCTCTTAATGGCCAACCAGGGTTCACTGTTATCAAACATGTTGTGAGGGAAATGCCTATTTCTATTCATTTGATGATGATGATGTTGTCTTTGACCTTTCCTGTGGGTTCAATTTCGGTTTTTACCCTGACCCTTTAGTGAAGCTCTATTTCTATACCTACATTCATCTTCATTAGAACTAGACATTGAAGGGAAAGTGGAAGATGAGGAATTGGAAGAATTGCCATGGCTTCTATGGTGTTCTTCAGGGTCCTTTGATTTATCATTTCGGGGTTTTAAGGAGGTCTTAGGCCTTGAGGCCTCCCCTAGTTTAGGACTTACATCATCTCCTCCAAGATTGTTTGCCTTAGGTGAATGTATTCTTTGAGTGTCGTCAGCGTGGTCATGATCATAAGAAACCCCTACATAAGGTTGGTCACTCTAATCTTCTTCATTGTTGATGGGACGCGATATCGCATGGGACACGATATCGCATGGGCCGCGATATCGCATCCCATGCAATATTGCGTACGCGATATCGCGTCGTTCCCTGCAATATCGCGTATGCAATATCGCGGTGCGTCACAAAGTCTATAAATAAGAGGTGGCTCTCCCTTGTTTCTCATCCTAGGCTTAGACCATAGTGAAACTCTGGCAGTTTGATCCCTCCAGAGATAGAATATTTTCGATGTGCCCGCAGTAGGAACTCTAAAGTAAATGGATCTTTATTCGAGGAGACATTGTACTTGAACACAAGTTTGTGTACGACAATAAAGATAAACTTCTTAGATAAACCTTGCAGTGCATGGAATAGGCTAATTAGGACTTTATTTATTGTTATTTACTATTTTCCATTTAAATGCTTTATTAGTGATTAAATCTTTCTCAACCCTTCTCTCCTAGTTAAGTGCCTCAGTACGACCACTTCGAGCACGTGTGTTACGCGTGGTGATCCCAGCAATGACTAGCGTTTGGTAACCATGGTTGCATTGGTTTAGGGTGTGAATGGTAAGTGGGAACAGATGTTGACACTAGGTTAATTCAGACTTAGTTAGTTAGTTAAAGTTAGTAATTAGCCTCTTCAACCCTTTACCTCACTAGCATAGGAGATAAAACAGAAAAGCTATAAAAATCATATACCTCGAACTTACTTAACCATACACCATGACAAATACAAGTAAGTCTGGGAAGATAACGAATAATTAACCTTAAGTGTTCTATGAGGCGTGTAGGCACTTAGTCTGCGGAGTTTGACAGGATCATGCGTGTTATGCTCGTATTCGTATGGTTGAGTGTAGGGGTACCTTGCCACTCATCATTGGCGCCGTTGTCGGGGACTAAGTGTTTGTGTGCTAAGTAGAACATAGGAAATCACTCACATCGTTGGGAGCTTAAATGAACCTTAGGGTTAATTAAACGAAAATTTATATAACAGTTAAATAGCACACCGATAAGACACCATGTCTTATTCTTCTTCTCATAAGAGCAATACACCACCTAGGGATAATACAAAGAATGGTCGGCAATCAAAAACACATAACCTAAATCCGCCAGTTCCTCAACAATATAGGGTGAAATATACTCATCTGGATGAGTATATTCCCAATTTTACTTTTATCTTCCATTAGGATGAACAGATGCACTGGAGAGATTTGCAAGGTAACATAGTGTTACCTTCAGATCGTGCCATCTCCAACATGCTCTTCTGTGCTTTGGCACAGATCGGCATGACTCAGCTCTATGCTGAATACGTTATAGGTGATTTTGACATAAGGGATTACTATCCTACATCCGCACAATGTATGAGGGACTCAAGGCAGGAGAGCCAACATACACTGTTGAAGGGCAAAGAGGTCCCACATGTCCTAAGTGAAATGGGAGATGGTGAACCACTTATAACGGGTTCTCTATCAAAATATGTTCCCCCTTCTAATGATAGTGAGGAGGTGTGGTATCAGAACCTATGCTCCACGATACACAACCCTGGTTCTAATCCCAGTGAACACTAGTTATTCACTAAGGGAATAACAACACATGACAAGGATGGGCACTCAAATCGTCACCACGATCGGGGCCGAAGCCACAGAAGAGAAGTTAAGAAACATCGTCATGGCGATGGTTCTCCTTCTTCTTCCCCTTCTTCACATCATTCACCCTCTCCTTCCACATCAGGGCGCAACCATAGAGAGCATAACGGTGAGGATAGAGATAGGCAAAATGAGAGACCTCGACGAGAGAGTCGAGAGCAAGGACAAGGGCATGAACGAAGCGAAAGTAGGGAACAACGAAGACATCATAGACGTCATGAAAGAGATGATCATGACAAACCCCTACTTGCCACCCGAAGTATGCTCGATATAACGGAGGCAGTTAGGATACCAATAAGGCATCTAAAAGATAGTTGGATCAAGCGCTTAGACATGAACAATATCCCACGCTTCAAAGGGGGATACAACGCGGATCCACAAAATCATTTATAGACATTCCATGATGCCTATGCCTTGCAAAACATAGAGAACGAGTGGAAGAAACTGAAGTTGTTTCCCAGGACACTCATCAAGGAAGCAGAGAGTTGGTACCGGTCCTTAGAACTGGAAACCATTAGGAGGTGGAGTATGATGTTAGAACTCTTCAACGATAAGTATCAGATGTACTCTAGAGTGTCTAATTTGCATAAGCAGATCCAAGGATGGAAACAAGGTATTCATGAACCCTTGGATGGTGCCATGGGCCGCTACTACGCATTGTTACATTGTTGCCTGGGCCATGGTTATGCACAACGGGATCAACTCCGCCACATCGTAGATGGGCTAAGGTATGAAACCTGGAACCACTTAGGATGGTCATAGTAGCAGATTTCACATCCACCGTCATCGTCTGTGTCCGAATCCACAACCTCATCGGAGATAGTTATTTTCCTTTGGGATAGGTTGAGGACATTGTTACCACCGTGGGTGGTTGGTCATATCCGACTGATTTCTTGGTGATCCAAATAAACAATGACAAAGGGGATTTCCCAATAATAATGGGAAAGACATGGCTAAGTACAATCGATGCACGCCTAGGAATCCGCAATCTTTCCTTAGAAATATCCAAGAAAAATATTTTTGGGAAGATTGAGAGGAAGAGAGTTCCATGCATCACATATATGTGACACAGGGTGCCATTGTGTGCAGAAATCATGGGTGATGCGAAGTTTAACATTGCCTGCATGCAATCGGTGTGCACAAGATATTGACATACAAAAGTGCCTATATGTAGCAACCACATAACAAGAAAACACCTAGTGGCTGATGGCTGATCAAGGGAGCAACTCAATAACATGCATGGAACTGACTAAGGGGATAACTAGTGCTTACATTGAAAGCATAGACGTACTAGAGCAAGTTCGTTGCCAACTTCCAACCCTTAACTTTGAAAACATTAATTGGGAGAAGTTGGAGATTCCTAAGGAATTTAGACAAGAGCCCCTAGACCTAAAACCATTGCCCACCAGTTTGGAATACATGACCCTTGAAAATGGAAAATCAGTAATCGTCAACGCAAAACTTGCCCCCAAACAAAAAGAAAGCCTATTAAAGGTAATCAATGAATGGTTAAAAGCCTTTGCCTAGTCATACCCCGAGATAACCGGAATAGACCCTAGGATATGCCAGCATAGGATTTACACGGACCCCTCCATGAAGCCTCAGAAGCAACCACAGAGGTGATTGAACCCGAAATTGAAATAGGTAGTGAAAGAAGAGATAGAGCAACTCCTCAAGGCCGGGTTCATATATCCCATTATTGATAGCGAATGGGTTAGTCCTCTAGTAATCATTCCTAAAAAAGAAGGCAAATGGAGGGTATGTATAGATTTTAGGCTACTGAACATGGCAACATTCAAAGATCATTTCCCATTGCCATTCATTGACCAAGTCTTGGACACTATAGCGGGGCATTTCTATTATAGCTTTTTGGATGGATATAGTGGATATAATCAAATCCGAATTGCACCAGAAGATCAAGCCAAAACAACATTCACCAATCCCTAGGGAACGTTCACATATAAGCAAATGCCATTTGGCTTATGCAATGTCCCCGCCACATTCCAACGTTTGGTCCTAAGCATATTTCAACAACAAATAGGAAACAAAGTGGAAGTCTTTATGGATGACTTCTCCACTTACGGGGCAAGCTTTAATCAAGCCCTAGACCGATTAGAGTAGGTGCTGAAACGATGCGTTGAAACCAATCTAAAGCTCAACTGGCAGAAAAGCCATTTGATGATTCAAGAGGGCATAGTAGTGGGGCATAAGATCTCATAATCAGGAATAGAGGTAGACTCAGAAAAAGTAAAGGTTATCCAAGGAATCACTCGACAACCAGAAATGGTCAAAGATATTTGGTCATTCCTTGGACACATTGGCTACTACAGGAGATTCATTGAGAAGTTCTCCAAGATTGCCAAACCATTGGTAGAATTAACGAAAAAAGATGCACCCTTAAAATGGACCAGGGAATGTCAACGAGCATTCCAAACTCTAAAATAAAGGCTTGTGGAAACCCCTCTTCTACAAGCCCCCGACTAGTCCAGACCATTTCATATAATGACTGACACATCTAATTATGCCTTAGGAGCTGTACTAACACAGTTAGATGAACAAAAATGCCCTTATTACATCCATTGTGCAAGTAAAAGTATTGCTGGTGCATAACTCAACTACACAACTACTGAAAAGGAATCAATGACTGTAGTGTTTGCACTAGACAAATTTAGGCACTATGTGTTAGGCTACAAAGTGTACATTCATACAGATCATAGTGCACTATGGTTCCTCATGAACAAGCCAATGGTTAGCCCTCATATTATACGTTGGTTGGTAATCCTTCAAGAGTTCGATTTAACAATAGTAGATAGAAAAGGCACTGAGAACGTAGTTGCCGATCATTTATCTCGGTTGCGTTGGGACAACAAAGAGGATGAATATGCCGTATCTAATCACTTCCCTGATGAAACCCTCTTTACTAGTGTAATAAATAACCAACCCATGGGAAAAAATTGGTATAGTAGCATTCTTACTTATCTCCTCTCCCAAAAAATGCCACAGGGGTTGGACTTTAGGAAGAAGCAACGGTTTCTTCAAAAAACCAAGTACTTCATGGAAATTAAGGGACAACTCTATAAAGTTTATCTTGATGGCTTGGTTCGATGGTGTATGCCCGATGAGGATCAGTTAAGAGTTCTCCAGGATGCTATGAGGGTCCCTGTGGGGGACACTATGTAGGGAGACAAACGGCCATTAAGATCCTGCTTGTAGGATACTACTGGCCAACACTATTTCGAGATGCCCATCAGTTTGTCTAATCCTGTGAGCGTTGTCAACGGGATGGTGGAATGACTACTAGAATGGAGGATTCGCAACAATGGATTCAACCCTTAGAACCCTTCGATATTTGGGGAATAGATTTTATGGGGTCAATTACACCAATGTCCAATGGGAAGGCTTATATTATTTTTGCTGTTGACTATTTGACCAAATGGGCTAAAGCAGCTGCTGTAACAGATTGTACATCATCTACAGCTACATGATTTGTACAACAACAAATCGTAAATAGGTTTTGTGTGCCACGTGCACTTATCTCTGACAATGGAACACATTTTACAGGTGACCCCTTTTGCAAGTTGATGCAACGCTTAGGGGTTGAGCATAAATTGACCACACCTTATCACCCCCAAGCTAATGGCCAAGCAGAGGTCATCAACTGGGAGATTATAAGAATATTAATGAGAACAATTAGCAAATTTAGGTGAGATTGGAGCATGAAACTAAACGATGCTCTTTGGGTGTACCGCTCCACTTGGAAACTCCCTACAGGCTACTCTCCCTATGAGTTGGTGTACGGAAAACTCCCAAAACTTCCAATTCAAACGGAGCTTCATACACTCTCCATGGCATGTGACCTCTACCTCGACCTTGATCTAGCACAAAAAAAACGATTGGCATCTCTAAATGTGCTAGACGAGAATCGATTGGTTGCTCTATCATCAAACGAGATACACAAGGCATACAACAAACAACGTCATGACTCAAAAATTCGAAAGGTTAAATACCAACCTAGAGACAAGGTCCTTTATTGGAATCCCGCACATGTACCACAATGTACAAAATTTCAAACATTGTGGGAGGGACCCTACATTATCCATACGAACTTTTCCTCGAGAGCCATGATAATATACAAGCCCGAAACCCCTGATAAGAAACTACTGGTCAATGTGCAACAAAGCAAACCTTTCCATGAACTAAGAATAGCGAGTGTAACTCACACCTCTAGTAGCGGACAACCATGCTCCTTATTTCGGATCTCTCCCTTTCCATTCAGTCATGGGGGATATGGCCACCTGTGCTTTTTGACACGTTTTTGTTTTACACATTTTTGTTTTACAAGTTTTTGTTTTACACATTTTTTGTTTTACAAATTTCTTTAACTTTTCTTATTTTTTTTTAACATTGTTATACTTTTTCATTTGTGTATGCGTGTGCGTGTTATCCACCATGTAAGTTTGTCACCCAATAAGTGTTCTTCATAATGGTATGAACTATTTTTCATATTGATTGCCAATGTTGGTTTTTACCTTTAAGTCATGATGTTGATACTAAGGTATGTTTCTTTTGATATGGCAGGCAATGAGTTCACTTCATCCATTCATCCACTAGTTTCTATGGTCTCTCTCAGTTTGGAAATGTACAATCCTTTCCTAATAAGAACTTTAACGAATCAGTGACTGGGCATTTCTCAAACTAAGGAAGGACTCCAAGATTGAAAAGGGTGTGACTTCAAGGGAACTTGATGCTTTTGTGTTGGCCATTCTCTTGGGTGCTTGGATGTTTTCTTCTTGAGTTTTCTTGTCGTTTTGATGTTACCCAATTATCGGGAAGCTGAACAAATAAAAATAACAAAGTCTTTGCATGGTGTGGTTCTCACGCATAAACACATAAAACAAAAAAAAAAGAGAAAAGAGGAAAAAAAAGAGAAAAGAAAAGAAAATAAGGTGAGCATTCAAAGCACACTCCTTAGACGAAATAATCATTTGGGCTACAAGCACTCGTTATGGAATTCAAAGTAAAAATGTTCCCTCTAACTAAGGCCCTTCTCGCTTTCCATTCTCTCCTCCTTGTTTCATCGGAATGGTGGTGACTCTTCGGCAAAGGCATTCTTGTTACTTCAAGAGGATGGTTAGGCCAAATGTATTAATGCGAAGTCACTGGAAGTGGTTTGTTTAAGGCCAGACTTGGAATGAGATATGCTAAGTCACATTAACCATGAACTACACAAGGGGCTGTACACCACCTTGTTCTTGGGATTCCATTACATTCTCTTCTCACCATCCTTCTCTCCATTGTTCACCTCATTGCCAGTTGTATCATTAGTCTATATTTTGGTTAATGCATTGTTTTCTTTTTGGTAAATTATTGCAGTTAAGACTTTAACTCTTATTCCAAATGACATTCCTAGAGCCTACAGACTCTTTGAATGTGGGTTTGTCAGGGCATTAAGGGCATGAGCCTACTTTGGGGAGGACCCACTGACATTCCTCTTTGGTGCACCAATTAAATTCTTTCCCTTAACATTTTTGCAATCTATTTTATTTTGTTCATTTCCATCTTGACATCCATTTCATCAATGCTATAGTTGTCTCTTTTTCCTCATCTTTCTTGTTCCTTTTCTTTCTCCATTTTATCGCTACCGGAGGTTTGTGATTAGTCATGGGGGTACGGGGCCCAATTTTTTCGATTTTCTCCTAACCCCTACACCTTTGGTAGTCACCAATGTTATATCTCCATATTCATATTTGCCATACCACAACCTAGCCAACGGACCTTTCACCGCAGCAAGGTATCAACTACATTGAAATTCATTTACCCTTGCTAATATAAAATTGTGTTGTGTGCGAAGATGGCAATCATACAACAATGGAGGGGATCTGGAAGGAACACTTGGAATGGAGCAGTGTTGGAAGCAGCTATGCAAGGAGCGAGATCAATGGTGCGCTTACGAATGGACAATGAAAGACGCAATCTTAGCATTGGCAGTGGCAACACTTCTCTCTCTCTCTTTCTCAGCTACCAACTAAGGACTGATGTCAATGTAATAAGGTGTTCACTCTTGTTGTCATGAACACCAGTTTTGTCTTGTAATGATGATCTGTTCACATGTCATCCCATTAGTTCCATTAAGTCAATAATCCCATACCTTCCCAATATTTTGTAAGAAACTTGAGGATGAGTTTTTATTTAGTCATGGGGGTATGATGGAATGCAATATCGCATGGACCGCGATATCGGGTCGTTCCCTGCGATATAACATACGTGATATCGCGGTGCACCGTAAAGTCTATAAATAAGAGGTGACTCTTCCTTGTTTCTCATCCTAGGCTTAGACCGTAGTGAAACTCTGGCAGTTTGATCCCTCTAGAGATAGAATATTTTCCATGTGCCCTCAGTAGGAACTCCAAAGTGAATGGATCTTTGTTCGAGCAGACATTGTACCTGAACACATGTTTGTGTACGACAATAAAGACGAACTTCTTAGATAAACCTTGTAGTGCATGGAATAGGCTAATTAGGACTTTATTTATTGTTATTTACTATTTTCCATTTAAATGCTTTATTAGTGATTAAATATTTCTCAACCCTTCTCTCCTAGTTAAGTGCCTCAATATGAGCGCTTCGAGCACGTGCGTTACGCGTGGTGATCCCAACAATGACTAGCGTTTGGTAACCATGGTTGCATTAGTTCTGGGTGTGAATGGTAAGTGGGAACGGATGCTGACGCTAGGTTAATTTAGACTTAGTTAGTTAGTTAAAGTTAGTAATTAGCCTCTTCAACCCTTCACCTTACTAGCATAGGAGATAAAATAGAAAAGCTATAAAAATCATATACCTCGGACTTACTTAACCATACACCATGACAAATACAAGTAAGTCTGGGAAGACAACGAATAATTAACCTTAAGTGTTCCATGAGGCGTGGAGGCACTTAGTCTATGGAGTTCGACCAGATCGCGCGTGTTACGCTTGTATTTGTATGGTTGAGTGTAGGGGTACCTCGCCACTTATCAATCATATATCTCGTTAGTTCTCCAATGAATGTGTTTGCTATACTATGCATTGTCACTTCCATGTAAGAGAGACATTGTTGTTGGTTTATAATGTGTGTGATTTGATATTTTCTATAAGATATATCATTAATATCTTTTATAGCGATTGTGTATAATATAACTAATCTAGATAACTAGCACCATCCTTGGCAACAATGCCAATGATGAGCAGCGAAGTACCCCTATGCCCAACCATATGAATCACAAGCATTCATGCATGATTCGGTCAAATTCCATGGATGGGACTAGTTGTGGCATCTAGATCACTATGCCTTGATTGTAATTCACTATCTTCCTACTTGGACTAGTGGTAGCTTTGTCACGTATGGTTTAGTCCAAAGCGAGGCATATGATTTTTATTATTTTATATTTTATTGTTCTACGATTAACAATAGGTTGAAACTTAATTTATAATCAATTCAACTAATCTAATTACTAATTAATAATCAACTACCCTAACATAAGTATCCAATTCCACTTCCCATACACATCCTGAACACATATAATGTTGTTGGGTTACCAAATGTTAAGTGTTGTTGGGATTACCAAGAGTCATACGCATGCTTGAAGCGATTGTACTTATGTGCTTAATTAATTAACATACATGAAAATGTAAATATTAACTAAGTACATGAAAAGTAAATTGCATGGAAAGTAAATCTAATCTAAGTTAAAGTACTACAATGAATAAGAATTAATCTCAATCTTATTGCCACTCATGGAATATGTCCAGGTACACTACCAGTCAAATAAGACTTCGTACAATTGACTAAGATCCACTCTATGGGAACTCAATGGCTGTTCTTTAAGATCACAAAATAAAACTGTAAGAATTCGACTACTTTATTGACAAAACTATGAAAAAATAATATGAAAACTAACTGGAAATCATGAGCCCAAGTGCTATATTTATAGGTTGACGTATACCTCTTGACGTTGGATACCCAACATTGCATCTGGGCTCCGACGTCGGATACTCGACATCAGGGCCTTGTTATTAGAGCCAACCAAAAAGCTGACTCTTTATCAGATAACCCAGCCAATTGATGATTCATCATAAGCTTTTATGAATGTTTTTACTTAGATGATAGGAAGTATTACTTAGTTCAAACAAATAGATCATAAGGAAAGTATGTCCTTATCTAACAAGAATATATTAACTTAAACATCAAAACTGATGCTAGCGAGCAAATTATAGTTGATGATAAAGATTCTTAATGTAAGGTTAATATTAAGCCAAAAAGTAGTAGTGATATAGCTTTCGTAAGATTAATGTAGTACCATTTTTGTATGTATGTAGCTTTCTAGAAATGTTTGTAATTCACCATAGCTTTATATTGCTACCTTACATCCTTTTGCTATTTTAAGTTCATACACAACTATTGAAAGTGATATAAATGTTGTTAGGGCTAGGACTATCTTTCCTATTAATATTTAATTTTCATCTCTTAATTTTTCAAAATATCAATTGTAAGGTTGTAGATGTTAGTAGATATTTCTAAAATTGGAAAGTTTTTCTTTTCATATTTTCCACTCAATATTAAGTATGTGATGTACTCTAGATCTTTTTTTCTTATGATTGGTGATGAATCATTAGTTGGATGAGATATCATAGATGCTATGTTGTAGATGTTACATCACATCTACATTGTAGCATCCCTATTGGTGCATCTTAGTTGGCTACTACATCGTAGATGCTATGTCACATCTACGATGTCATAGATGCTATGTTGCATGTGTTTTACAAAAAAGTCAATTTTTGATTAACTATGATATGTGATATCGTAGCACATGCTACATCATTGTATATATAATATCGTGGGATGCATGCCTGCCTATAAATACACCACTTGGGGACATGATTCAAATAAGTTTCATTTCATCCTTAGGTAGATTCTTGTAGTTTCATTTTGTAGTTTTAGTGATAGAGTCAATGCCTGCAATGTGGTGTTGAGCAATTGTATGGAATCTTTATTCAAGTGAAGTGTACTTGGCCACAATTCATGTCCAAAAATAAAGATCAAGATTGCTTTTTCATCATTGTAACATCCACTTAGTTTTATTGTTTTACTTAGCATATCATTACTTAGATTTAGATTTATATTCTCAAATTTCATCATGTTTACAACTAGGAGTATTAAAGGCCAAACAACATCAATTATCATATGCCTTAATTTGGACTAAACCATATGTGATAAAGCTACCACTAGTCTAAGTGGGAAAACAACATCTTGCGATTAATGCTTAACAATCTAGATGCCACAACTAGTCCCATCCATGGAATTTGATTGAATCATGCATGAATGCTTGTGATTTATATAGTTAGGCGTAGGGGTACTTGCTACTCATTAATTGGTCTATCATTTTTCTTGTCAGCCCCCTAGGGGAGGAGGATGTGTAAGGATGGGAATGGTGGTGATTCTTGGGGAGGGAGGTGTGTGGGGATGGGGATGGTGGTAATTCTTGTGGGGGTGTGAGGAAGACCATAACATTTTCCATTGAAATCAAACCCAAAGAGTCCTACCACTAGACTAGCATCTCATCATTAGTTTTATCACTTATTCAATTCTCTCCAACTTAGATTAAGGAAGGGGGATTGTCAAAACCCTGAAATAAGTCTAATATAGATACACCCTAAGATATATAGTCCAATTGAAACTATATAACTTAGCATTGCCTACCAATATTGATTCCATGACTTAGAGTTTTCAAATCAAAAATCTTACCACTAGGATAACAATAATATAGGATGAAAAATGCTATTTTTTTATGAATTTAAATTACAATTCATTGGTGAAATTATATAAAAATTTGAAATGGGCTTTTACATTAATCAAATTTATTAAATAGAATTATAACTTAAAAGTATTAAAAAAAGATATGCTTATTAGGGTTGAGGGTTGTCATATCCCCATTCTCAAATGAAGCCATTCTGTAACAAAGATGGTATCACTTTGTAACAAATGATGTAATTATTGTAATAAGGCCTGAAAAGGGCAAGTTGTAATAAAACCCAAAATGGCACATTATAATAATAGATATGTCATTTGAGGTAACCTTTGAAGGTTTGACCTAAGGGTATTATACTTGAGAATTAGAAATTGTGTTTGCATAGAGTGTTGGAGTTGGTAAAGATGAGTATTGGATGTTATGTAAAGTAGGACAGAAAAGTGACTAACCATCCATTTTGACCAAGTATAGGCCTAACTTTGGTGCAAGTGTTGGATTACCTCTAAGAGATAAATGTTGAAGAAAGACAACCTCGAGGAACCCTTAAAGTATAACCTAGATACATTATTTTTACATTAATAAAGTTTCATTTTTATTTTCTTCTGCATTTTTCTTATTGCATTTCTTACACATAATATTGAATGTTATGTATATTTGATGTTTGCCATGACATCTAGGAATAAAATTTCACAATTGTTATAAGAACAAACCACAACCTAAAATCAATTAGAACTAAAGGCAAACTATAACCCAATAAAAAACCATAAGCCACAATTTAGGAAGAACCACGAGCCACTACTAGATGCACATCATGTTCAAGATGAGTCATGTAAACATAAAGATACTTTTCCAATGATTTCTATAGATATTCTTGATCTAATACTCTGCATAATAAGGTTCATCAACTGTAGGAAACTCTAGTGAGATAAGAGTAACATCAACCTAGGTAACTCTTATCTATTTTATAATAATGTAGGATTTTTCCCTTAGTTGTTTAAGGTAATATTTATGTCCTTCCATAAGGATAGTAACTAAAAGAAAGTCTTCAAAATATTACTTTGTTATCAATTTCCATCACCTTTAGAACACCTTAACCTTAACAACCTAATATTGGATGCCACTATCTAGATTCTAATTATCAATAAACATAAGTCAAGCTACCCATAAGACCCTTCACCCATACTTAACTAGTAAGGGTCATTATTAAGGAGTTGGTAGGGAAACCAAGACTTATTCGACAATAACAAGGTCTTCTACCTTGCTAACCTCCTCCTTAGAAGTAGGTAACCTAAGTTTGGTAATTCTTATTCTATTCACTGATTTTACCATCACTTTATAACAAAAGTCCCTTAAGAACTTTAATTGTGCTCGAAGTCCATATTAATTTTGCCTATTTTGCAAAATAGGTTATTTTAGTCTTTTAAAACTATGAATATTCAACCTAGTAATTTCACACTAAAACTATCCAATACATAAAACTTATTGAGATGATTCCAATGGTACTAATTTTGTTTCAATTGAATTTATAGTTTCAAAGATGTTGAGGTATTTACAGTTTTAATTAAACTGAAAATTTACAATTTTATAAAGCTGATTTAATTTCAAAAAATTAGGATAAGGAATTAAACTCATGAATTTAAGGTCTAGAAACCTAGCTCCTTAACCTCATCTTGCTAGCCACCCTATCCATCTCCTAAAATATTTAATTCTATAACATATACACACATACATACAAATATTATTTTAACAAAAAATAATATTAAAAATATATAATAATAACAATTATCTATTTTTAAAAGAAAATCTATAAGTGTGGTGAGGCCATATTAGTCCTTTTTATTAAGGCTTGCCATTAGGGTTGTGCTAATGACACAAACATATATATATTTTTAAAATAAAATAAAATAAAATATTTTCAATAGCACCACACCAATAGTGTACAACACTTGGCTACACCTTAGCATGACACAAAGCTGTGCAAATGACACTTGTGGTTGCCTTGTTTACCTTAATGTTGCTGGATTCATCACACCATCTCCTAGTTGTCATCGCACCATGCCTAGTTGTCATTTCCACCAAGAACACTTTGCCTTTACTATGTCTTGTAGCCATTACCACTATAGAAACCCTTGTCTTGTTTCTACTACCTCCTCCATGTTAGCTTGCCACTAGCTACTTGCTAGCCATTGCAACTCCTAACTATCACTAACATCTTTTGTGCAACAACAACCCTAGATGTAAGCATTATTGTCATCTTAGTTGTCACACTAGCCACTAAGGGGTCAAAATGGTAGCTAAGGGATCACATTGGTAAATAAGGTGGCTATGATGACACCTAAGGAACTACACAACCCTTACAAGGCCAAGTAGCCTTCATGGTTGCAACACGTGGCACCTCATGCATGCTTTTCTTTTGCCCCTACCTTCCTACATACTGCCACATTATGGGCCACCATCACCTTCATGCAAGCCACCTATGCCTACCTTTTGCCATTTTTCTTGCCTACATTACGTATGTAGTGTCATTGTCATTGCCAGTGCCCATCTGCCAACTCATCCTCATCACCTACCTTACCTTTACTTATCGTTGCTAGTACTTACCTAAAAATTTGCCAAAAATTGTGATAGTAGGAAGTACCAGTACCACCAACACCATGAGCACCATTGGTCCCTACCAAAAGTGGGTGGGAAAAATTTGAATTCAAATTGAAATACTAGTTTAGTAAAACTTAACCAATCTTATCAAACTAGTACACTAGTAATAGGTGAGATAAAACTCACATAATTAAGTGTGCTTATCTTGGAGTAGTATTGGGATGGGTGACCTTTCAAGAAGTCTTGAAATTCATGCCCAAATTTTAAACTTCAAAAGCCTATAACTTTTGATTTTGAAAGTCTTCTTTGTTGAACAAATAGTCATTTCCACTAGATTTTAATCTCCCAAACATGTTTATGAAATCAAATCCACCTTATGGAACTCTAAAAATTAGTTTTTAATCCTTGCCCTGAAACCTTATCTTAAGAGCCTCAAGAGATTTAGCATAATTTGAGCATCCAATGTTCATTTCCAATATATGAATAGTAATTTCTAATATTTTTCAACCTTTTGAATCCAATGATAATGCTAGATTGATCATGCAGGTAACCTATAATTAGATGATAGTTTGAATCATACCTTAGTAGATTGTGACTTAGATCAACTAATTGGATCTAGCAATTTAATGGTTAAGATTTATAAATCTAAAATTTTTAGGCCATCTTGGATCTTATGAGTAGGTGATTAGATCATGCATATAGTTAAATCTAGACTACTA
Source organism: Gnetum montanum (assembly GCA_015680685.1). NCBI lineage: Eukaryota > Viridiplantae > Streptophyta > Gnetopsida > Gnetales > Gnetaceae > Gnetum > Gnetum montanum. Next base: position 2,039,463 of record MNCI01015910.1, on the reverse strand, counting down.
ACCCTTTGTTGATTATTAGTTACACAATTGGAGTTAGTATCCTAAGGAGTGTAGAAAGGTCATTAAGAGTCTAGGAAATGAATACAAATAATTACTAACTCTACAAATTGAGTAGTTGGAGAATTAGTGGGTAAACCAAAAATGCAAGAAATATTTATATCAATCTAACCAATAATTAGATCATTCTGTAATTGTCATCAATCATCATGAGAATCATAACCTTGTCCTGTCAAAATGTATGATACTTGTGATAAGAAATAAGTTAGAAGAGAATTTAGAAAAAAGCATGAAGATTGTAATGGACAATATGCTTGAAAGGTTCCTAATCAGTAAAAGACAACAACCACTATGTTCAACTTGGGCCTTGGATTGGCATGAATATTGATACCCAAGTATATTTGGAGCATTATAAGATTTGAATGCTAATGTCCTATGTTTACAAGAAGTTCTACCATGGAAATTTATATACTAATTCTAATCCAATTTCAGAAAGTTGAGATATGAAGGTGTCTATAAGTAAAAAGGCTCTCATGAGTGTTCTTCTTTCCAGCCATATAGACAAGCCTCTTGTAGGGACCATAACATGGATGGTTGTGTGATCTTCTACAAAGAATCCAAGTTTGCGTTGATACAAAGGTTTAAATGGATATTCGAAGATACAATTTTAAAAATTTCAAAACTCCAAGTCATGAGGAAGAAAGAATAATTGATATTCTAGAGCATACATCCTAGATTCCTATAAGTGTGATACAATAGTGTAACATCTCTTGGGATGTTCATATTGGTAGATGTTACACCCACCATCATCATCTAATTTTGACTCCATAACCTCTTTTACTACAATAGCTTTACCCTTACCCCTTTGGTAAGCATGTTTAGCTTCCTCTCTTCTCCTGTGGTCACGATCACTACCTTTCTCTTTGGATTCTTCTACAAATTTTAAGATAGTTTGAAGTTTTTCATCCAAAGATTACCATATTTTTCAACCTTAGTTGAAATTTCAAATACAGTTTTGAATTGGTAAGGTTTTTCACTGTACCATTTCATCAAGTGGTGCCTCCCCCTCACTATCACAAAATCGAACCTCCCTTTTTTTGATGGACGGATCTTGGTTATACTCAGCACTTTTCCATTTTTTCAACTCAACTTCTTTTTTTGCAACCTTCTCAATCAACCTTTGAATTTGATGGACCCTTAATTCTGATAATCTCCCTTGGGCATAGATCCCCAAGGTTCTTCTTGTTTCTGATTAGAATCCAATTATGATATGGTGAAGCTACTCTCACTAAGAATAACCATGGCCAGGACAACTGTGAAAAAGGAAATAATACCTACCCATGGCTATGTCTAAGGGATCATGTATTCCTTATCGCCAGCCTCGGATTTGCTTTCTCAAATTGGACACTCTAGAGTATGTCTTATATTTCTCATTGAATAGCTGAAGAAGCGTACTCCATCTATGAATTGATTCTAGCTCCAAGGAGTGGTACCAGCTTTCTACTTCTTTTATAAGTGTCTTGGAAACTAGTTTAACATTCTACTAATTATTTTCTATGTTCTACAAGATACATGCATCATGAAAGACTTGAAGATGGGTTTGTGGATCTAATTTATATCCCCACTCAAATCTAGTGATATTGTTCATATCCAACTTTCACATGCTTGGTTGGAATTCTAATTACCTATGCAATGTTCAACATGCTTTGAGTTGCAAGCAAAGGTTCATCATCATTATGATTTTGGTGATGTCTATGATATCCCTTGCTATGGCTTTGTTCTTAGCAGGGCCTACAATCATTATCCCACTATTCACCTCCATCACAATTTTGTCCCCCATAATTTTGATCAAATTTAGAAGAGGAATATAAAGATGATGAAGAGGGAGGAGGACTACCATCGTCATGGTATCTACCGCCTCCTCTTCCCCTATCATAGCCACGATCACCAAGTTTATCTACATCACAATGCTTACCCAAGCCCCTATCTTGACTTCCACTTTTTCTAAACCTAAATTATTGATAGTGGATTGTAAGTGTGGGTTCAAGCCCCCTTCACTAGAGTCAAGGGGTGGAGAATATTCATGTTGAGAATCCCTAGAGGGAGCATCCTCCTTGTTGTTTTGGTTTAGCAAGAATAAGTGTTTAGTAAACTGTTTTTCCTTTGTAGCTTCATGACGCTTCTCTTGGTGCCAATCTCATTTGTGTCGTGTTTCTGTGGGATGGTAGTCCCGATAGTCATGATCCTACATAACATATTTAGCATGGAGATCCTAGATGCCCAACCTCTTGAGAGTTTGGAGCAACATCCTAGGAATAGATCGGTCGAGAGACAACACAATGTTATCCTTCATGTCTCTCCACCACAGTTGTTCATCCTAATGCAAGATGAAGGTGAAATTGGGTACAAAGTCATTTGGATGAGTGCATGCTACTTTGAATTCTTAGGGTACTAGCGATTTTGATTCATCATGCCTGTGAAAAGAAGAAATTTTAAATTAGAAGGAAAATTTAGTGTGTGTTAATTATAGTTATTATTTTTTATCTTTCAAATGATTGTGACTTTAGGGTTCATTCCAAAAATCTTAAATAATATTCACTAAGTCCTAGGTAATGCATGTTTCAAACTACAAGTCCCTGGCAATAGTGCCAATGATGAGTGGCAAGTAGACCCTACATTGAACCATATAAATCACTAAGCATTCACACGTGATCCGATTGAATTTTGTAGACTTATAGCCTTCTAAGTAAACTAGTCTCTAGGAAGTGAAATTAACCATTGCAATCATCATCTTCCCAATTACAGTTGTGAAATGTAAAGGTATGGTTAAGTGCAACTAAGGCATATGATTTTTATCAATTTTGACATTTTATGTTTTAAGTTGCCTACGAATAACAAATGAAGAATAAGGCAATTTACTTGCTAATTTAATCTAACTAACAAAAATTGAACTAATCCTAACATGAGCATTTGTTCCCACTTACCATATACATCCTAACCACATTTAATGCTACTGGGTTACCAATGTTAAGCGTTACTAGGATTACCAAGTGCCAAGCGTATGCTCAAAGTGGTTGTACTTATGTTCTTAATGAATTGCCATTTAATTTAGCTTAATTTAACTTACTTTAGCTTAATTTATCTTAATTAATTATTTAATTACTCAAAGCATTAAAGGAAATTACATAAAATACTACATGCATAAAGGAAATAATTAATCTATTTCAAAGTGCTACAAGGTTTATTAGAAAGCTTGTCTTTATCACCGCACACACTACCATGCTCAGGTATAACAATGCTCAAATAAAGATTGATACAATATTTGACTCCTACTACAAACACTTAGAAAAATATTCTAATTTTCAAGCAAGAAAAGATATCATAAACATGATGGGTAAGCACATATTTATTGGTGAAAATGAACACTATGTCGATGAGGTCACATCAATGCATCAAATTATATTTCGATGTAACCCATGGCGCAATGCATCAAAGAGCATGCGATTGTTGCCCAGTACACTATACCTTGTTCTCTAAACTAGAATAGTGTGGCAAAAAGAAGAAACCAAACATTGTTGGACATGGTGTGGAGTATGCTTAATAGCTCCAAGCTTCCTAAGTCCTTGTGGAATAAATCTCTTAAGATAGTTGTGTATGTATTAAAGCAAATTCCAACCAAGGTTGTCTCAAAGACATCATTTGAATTATGGAAAGGTTGAAAATCAAGTTTGTGACATATACACATTTGGGGATGCCTGTCTAAAGTAAGAGTTTATAATCCACGAGAAAAGAAGTTAGACCTAAGGACCATAACTGGGTATTTTTTTGGATATGCTGGATGATCTAAGAGATATAGATTTTATTTTCCATTACATACTACTAGGTTTGTAAAATCAAGGAAAGCTAAATTTCTTGAAAATGACTTGATTAGTAGGAGTGATCAAGCCTTTACTTCAAGTGATAGACTAATTGTTGTACACACCATGCCTAGGGCACAAATGTGTGATGAACAACTAGTCATTGAAGTTCCATAGACTATTGATCAAGAAGTAGTAGATCCAGCTGAACAACAAGTATGAGAACCTACTGAATAGGTTGTTGAACAACATGTTCCTTAGGAGAATGATGAACCAACATTAAGGAGATCTACTAGAGGAAGTTGATCAATGGTTCCTATTGACTATATAGTGTATCTACAGGATCTAACTACAACATACGAGCTAAAAATGTTCCCAAAATATGTTCACATGCCACGAGTTGTAAGGAATCTTACTTGTGGTATGATGTCATGGAAGATGAGATGAACTCTATGTCATCTAATGGAGTTTGGGATCTTGTCAAGTTTCTTGATGGTGTAAAAGCCATTAGATGTAAATGGGTCTTCAAGATAAAGAACAACTCATTAGACAACATTGAAAGATATAAGGCAAGACTTGTTGCTAAAGGATTCACTCAGAGAGAGGGAATAGATTACATGAAGATGTTTTCTCCTATATCTAATAAGGACTTCCTTTGTGTGATTATGGCATTCCTTGTTCATTTTGATTTCAAATTACATCAGATAGATGTGAAAACTACATTCCTCAATGGTAATCTAGAGGAAGAGGTTTATATGAAATAATGTGAAGAAGTTTCCTCTAGTGATGATGAGCAATTGGTATGCAAGCTTAAGAAATCCATATATGGATTAGAGTAGGCCTCCCATCAATGGTATTTAATATTCTATGATGTCATCACTTAATTTAGTTTTGAAGAGAACATCATAATTCAATGTATATACCAAAATTTCAGTGGGAGAAAAATTTGTTTCCTTGTCCTATATGTGAATAATATCCTTCTTGCTACCAACAATAAGGGATTTTTATACAAGGTGAAATAATTTCTCTCTAAAAACTTTGACATGAAGGATATGGGTGAGGCATTTCAATAAACACCTAATTAGTTTAAAGGTAGAGAAAGAGGTAAAATTTTTTTAAGATCTAACTTAAATTTCTCTTATATAGAATGTTGGATTTGTGAAGGAAGAGGATATATGGCCTTCAAGTGTCCTAGTGATAGTAGGGTTCAACCAAAGAATAGATCCAATGATGAAGAATTGAAAAAGATCAAGTTTTATACAAGTTGGGATGATGGTGAGAAGAGTGAAGAAGAAGCATGCAATTCTTCCAAATATTAACACCTCATATGCATGGCATTTATAGATGAAAACTCGTCACATATGGCTAAACAAAGGGGTAAGTGTCACGAAAGGTATAGTGAACTTAAAGAAGAAATTTTTCTCTTACATTATTTAATTAAGAAGGCAAAGAAATTTGTAATTTCTAAGCTATATTCTATCCACTCTTAAGTGAAATACATTATTTTATTAAGAAGGCAAAGAAATTTGTAATTTCTAAGTTATATGCTATCCACTCTCAAACATAAAAGCTAAGATTCAACAATTAACCTTTTTTAATAAAGATTGCTCATGAGGAGAATACTTTATTTGTGTGTAAAAATTATGGTACTAAGCAAACCCTTAACTATTCTCATGATGATCAAAATAAGATTGATGCTTGGTCTTGTCAAAAATACCTTGATAAGAAAATTGTTCAAGAACTAGTAGTTGAAAATGAAGAAAAGTGGAGAATTAAAAATAATGCAATAAGGAATCAAGGGTTCTATCATAAAGGAACTAAAAAAATAGAGACATCACATACACGATCTAATGAAGGAGAATCTACGAATGATGAGGTACTTCATGATAGGGAACCTCATCTCAAACTCCATTAATCTTCTCTTCTCATCTTCAAGGAAGGTAAGTCAAAGTAAGTTTCAATCTCTTTGCTTGCTAGTTAATTTATAAGTATATGATTTGAAAAGTCCAAATTGTTTGTGTCTTGTCTAGACCAATGTTGGAATAATTGCTTAGGGCATCTCTTATATTCATTTTGAGCTTGATGAAATTGATTTTATAAAAATATGTAGTGTAGAACTTGTATTGAGTTATTTTGGGCTTCTATCTTATAATAAATTGAATTTATCTTGCATGATTTGCTTCTAAGCTCATATCCTTTAGAAAATTTTTGCTATTTATTAGATAAGACATGCCTCTAAAAATTCCATCAATATTATTGATTGAAGACCTTAGTCTCCACATTTGATCTTAATGTTGATCTACAGTTGTAGTGCTTTGATGATTTACAATGCTTATGAGTTGATCTTAAAAGGCTAAGAAGAGCTACACAAGTGTAGGGGGAGCCTATTTCTTATTATCTATCATCATCTTGGAGGTCATCAATCTAGGGGGACTCTTTGAAGATTTCAGCCAATAAACACTCAAATAGCAAAATATCACAAAATGAGAAAGAATTCATGTCATGCAAGGTTATGGTACAGTATCCTAGGTAAAAGTAGGATTAACTCCTGGGTAAGATGCCTTATTGACATTTTACCAACATGATATCTTTTGATTACTATTTAAACATCTTGCTAAAATTTTCTTGGCTATTTTGGAGAATTCACTTGTCTTTATTTGGTATTTGTCCTTCTTCATGAGAATTTATTTTAACAAAGTGTATCTTTTCTTCCTTGACATATAATTACTTTCATGATGTTTTCATAAGAGTTAAGTTCTAATGGAATCATGACATCTTGGTTTACCTTATGAGTTTATTGGTTCAAAAAGATAAGTTATTTGATCCTCAAATATTGAGCCCATTGAAAATTATGCTAAGAGATGTGTTTAGAATCTTGAAGATATAAATTTTAAATGAGAGCTGATTCTATATGCTCACTCTTTGGCCTTTGGCATTCAAGTTTATTCTCTCTTAGACATTAATGGCAAGTTTTTTTATGTTTGGATTAGTTGTGGCTTGTTCTTTCTAACCTTTTTTTAAACTAAAAAGGATAGATCTTAATTGATGACAACATACAAATTTGATATTTAAGGTTGTGTCTTTTCACCTTATGGTATTTTAGCATGCTATGAATTTATCTTCCCTTGAGTACTTAAGAATCTCTTGTTTATATGAACTTCACTAAAGTAAGGAGTACTCATATCTCTATTCTAAAGGATTGCAAATGATTAATAATATTCATTATAGTAATATCTTTGAAAATGCTTTATGTTACTTAGAGATTTTTTGAGCATAATGCATATCTTTTGTGACTATGGTATAGCTACTTTTTAGCAAAGGGAAGAATTTTTTTCTAGGTTATACTATTGGAATGTTGTTCTTTTACAATATCTTTTTATAAGCTTATTATTCTTTATCCTTTTTGTTGTTGTTCAAAAAGGGAAAGAGTATGCACTATATTTGTAATATTTGTATGATCACTAATTCATTTTGTTTAGTTTTGAACATCACTAAAAACGAGGAGATTGTTAACCTTTTGATGTGTCAAAATGTTAAGTAAAATGGAATCAAAAGGTATTTGTATAATTGTGCGGTTATTGTGTTTGTAGGATAAAGTACATGGAAAACCAAGATGAGAAGACAAGGAACAAATTGATAAGCTCAAAGGAAAAGGTCATCCACAAGGTCTCAAACAAACATCCAAGAATTTAAAGAACTTTAACATCATTAAAGCATGTGAAAGTGCAAGATCATGGACAAGGAATGAAGAAATCAAAATTTAAAGAAAGGATGAAGAAAGACATCTTCAAGAAATAGTATACGTCTTGGAAAAATTGAAGATGTCTCTACGAAACAGTAGATGTCTTTCATTAGATAAAGACATCTTTAAGTAGATAGAGATGTCTTCCTAGAATAAAGATCAGTTACAAAAATACTTCTTTCACCAAATAAAAACATCTTCCCAAAATGGAGGCTAGATGTAGAAAGACATCTTAGCCATGAAGAAGACATTTTCCATAATCATTAACTAGTCATTGCATGAGTTCCAAGATAAATGTGAAAACATAGTGGCTATAAGTAGACATCATTCTTATTGGGAAGTGTGCAAGCTTTTGTATAATTATTGTGTAATAATTTGACAATCATTGTAGTCATTGTTGCTCCTCATAATATTATTTTTTGTTTATTATAAAGTTAGCTGTACCTCAAGTACAAGTGATGAGACGCGACTTGCACTAGGCCGCGATATCGCATCGCATGTGATATCGCGTACGCGATATCACGTCGTCTCCTGCGATATCGCGTCCCACCGCCATATCTATAAATAAGAGGTGGCACTCCCTTCATTTCCCAATCCTGGCTAGTGTAGAAAAGCTCTGGCAGATTGATCACTCCAGAGTTAGAATTTTACCCCATGTGCCCGCAGTAGGAGTCCTAGAGTGAACGGCTCTTTATTCGAGCAGCTTGTAACCTGAACCCAAGTTGTGTACGGCAATAAAGACGAACTTGTTTGGATAAACCTTGCAGCACGTGGTTTCTTTTATTGCTTTCATTTCCTGCTTTCCTAGTGCGTTCAAGTACGACTTGATTACGAGTGTCTACGGATGTGTACGGCTAGTTGAGGAATCGGCTGCTCATTGCTAGGCTAAGAACGTGTGATAAGTACGACTTAGTTACGAGCACCCACGGGTGTGTACGGCTGGCTAAGGAATCGGCTGCTTATCACACATAGGCTAAATAGGTGCCTCAGTACAACCACTTCGAGCACTTGCGTTACATGTGGCGATCCCAGTAACGAGTAGCGTTTGGTAAGCTGCAGGGGCATAGTTCAGGGTGTGTCCGGTAAGTGGGAACGGATGCTGACGCTAGTTAATTTAGACTTAGATCTTAGTTAGAGTTAGTTTAGTTTCTCAACTCTTTCCTCCTGGTAGCATAGAAGATAAGCCGAAAATACCAAAAAATTCACATACCTCAGACTTGCTTAACCATACACCGTGACACATACAAGCAAGCCTGGGAAGACAACGAACGATTAACCCCAAGTGTTTCTTGTGGCGTTAAGGCATTTAGTCTGCGGAGTTCGACCGGATCGCGCGTGTACGCTCGTATTTGTATAGTGGAGTGTAGGGGTACCTCGCCACTCATCATTGGCGCCGTTGCCGGGGACTAAGCGTTTTTTCGCCAATTTAACATAAGGGATATCACTCACATCGTTGTGAGCTTAAAACGAGACTTAGGGTTAATTAGTTAATCAAGAACAATAAATAACGGTGAAGTTAGCACACCATTAGAAATGGCTTCTTCTCATGAAATCAACTCACCTAAGGACAATACAGGAGAAAGTCAGCATCATACGCATAACCGAGATCAACCATGTCCTCAATAGTCTAAGGTCACATATACTCATCCCGATGAGTATGTGCCGGATTTTACCTGTGTTTTCCATCAAGATGAGCAACTGTGGTGGAGAGACATGCAAGGTAACATCGTGTTACCCCTTGATAGAGCCGGCCCTACCATGCTTGTTCGTTCCTTAGCACAAACGGGCATACAAGAACTAATTGCGGAATACGTTTTGGATGATTATGACATGAGGGATTATCGTCCCACAAACGCCCAACGTATTCGGGATGCAAGACAGGAGAGCCAACATTCACTACTGAAGGGCAAGGTTCCCCACGTCATTAGTGAAATAGGAGAAGAGGAACCCCTCACGATGGGTTTCTTAGAAAATGATGTTCCTCCTCCTCACTCTAGTGAAGAGGTTAGGCATCAGGGCCTTAGATCAACGATACATATTCCAGGCTCTGATCCCCGTGAGCACCAGCTGTTCACGGCAGGAACAATCACTCGCACTAATGACGGACTTGTTGATCGTCACAACAATCGGGGCCGAAGCAGCCGAAGAGGAGGTAAGAAACATCACCATGATGATAGATCCCCTTCTTCTTCTCCTTCATCTTATCATTCACATTCTCCTTCCACATTTGGGCGCAGCCACCATGGGCATAATGCGGAGAGTAAAGGTAAAAGAGATGAAATGCCTCGACAAGAAGGTCGAGAGGAGTTAGGACAAGGGCAAAGACGTAGGGAGAATAGGGAACCACAACT
>MNCI01015910.1:1983801-2025000 GCA_015680685.1 Gnetum montanum | reverse complement strand
TGGTTCTTTTATTGCTTTCATTTCCTGCTTTCCTAGTGCGTTCAAGTACGACTTGATTACGAGCGTCTACGGACGTGTACGGCTAGTCAAGGAATCGGCTGCTTGACGCAATGCATGAGTACGACTCAATTACGAGCATTGGATGCTTGGTAACCCAGTAGCGTATTCCAGGATTCTGCGCTTGGTAACTCCCGGGTCTAATGTGTACGGCTAGTTGAGGAATCGGCTGCTCATTGCTAGGCTAGATCGTGTGATAAGTACGACTTAGTTACGAGCACCCACGGGTGTGTACGGCTGGCTAAGGAATCGGCTGCTTATCACACGTAGGCTAAATAGGTGCCTCAGTACGACCACTTCGAGCACTTGCGTTACGTGTGGCGATCCCAGTAACGATTAGCGTTTGGTAAGCTGCAGTTGCATAGTTCAGGGTGTGTCCGGTAAGTGGGAACGGATGCTGATGCTAGTTAATTTAGACTTAGATCTTAGTTAGAGTTAGTTTAGGTTTCTCAACCCTTTCTCCTGGTAGCATAGAAGATAAGCCGAAAATACCAAAAAAATCACATACCTCAGACTTGCTTAACCATACACCGTGACACATACAAGCAAGCCTGGGAAGACAACAAACGATTAACCCCAAGTGTTTCTTGTGGCGTTAAGGCATTTAGTCTGCGGAGTTCTACCGGATCACGCGTGTACGCTCGTATTCGTATGGTGGAGTGTAGGGGTACCTCGCCACTCATCAACAAGGATCAACAAGCTAAGCATTCATCCCTTGTAATTGGTATTCTTTTCTATTTCCCAATGCGGTTGATGTGTTTCTTGAGGGAAGGAATCTTGCTTAAGCTTGTCAGGATCGTGTGGGATTAATTGTTGGTGTATCATCACAACACTTTGAAGTGGAGCTCAAGATTGTAAAGGTTGTGGGATTTTGGAAATCACATACTAAGCATGTTGGGATCTTACAGGGTTGAGTGGATTCATAGTGTCAAATCACTCCAAAGCATAGCTTAGAGCTTGTACAGGGTATGGTATCCTTCAAATCACATTTGAGAGCAACAAAGTCTGAACGTGTGCCACTAAACTACCCTTTGAGTGTGGACTACCCAAGTTGAGAAACCACATTAAATTTGGTGTGCATCCTTTGTTCCAAAGAATTTTTTGGAACTTATTCATCCCCCGCACCCCTTTCACTTTTCTAAGTTCAATGATCCATATGTTGGGCAAACATCAGAGTAATCCAAGCATTGAAAACTAGAGGGCTGCAAAGAAGGTGATGAGGTACCTACAAGTTGCAAAAGATGGCATGCTTATGTATAGACAAACTCATAATTTGAAGGTGACTAGCTACTTCAATTCAGACTTTCTTGGCTATGTCGATTCAAGAAAATCAACATTTGGTTATGTTTTTATGTTAGCTAGAGATGCTGTATCTTAGAGGAGTGGAAATTAAAATTTGATTGCTACTTCCATAATGGAGGCAGAGTTCATTTCTTTGTTTTAAGCTACTTCGCATTGTCTATGGTTGAAGAGTTTCATGTCAAGATTTAGAATTGTAGATTCTATATCTAGGCCATTAAGAATATTTTGTGACAATTCAACTGTTGTATTTATGGCTAAGAATAATAATAGTGGAAATCGAAGTAAACACATTAACATAAAGTACTCAACTATAAGAAAACATATTAAGGAAAAGAAAGTGGTTATTGAGCATATAAGCACTAAATTGATGATACTTGATCCTTTGATAAAAGAAATTCTACCAAAGTCATTTTAAGGATCATGTAGTTCAAATGGGACTTGGTTCCATAATGTAATTTGTTTGTACATACAATTTTATGGTCTTAATAAAACTCTTATTCAGTTGTAATAGTGTCTCATATTCATTTTGTGCATATAGCTATTAGAGAAAATTTACATATGGCAAGACCGAGAATAAACATTGAGTTTATTCATAAAGTTTAGTTACCATATAAGGAATTAAGTTTGAGAAAAAGTACATTGTAATACATGGAAGATAATACTCACATTTAGAGGAACTATTGTCATGATTCATGTATTTATTTCTTGAAAGTTGGGTTTAATAGATATTAGGTTAAATTTGAATACCAAGTGGGAGAATGTAACCATTTACACATTATGGAAAATAAACAATTTCAAATTTGAAACTAATTTAATTTGTTCTAATGGTTTTCACATGAATGGTCTCATATTTCATAGTTAAAGTAGAAGTTAATCCTTGGTAACGAATTTCTGGCCTATAAAATGTTCTTGGTGGGAGAAAAAATTTAGCACCAAAATATATCAAACTCATGAGAGTGTTATAGTTTTGGTCCATATCACAAACACTCAAACTCTACATACATCATTGTTATTAAGCATTAATGTGCTAAAAGAATCCAAAGCACTCTTTGAAACACATTTACATAGGCCAAATGAGAGCTTTAATGGCTAAAGGTTAGTTGTTGGTTTATTTTCACATTTGGTGATTTTGTGTAATTTAGTTATATGAATGTTTTAATTAATGTTTTACATTAAATTCACTTCATCAAAATCCATAACAAGGGATAGGGTAGCACTAAAAGAGAGAAAATTTGGATTCCAATAAGAGGAATAGGTGGATTATTAAAATGTGGGATAGGATGCCAAGTGGAACTGGAAAGGACAGATGAAGAATTTATTGGTAGAAATGATGGTAGCTATGTGAGTTTGTGGGCATTGCTATGATGAACAACCGGAGTAACATTGGATTTTGCTAGAGATGTTTGAAGAAGAGGTTGTGTTGCAACAACAACTATATTTCTTTGAGCAGATTTGGAGAGGACATCAAGATGTGCATCACCTAGGCTTGATGTATTGTTATTAGGTGTTGCAATTCAGAATTGATGAATGGGTTGGACAAGTTACTAATTTAACATTAACAAATACAACAAACTAGAATTGGTAGATCTATTTCCAAGTTAGCTACTACGGCTGCTTGAAGAAAGATGTTTAGATCATCCATTTAATAGGTGATGGGTTGGCTAACTATGGTTTCTAGAATAATCACTTCGTAACAGCATGGATGAAATGTCATCCAGCTACAACTTCATCCCATTATTTTTTTTGTCTTTGTTGTTAATGAAGTGTCTTTGGTCAGTTTCCATTGATGGGATGCTATCGACGCAACCGTGTCAATGTAGGGTTTCCCATGTTGATGTGTACTCGTCAACGTGGCATCCTAGTAGGTCTATAAATATGACACCCTAGCTATGTTAATGAAAGTTAAATTTTTAGTTGCTAGTGGAATTCTTGTAGTTTGTTTCCATAAGAGATAGAAAAATTTTCTAAGTGCCTGTAGTAAAAGTCAAGGAGTGTATGGATCTTTATTCAAACACTATTGTACCTTAGCATTGTAGTGTGTGTGGCAATAAAGACAAGCTTTTTTATATACATTATAGCACTTGGACTAGCTTAATGATTTATTTATGCATTTATCATTTTAATTAATTAAGCGATTAAATAAGGTAAGATGATTAAGACTTTAACTAATTAAATAATTAAGCTAAATAGAGTAGCATACATAAGTATGACCACTTCGAGCATACGTATATTGCTTGGTAATTCCAGTATCGCTTAACGCTTAGTCACCTAGTAGTGTTGTATGTGTTTAGGATGTGTATGGAAAGTGGGACTAGATGCTTATGTTAGGAAAGTTAGTTATTAATTAGCAATTAAATTAGTTGAATCAGTTAATCAATTTATTCTCAATCTATTACCAACCTTAGATGAACAAAAATATAAAATAATAAAAATCATGTGTCTCAATTACACTTAACCATACAACTGAGCTTCATAAGAGTAGTTGGGAAGACAATGATCGTTCCATGATTAGATTCACTTTCTAGATTGAATCTTATGTATGAGAACACTAGGAATCCATGGAATTCAACCAGATCACACATGAACACCCTAGTGATTCATATGGTTGAACGTAGGGATAACTCACCACTCTTCATTGGCACCATTGTTGAGGATTCTTAGCTAGTACCGTGTGTTATCAATCTAGGATTAATGAAAATTACTTAACATTATTGAAATGAGCCCAGCAAAGTTAAATCATAACAATTAATCAAAAATATGCTACGAGCACATTGAGAAACTATTTCTAAACAAAATGTCTTCTTCTTCTCATAGGCGAGACGATTCTAAGTTAGTAGTACCATAAGAATGTAGAGTGGTGTATACTCATCCTAATGAGTTTGTTTCCAATTTCACTTACATCCTCCATTAGGATGAACAAATGCAATGGTGAGATATGGAGGGGAATGATGTATTGCCACTTGACCAATTTGTTTCCAAGATGCTACTCCAAACTCTTACAAGGTTGGGCATCGAGAAGCTTCATGGAGAGTACGTTGTGGAAGATCATGACTTTTGGGACTACTATCCCATTGAGACATAACACAAACAAGATTTGTAATAGGAAAAGCGTCGTGAAGCCATGAAGGGGAAATGGTTCACTAACCCCTCATTCCTACTAAATCAAAAGGATAATGAGGAACCTCTTTTCGAGGGTTCTCAACATGTAGACTCTCCACCTCTTGACTTTGGTGAAGGGGAACCAAACCCAAATCCTAAATTTATGATCAATAATTTAGGTTCTGGTAATAATGAGTCTCATGGTCATGGGAGCTTTAAGAAAGGGAGTTGAAGTGGGAACTCAGATAAGCATAATGATTATAACTCTAAGGATTATGGCCATCACAAATGGAGAGGAAGTGGTAAACATCATGATGGTGGAAATCCTTCTCCCTCTTCATTGTCTTCACCTGGATCAACTTCCTCCTCTAAATCTCAAAAGAACTATAGGCAATGGAACAACAATGATAATCGTAGAGACCAGCATGAACAAAGGGATGGTAGAGAACATCACAGGCATCATCAGATCATGATGATGAACCTTTGCTAGCCACTTGAAATATGCTCAATATAGCAAAGGCTATCAGAATTTCTACCAAACATGTAAAAGATAGCTGAATCAAGTGGCTAGACAAGAACAATATCCCCAGATTTGAGGAGAGATAAAATTCAGATCCTCAAATGCATCTATAAGCCTTTCACAATGCTTATGCATTACAAAATATTAAAGATGATTGGAAAAAGCTCAAGCTATTCCCTAGAATACTCATCAAGGAAGCAAAAAGTTGGTACCTGTCTCTAGAACCAAAATCAATCCATCAATGGACTACAATGCTAGAACTATTTAATGATAAGTATTAGATGTACTCCAGACTGTCAAACCTGCAAAGGAAAATCCAAGGCTAGAAACAAGGAATACATGAACCCTTAGATGCTACCATGGGTAGATATTATTCATTATTACATCAATGCCCTAGCCATGGTTACCCTAATAGGAAACAACTTTGCCACATCATAGATGGGCTTTAGTCAGAAACATAAAGGACCCTTGGGGTCTAGGTCGAAGGAAGACTATCAGAATTAAGAGTTCATTAGATACAAAGACTAATTAAGTAGGCAACCAAAGAAGAGTAAGAGTTGAGAAAATGCTTTAGTACAAAAGAATATAATAGGGACTCTTCCATTAGAAAGAAGGAGGTTCACTTTTGTGATAGTAGGGAGGAGTCACCTCTTGATGAGGTGGTGCAGCAAAAGACCTTGTTGATTCAAAAATCTATGTCTAAAATTTCGGCCAAGTTAGATAAAATGTGAAATTCATTGGATAAAAAATTATAAATTACTCTAAAAATTATGGAAGAATCAAGAGAGCAAAGTAGTGATCATGACCACATGAGGTAGAAAGAAGCTAAACATGCTTAGAAAAAGGACAAGGGCAAAGCTACTGCAGTAGAAGAAGTTGTGGAGACTGAATTAGATGATGACAATGTATGTGACATTTGCCACTATGAACATCCTAAGGATGTTACCTTTTTGCATCACACTTACAGGGATTTGGGGTGTATGTTATGAATCCATGACTATCAAAAAGGCAAACACCCAGAAGATTACCTTATCCTCAAGGTAATCCTAGGTAGTTTCACCAGCAATAACCTTATTATCTAAGTGGAACTCCACCATAACCATATGAGCAATATTAGCAATGGTAGAAACCATAGTCATGAGGGATGCCACCACCATGATAGTACTACCCTTATAGGTAGCCAGATCCATATGGGTACTATGTTTAGCAACCCTTGTCTCCACATGACTCTTTCAATTACATTTCTCCTTTCCATCCTCACTACCACCTTCCTAAATATCACTAAATTCATTCTTCAACTCCTTGAGGAGATCCCATATTCCATCCATATTCTCCTCATGTGCATGCATTTGTTCCTCCATCCCTAACACAACTACTACTTATTCCATCTATGCAAGGTCATCTTCTAGCTTAGCCACAATAGCCACAACAAAGTAATGCTACAAGAATTGTTAATCCACAACCAGTTAATCAATCAAGTGGTTTGCAGCCTACATCTTGCAAACAACCATTCTTTCATCACAATAATCCTTCTAAGCCCTCACAAACTCATGTAGCTAGTCACCCTACTCATTCCTCTTCCTTTGAAGATCATCAAATTGAGAGCCCTTCAAACCAAATGCCTCCCAAGATCTGCACTATTATGTTAACTCATGTTGTATCTAACTAGATTCCAGCTGGCAACCTTTCTAGGAAATTAGTCTATCTTGGAAGTCCTTTTATTTATTTGCAAATTGCTAGAAATGAACCATGTAAAGCTCTTCTAGATTTAGGTTTTAGTTTTAATATGATTTCCCATGAGATGTATACTACCTGAAATCTACCTCTTCTCAAAAAGAGAAATATCATATTAAAATTGGTAGACCAGTCCATCACTATTCCGTTGGAACTAGTAGAAGATATTGTGAGCAATGTCTATGGGTGCTCTTATCTTGCCAATTTCCTAGTGATCAAAGTTGAGAATTGCAAGGGGGTTTTTCAATCATTATGGGAAGGGCATGGTTAAGTACTGTTGATGTAAGGATGGACATTAGAGATCTTTCTCTAGAATAAAAAGATTGAGAAGAAATGAGTTCCATGCATCACATACAATGATACAAGGTGCAACTATATGCAGAAACTCTGGTCCATGAAAACAACATCCATTTCTACATGCAGGCAATGTGAAAATGAGGTAGATATTCAAAGGTGCTTATATGTAGCAGCCATAAAACAAGATGGCACCCAGTGGTTGGTAGCTAATTTTAAGAGTAGCACAATTTATATGGAACCAACTAAGAGCTTGACATGTGCCTATGTCATAGGCGTGGATGAATTGGAGCAAGTTCATTGCCAACTCTCTAATGATGAAAATGATGATACCTATTAGGGAGAGTAGAAAATCCTTAAAAATTTTAAACAAGAATTCGTAGAGTTAAAAACTCTAATTACTAGCCTAGAATATGCATTTTTGAAAAATGGAAAGCCAATTATAATCAATGCTAAACTTGCTTCTAAACACAAAGAAAAACTATTGAAACTGGTTAACAAATAGCCAATAGTCTTTGTTTGGTCATATCCTAAACTCACTGGGATTGATCAATGGATATGATAACATCGTATCTATACCGATCTAGCCATGAAGCCAAAAAAGTAATCACAGCAGTAGTTGAACCCCAAATTAAAGCAAATCATCAAGGAGAAAATAGAATAACTTCTCAAGGTGAGGCTCATCTATCCTATTGTAGATAGTGAGTGGGTTAGCCCACTTGTGATTATGCCAAAAAAGGTGGAAAGTGGCAAGTTTGTATTAATTTCAAGTTGTTGAACATAGTAAGATTCAAAGATCATTTTCCGTTGTCATTTGTAAATCAAGTGTTAGAAACCATTTCTAGATATTGCTATTATAGCTTTTTAGATGGTTATAGTGGCTCTAACCAAATTTAGATTGCACTAGAGGATCATGCAAAAACTACATTCACAAATCCCTAGGGAACTTTTACATATCAAAATATGCTTTTTGGTCTATGCAATGCTCCTACCACATTCCAATGCTTGGTCTTGAGCATCTTTTAGCATTAAATTGGTAGTAGGGTGGAAGTCTTCATGGATGACTTTTCTAATTATGGCACTACATTTGAGCAAGCCTTGGACCGCCTTGAGTAAGTGTTAAAAAGATGTGTGGAGATAAACTTGTGGCTCAATTGGAAAAACAGCCATCTAATGGTTCAAAAGGGCATAGTCTTGGGGCATAGAATCTCATAAGCAGGGATTGAGGCAGACCTTGAAAAGATAAGGATCATCTAAGGAATAACCCATCAACTAGAAATAGTTAAAAGATGTCCAATCATTTTTTGGACACACTGATTACTACCAGTGACTCATAGAGAATTTCTCTTAGATCACAAAATCATTGGTCAAGCTAACAAATAAAGATGCTCCATTTGTTTGGACCAAGAAATGTGAAAATGCATTCCAACAGTTGAAGGAGAAACTCATGGAAACTTTAATTCTACAAGTACTAGACTAGTCCAAGCTATTTCATATCATGATAGATGCATCAAATTATGCCCTGGGAGTTATGTTGATGCAATTGAATGAGAAAAAACATCCATATTACATCCACTATGCAAGCTAAAGCATTGTGGGTGCACAACTCAATTACACCACAATGGAGAAAGAGCTTATGGCAATGGTGTATGCTTTAGAAAAGTTCAGGAACTATGTGCTTGGGTACAAAGTGGTTGTGCACACTAACCATAGTGCCATTCATTTTCTGATGAACAAGCCAATGGTGAACCCCCATGTCATACAATGACTCATGATTTTTCACGAGTTCAATCTTACGATGGTTGATCGAAAGGGGACTGAGAATGTGATCAATGACCATCTCTCTTGGTTTAGATGGGATAAAAAAATGGAGGAGAGCCCACTCACTAATCAATTTTCTAATGAACTTCTCTTTGCTGAAGCAATTAATGACCAAGTGCCCCTAGAACCAAAATGGTATGATGGCATTCTCACTTATCTTCTCACTAAGGAGATGCCACAAGATCTAGAGCACAAAAAGAAACGAAAATTTCTTCATCAGGCCAAGCACTTCATGGAAATCAATAGACACCTTTACAAAGTATGCACTAATGACCTAGTTCATTGGTCTGTCCCCAATACTGATCAACTACACCTTCTCCAAGATACTTATGAGGGCCCTTGTGAAGGCCACTATCCAGGAAAGCACACAACCATTAAGATCTTGATGGTAGGGTATTATTGGCCAACAATCTTCAGGGATGCCCACTAATTTATCTAATCTTGTGAATGGAGGAACCTTAACAATGGATCAAATAACTAGAATGCTTTGACATATGGGGCATAGACATTATGGATCCCATCACATCCATGTCTAATGGGAAGGCATACATTATCATCGTCATTGACTATTGTACTAAATGGGTAGAAGTAGTAGTCATTTTCAACTGTACATCATCCACTATTGCTCATTTTTCCAACAACACATTGTGAAAAGGTTTGGGATGCTAGGTGTACTAATTTCTAACAATGGAACTCATTTCATAGGCATTACTTTTCACAAGCTTGTGCAATGCTTGAGGGTTGAACATAAATTAACATCCTACCATTCCCAAAGCCAATACTCAAGTAGAGGTTACTAATAGGGAGATTACAAAGATCTAAATGAGAACTATTAACAAATATAATAAAGACTAGAGCACAAAACTCAACGATGCCCTTTGTGCCTATTGCTCAACATGAAAACTCCCTATAGGATACTCTCCCTATGAGCTAGTGTACAAGAAACTACCAACACTTTCTATTCAATCCAAGTTCCCTACACTTTCAACAACATGTGGCCTAGATCTTGACCTAATTCTAGCATAAAGAGAATGATTGATCAAACTTAACCTACTAGATGAAAACTAATTAGTGGCCCTATCCTTGAATGAAGTGCACAAGGAATTCAGTAAGCAACAACATGATCTAAGAATAAGGAAAGTTAAATTTCAACTTAGAAATAACATCCTATACTAAAACCCCACACATGTTCTATAATGAAAAAAATTTCAAATATTGTCGGATGAGCCTATAATTGATAAAACTTTTTCTTTTAGGGCCATGTTAATTTACAAACTTGAGAGCCTGAACAAAAAATAGTTGGTCAACATTCAACAAATAAAACCTTTCCATGAGCCCAAGCAAGGTAGTATAATGAATACCTCATCAGATGAACAACCTCACTCAATCTTTTCAACTTCCTTCTTCTAACTCAATCATGGGAAAGATGCCCATCCATGCTAACCATTTACATGGCCCCTCATTTTTTCTATTTTTTGTTTTATAAATTTTTATTTTATACTTTATTTATGTTCCACCTTTTTTTAAAATTTTTTTTCCTATTTTACACCATCATTGGTACATTTGATTTTTCTTGAATATTTTACACTTTATTATATTATTTCCTTTGTTTTGGGTATGTGTACTGACCTAAATTGTCGGTGTAAGGCTAGAAGGGAAACAAACACCGAAAGATCGTCAGGCAGACACAGCTGACCCTGCCTTCGCTCGAGGGCAAGCTGGAAAAGAAAACGAAGGCAGAGTGCCTTGGATGGTCTGCATGCAAATCAACCAAGGACTTTCCCTAACGTAAGCTATGGCCTGCGCTGGGTTATTGTAAACTGATGTTCAGAATGTAAACGGTGACGAACAAAATTTAAATGAAGCATAAGAAGAGAATTGTATTGTAAATAAAGCATAAATTGAATTTAAAGTAGAGTAAACAACATAATGTCTGGCAAAAATGAATTGTATTGTATTGTTTAACAAGAATGTGCACTGGTCAAAGCGTAATTGTGCATGTGGATGGCAGGTCAAGTGCTAAGCCCTAGGTGATGTGTTTACAGATGCTTGGATGCTAGGAGTCATGTGTGCCTGAGCGTCCAAAGTTGTTGATCGGTGTCCTAAGTCATCCACCTTCAAGATTTCCCCCTGTTTATGTGAATTGACAGGGTATTTATAGGGTTTGGCTAGGCTTGGGTGCAGAATTCAAGAATGGAATCAATGGCCAAGAGATGAGAGGAAAATGGATCATGTGACATGTGTCCGATGGACAGCTGTGTGTGAGTTGGTCGTGTGTAGGCAAGCTATGTTTTTGACCAGATACATTGTATCTTACAACATGCGTTGGTTTACACAAGCTATCTCACACCCACAGATTGGAGCGTAAGGGCTTGACAAGCTCACAAATGGTGAAAATTTACAAAGAAAATCAAGAGGGATTGACTCCGGCTCACTTGAAACTTCTCGGTCCCTTAATCGACTATTGCAGGATGTCAATTTGAGTGGTTTTGTGGCTATTTGAGGCATCTCTGCTTCACTAGGGCTCCCATCATGAGTTGATTTGGTCCTGGCATGTCCTTAGCATGTGTTTGGAGTGCTTTTGTCTAGGTGTGAATAGTACTCACACTGGTGAATAGTGTTCACGTTGATGAATAGTGTTCATGCTGATGAATAGTGCCCATGCTGGTGAATAGTGCTCATGCTGGACTCACGCTACAGTGTGACCATAGCGTGACCTGCAGCATGAGTGAGTAGAACAACATGTTTCACACTAATTTTTGAATTTCTGAAGCCTGTTTCTTGAAGTGTGGCAACTGTCTAGCTGTGGTTAATCTTGAGAGTCAAAACTAAGGTTGAAAATGACTTGTTTTGAGCTGTTTATGGTAGGTCACGTTGGACTCATGCTGCAGCGTGACCATAGCGTGACTTGTAGCGTGACCTCAAAAACTTTTTGAAACTTACAATTTTGAGTTAAAATCTGACATTTCTAAGGCTGGGACCTGAAGCTGTCAAGGATGTGCTTTGAGGATGACTCACAACTTAGAAATTAGATAATTTTTAACTCAATCTTGATGCTGTTTGGAGTTTCTCATGCTGAGGGTGAGCAAGCTGCCTTGGGCAAGCTGGGTGTGAGCTCCATGCCTTAGCCAAATTTTGCCTCTAAAACTTCGAAAGGGCTTGAGTCATTTTCATTTCAAAGTGCTAGGCTGAAATTAGTGGTGTTTCATTGGTCCCTCTTTGTTGACGTCTAGAGGAATCCACCCAAGAGGCATCAACAAAGAAGTGCAAAACACCATGAGCAACCAGGTACCAAGCATTAACTATCGGTCCTTCGCTGGACGTCATCGCACCGTGTTTAAAAGTACATGGGATTGGGAAAATGTAGTTCAAGATGCAAGGGGATTGGTTGTAACCAGGGAAAATAAAGAGTTGATCGAGGGTTATAATTATTGCTAGGATTATGGGAGAGGAAATGCTCTCACACGAATGAGCTATATCTTTGGTCCTTGTCAATAGCCAGTGTTTATCAGACTCAGAGCCAAGACATAGGAAGTACGTTCTTTGGAGAAACGAGACTCTTATAGAGTGTTTATGGAGCTCGTTGTAAATAGCCAAAGCCACACGATAATGTGCATTATGGTCTCTTTGAGACATGAGTGTAACTGTTTTCCAAGATAATTGCTTTCTCGCCTGGGGCTTGTATGAGAATAGCCAATAGTCTTTTTGTTTCTGATGTTAATGGGGTCATGAAGACTTTCTCCAAGCATTTTTCTCTTTGACCTTTTTATTTTATTTTTTGTTCTTTTCTCTTTTCTTTTGTTTTTTCTTTGTTTTGTTTTTCTGTTTCTTTTATTTTTTTTCTTGTTTTCTTGTTCTTTTTGGTCTTTTAGCAAGAGCTTGCTTTTATTGTTATGCTCGTATTTGAGCGTTTGCATTTTGCATCATGTACCATGCACTGTGTTTTGCGTTGCAACTGCTTAGAGAGTCACAGTGTGCAACAGTGTATTCGAGAGCTTTGAGGTGAATGAGATGTATCAAGGGGGTGTAATTGAATAGGATAAGGGGGCATGATGGGGAAGTAGGGAATGTATCAGGAGTCGGAAATGTACTTATGAACGGATTGATTAAACTAGTTATGTGCATTAGGAAAAATGTGATACCTTGTCATCATGATGAAGTGCATCTATGCACGAATGCCTTAGGCGTGTCATCTTGCAAACACAACTCCAAGAGGGTAAGAAAACCATAAATGAATCGGTTAACTAAGCACTTTAAACTTGGAAACAACTGAGGAGATGGAGCCACCATGTGTATTTTCAAAGCAGACGGAATCATGAACAGCATCAACTTTATTAAGGCCCATGAGACAAATTATGTAGCAAGTCTTTGTGAAAGATGAATAGCCAATTGCAGCAACACATCTTTTCAAGTTTTTCCTGGTCATTGATGATGTCGCTAGTTTATAGTCTTAGAAAATTTTTGCGGGTTAGTTTCACGTCATGACCCTTTGGACGGTGCCAGTTTAGTGTCATAGCAGATGGTGCATTGCTAGTTTATAGTCGTGGCAGACTATAAAGAGGCAAACTAGTTTATAGTCTTAGTGGACTCTAAATGCTAGTTTTATGTCATGGCGGAAAAATGTGGCAGTTTTAGTGTCATATCGGATAGAGCTTTGTGATGTTGATTTATTGTCATGACTCCAGGACATTCTGTGGTATCATTTTTAAGTCATGATGCCAGGACTGTTTTGTGGTATCAATTTTAAGTCATAATGCCAGGACTGTCTATGTGGTATTAGTTTTAATTCATAATGCCAGGACTATCTATGCCAGATTTTAGTCATAGCATATTGTTTGTGCTTACTTTGCTTGTGTAAGGTGTGATGCTGCATGCATGGTCATGCTATGTGTCTACAAGATCCTACAAAGATCAACTAGGAAGAAAACAACATCAAGTGACACTTGTTGTACATAGAGTTGAAATGTATGAATGAAAGAAAAGCAATGCCAAAAGTGATAGTTTTAGGCCGTTTCGGACCGTATGCTAGTTTAAGGCCTTTTCGGGCCATGTGTTTCTATAGTTTTATGTTTTATGTTTGATGTTTTTCAAATGCAATGTGTAAACTAAGTTGACAAATGTGTAAACAAAGCAAAATGTGTGATCTAAGTGAGCGGGCAAAATGTAAACACATAGGCTAGTGTAATGTAAACAAAAGTAAAAAATGCATGGAAAAGGATAGGCAGGCACCTACATTTTTGGCCAAGGGAAAGTCTTGATCATGTAGTTGCTTCTTATACAGGCATGGATTAGGGAGTATGCAAGGTTTAGGATCCTCTGAGGGGCTATTCACTTCAACCACTCGTTCGGGTGTGTTAGCCTTAGGCGTTGCATTGGTTGTTATAGGTGTACCATTAAGAAACTCTTCTTCCAAAACTTGTGCCATGTCTATGTCATGGATAGTCGAAGAGGATGCGTTATCAACCCTTGAAGGAGGAGGGATCAAGGTGTTGCCCATTGTTGGGCTTCGAGTAGGTGAGGGGTCACCACGTTGTGGCACCTTGATGATGAAAGGTTGCATGGTGGTTGTTGTTACTACGTCATGCCAGTTTAATGTCTTAGCAGATGAATCATGCCAGTTTAATGTCTTAGCAGATGAGTCATGCCAGTTTAACATCTTAGCGGATGATTGCTGTGGAGCCTTGGCCATAAAGGGTGTTGTGGGTGCCTGAGGTGGAACTTTGATAAGAAAGGGAGGCCTCTTGTTCGTGGAGGCTAAGGGAATCCTTACCTTGCTAGGAGGCACATGGATCACAAAAGGTTGTTGCACATGTTTTGGCTTGCCACCGATGCTAATTGAGTTTATGACATAGGAGGCATCGTCTGTGTTGGATTGACTTGCCATGTCAATCACTAGTTGGCCTTGCTCTATCATCCTCTATAGGTCATCTTGAAAAGCATGACAATTGTCTGTATTGTGACCAGCCATTTGATGGTAATGGAAGTATTGGTCCAGTTTAAAATGTTTTGGGACTAGGGGCTCATTTGGTACTGCTAATGTGGGGTTTCTTAGTAGTTCACAATACCTATCATGTTTTTGGTGGGTAATCACTGACACGTGTTTGTGTTGGATATGCCTGGCTTTCAAGAGTTGCTCCAATAGTTGAGAGGGTTGCATCGGTAGTGGTGCATACTTTGAGCGATCCTTATGCTGAAAGTTAGGCCTTGGGGTGGCCCCTGCCGATGTAGGTGAGTTGGTGCCAAAGTTGGAAGCTTTGTCAGCTAGGGCTTTGGGTTGCTTAGGTGTTGGGCCCTAGTTGGTTGCTTTTGTGATTACGGACACCATTGCCACTGTTGTGTTTTGCTTGGGAGTATGTTGGTTTCTATAGGCCACATATGCTGGGTCATTGCTTATTTGTGCCACCTCTTCTATGTCCTTAATTTGCACAAATTCTTGGCTCAAGGTACGGGCTTTCAAATAATAAAGTTTCGATTTGACAAAGTCATTTACTGTAGCCTTAAGGATGGTGAGCAGGTATGTCTTAGGGATGGGCCTGTGAAGCTCATTCAAGGCTACGCTCCACCTTTGGATGAATTTTTGCACTGGCTCTAATGGTGCTTGTTTAATTTGAATTAAGCTATTCAAAGTGGCTTCAAGTTTTAGATTATATTTGAAATGGGTAACGAACTAATGTAACAAATCCTCAAGAGAGGATATGGAGTTACGGGGTAAGGCTTGATACCAGTCTAAGGCTTTTCCCATTAGGGACATAGCAAATTTGGGTAGAATTGCATGGGGCCAGGCTTGAAGTAGTAGACATTCTAGTTGAAATATTACTAGATGGGCATTTGGATCTCCCTCTCCATTGTACTTGGTCAGCTGAGGTAATGAGATTTCCTTTGGCAAGGTTAATGGTGGAACTGAAGGGTGGATTGGGTCATCTTGATAGAAGTCCAGTACTTTGACTTCCTCAGTGTTTACAATTTTAAGGTGCTGTACCTCTTCAGTTAATAGGTGCATCATTTTCTTTGTGTTTGCCCACTCTTGGGCAGTAGGCAGACCAGCGGGTTGAGTGAATTGTGGTTGATAATAATTCGATTATTGCATTGTTTACGACAAAGGATACTGTTGGATTGTCGGTTGTTGTGGTGGAGCAACATTCAGAGATGGGATTAGAGGGTGCGGTACATTATAGAGAGTGGGTTGGTGTTGCTGGACAGCTGGTGAAACCCACTGCCCAGCCATAGGTTGTGAGGTGACATCTTGAACATGTTGTGCTAAAGTAGTCAGAGGTGCCCCATGGGTTTGTACTTGTGGTATGTAATGGGTGGATGTGGAAGCTAGTATTTCTTGTCAAGAAGCTTGTCCTCACATGTATGCGGATGAAGCAGGAAGTATGGTTCCCTCAAGGAAAGGTTGGAATAATGGGTTTGTATAGGCGTGAAGACTGACAGTATGGTATGAATCCCCATGCTTAGATTGGATGGAAAAGTCATCTTCCTCATTTCCATTCTGAGGCTCTATTGGAGGTGGCTGTAAGGCTTGAATCCTTACCATGAGAAGCTAAAACATGAGTTGATGATGGTGTTTGGAAATGGGGATTATGTCAAATGCTGAGGGAGTGAACTCACGACCTCCCTTGTAGATGAGCTCATAGTTTCACTTTGCCTCTCTTTCCATGCGATCGATAGGTAAGTTGGCTTGGATTTTTTCACAAATGAAGTTATATTGTTCAGGTGTGAGGATTCAGGAAGATTCCATAGTAGCATGAGCAAGCTGTCAACATGAGTGACTTGGCTTCTTAGCATGAGTAAACTTGCAACGTGCAGCATGTGCAGCTTGTATGATAGTGTGAACAAGCTTAGCGTGAGTGGCAAGTTCAGCGTGAGCAAGCTCAGTGTGAGTGACTGGCAGTGTGAGTAGGTGGCTCAGCGTGAGCAAGTTGAGTTGGGCCTTAGTTTTGGCACTTGGTCTGTGCAGCATTTAACAGGTAGCATGATAAACGTTTTGATTAAACGGTAAACAAGTTAGGCCCTCCTTCTAGCACTAATTTACTGTACTGACCTAAATCATTGGTGTAATGCTGGAAGGGAAACAAACACCGAAAGATTGTCGGGCAGACACAGCTGACCCTGCCTTCGCCCGAGGGCAAGCTGGAAAAGAAAACGAAGGTAGAGTGCCTTGGATGGTCTTCACGTAAATCAACCAAGGACTTCCCCTAACGTAAGCTATGGCCTACGCTAGGTTATCGTAAACTGATGTTCGGAATGTAAACGGTGACACACGAAATTTAAACGGAGCGTAAACAGAGAACTGTATTGTAAACAAAGCATAAATTGAATTTAAAGTAGAGTAAACAATATAATGGTTGGAAAAAATGAATTGTATTGTATTGTTTAACAAGAATGTACACTGGTCAAAGCGTAGCTGCGTGTGTGGATGGCAGGTCAAGCACTAAGCCTCGGGTGATGTGTTTACAGATGCTTGGATGCTAGGAGTCACGTGTGCCTGAGTGTCCAAAGTTTCTAGTCGGTGTCCTAAGTCATCCACCTTTAAGATTGCCCCCCATTTATGTGAATTGATAAGGTATTTATAGGGTTTAGCTAGGCTCTGGTGTGGAATTCAAGAATAAAATCAATGGCCAAGAGATGAGAGGAAAACGGATCGTGTGACACGTGTCCTATGGACAGCTGTGTGTGAGTTGGTTGTGTGTAGGCAAGCTACGTTTTTGACCAGGTACATTGTATCTTACAACGTGCAGTTGTTTACACAAGCTATCTCACGCCCACAGATTGGAGCGTAAGGGCTTGACAAGCTCACAAATGGTGAAAATTTACAAAGAAAATCAAGAGGGATTGACTCCAACTCACTTGAAACTTCTCGGTCCCTGAATCAGCTGCTGCAGGATGTCGATTTGAGTAGTTTTCTAGCTGTTTGAGGCATCTCTACTTCACTAGGGCTCCCAACGTGAGTTGATTTGGTATTGGCATGTACTTAGTGTGCGTTTGGAGTGCTTTTGTCTGGGCGTGAATAGTACTCACGCTGGTGAATAATGTTCATGCTGGTGAATAGTGCCCATGTTGGTGAATAGTGCTCATGCTGGACTCACACTACAGCGTGACCACAGTGTGACTCGCAGCATGAGTGAGGAGAACAACATGTTTCACACTAGTTTTTAAATTTTTGAAACTTGTTTCTTGAAGTGTGGCAACTATTTGGCTGTGGTTGATCTTGAGAGTTAGAAACTGAGGTTGAAAATGACTTGTTTTGAGCTGTTTATGGCAGGTCACGCTGGACTCACATTGCAGCATGACCATAGCGTGACCTGCAGCATGACCTCAAAATGTTTTTGAAAACTTGCAATTTTGAGCTGAAGTTTGACATTCTGAAGGCTGGGACCTGAAGCTATCAAGGATGTGCTTTGAGGATTACTCCAAACTTAGAAATCAGATCATTTTTAACTCAGTCTTGACGTTGTTTGGAGTTGCTCACGCTGAGGGTGAGCAAGCTTCCTTGGGCATGCTGGGTGTGAGCTCCATGCCTTAGCCAAATTTTGCCTCTGAAACTTCGAAAGGGCTTGAGTCGTTTTCATTTCAAAGTGCTAGGCTGAAATTAGTGGTGTTTCAGTATGATTTTCTATATTTTTGATAATAAAGTACTTTGTGCCAACAAGACACAACGGTGCTCTAACTATTGTTAATGGTGGTTTGTACTTATTATTTTTGATTGCTAATGTTTGGTTTCTATTTTTAAATTTTAATACTAATAAAAAAGACATCATTTCTTTTTCATGGAATAGGCACTAAATCCATGACATCCACCCATTCACAAACTCTATGATTTTTCTTGTTTTGGAAGTATGAGGTCCTTTTTCATTAAATAGAACTTTAACAAACTTATGACCTTGGTAGTTTTTGGACTTGGCAAGGATTCAAGGGTTTGAATAGGGTTGAGTCCAAGGGAACTCAATACTCTCTGTACCCTTCTACTTACTTGGGTGCATGAGTGTTTTCATG
This sequence comes from Gnetum montanum, assembly GCA_015680685.1. Lineage (NCBI taxonomy): Eukaryota > Viridiplantae > Streptophyta > Gnetopsida > Gnetales > Gnetaceae > Gnetum > Gnetum montanum. The sequence continues at coordinate 2,006,177 of MNCI01015910.1, read as the reverse complement.
GATTTCTTACCATTCCATGTTGACCAATAATAGGAGGTTGAATAAGTCTTTACATGGTGTAGTTCCCATTTAGAAAAGAGAGAGAGAGAGAGAAAATGAATAAATATAAATGAAAATAATAATACTAATAATGAATGATGATGGGAATTCAAAGCACATCCCTTAAACAAAATAATGGGCTATAATGACTAATTATGGGACTAGAAAGACATGTTACCCATGCCTGAAGGTCCCCTCTAACTAAGGCCCTTTCTCACTTCCTACTTCTCTTTTCTTCTCTATAAGAAATGTTGTTTGATCTATGGGAGAACTCTTGTGTCTCAAGAGGATGGACCAGTCTTAGAGTAGTGATGCTAAGTCATTGAATATGATTGGTTTTGGTCTAGACTAGGGGTGGTTTTTATCAAGTCATTTAACCATAAAATTCACAAGGGACTTCATGTGACCTTAATCAAGAACTCCATTCCACTTTCTCTCTCATCCATTTATGCTCTCCATGACTCACCTCACTACTGATGTCCATGTCTTTGTTTGATGTCTTGGTTTGATGTGCCTGAATTCTTAGGTAGATTCTTCCAAGTTTTGGTCCTTAACTTTCATGACCATAATCACCTATGAGGCCCAAAAACTCCTTAGGTTGAGGTTATGCAAAGGAAAAAAGGGCATGTACCTACTATGGGGAGGACCCACTTGCATGTCTCTTGGTTGGGTTAGTTAAAAACCTAATCGTTAAACATTTCCATAATCCAAACCTTCGTGAGCCCTAGGAAATTTCTTCAATGAACACATTCTCCAACCAATTTTTCAATTTTTGAGCTTTCAATAATCCTCTTCGATGATTCCATTACAGTCTTAGCTTTTTTGAAACTCCATTGACCCCACTTTCATTAGAAAACTCTGTGTATTTTTTGAGAAATTCAAGTTGAAAAATTTTGTTTACACCCTTCGTAAACAAGTACCTGTTGATGAACCGCCTACGTATATAAGACCTCATATATGGAACCCCATTGATGCAACATAAAAATAGTATATATATACATGTCCACACTTCAAATTTTTTACATTTCATTTTAAACACTAGAGGATTTTTTGCAGTTTTCAGAGCCCATAACATTTCAGAAGCCATATCTTCCTAACCGTTTGTCCAAATCACTCTGTTCTTCGATCCTATAGCTACCAGAGGTAAGCTCTTAGTCATGGAAAATTTTTTTTCAAATGTTTGTAACTCCCACAAAGGTTTAACAAAAACCCAACATGAAAACATAAAATTACAAAAGTTAAACCCTTCCAACTAGCTTTGATAAAACTTTAAACTTAAGAATAAATAAAATAATAATAAAATAACCAATCTACCATGGTCCAACCTTAGCATACATGTAACTAATTAATGAGATGACGTATCAAAAAATTAGAAGTTACACATTATATATACTAATCCTTGGATGTGTTGTGATCATAGATGGTACCAAAGCAGAAGCACACATAGGAAGGAGGACCATCATAGCCACAAGACAAATGACCATGAATGGGAAGAGGCCAAAAATAGGCCTAAGAAGAACAAGTAGCAACTCATGCTATGGGACCTCTTAGGAAGGAGCCTGAAGTGAAATCTATCCATTTGATTCTAGAACAAGTAGCAACAAAAAAGCAATCCCATTGGGATGAGGCACCAACTCTACAAGCAAACCTTGAGGAGACCTTGACAAAAGCCTACCTCAAGTAGATGAAATTAAAAAAGGTTCTAAAAATAGTATTCCAAGAGTTGAATTTTGGCTCTTTCTTAAAGCAAGCAAGTCAAGTAGTATAAGATTAACTGAAGACCTCTTCCATGTGACCCATCATCACTTCCAGTAGGGAGTGGCACATGGGAGAGATGTTCTTATTCTAGAATAATAGGCAAGCGAGTTCAATGATCAAGATCAAGGATATTTTAGTGTCCTACTTGATGTAGGCCATTTGGGTTGCTAGAAATTGGGGTGAATCTTACTAAGATTCCAATACAGGCAGACCCCAGCATCAAAAAAGAATGGATACAATGGTGTTATGACATCAATTGTAAGGAGCATGGTGCACTCACACTAATGGAGAGAATCTACTACAAGATTGTGGCCTTTCACCTCAATCCAATAGTGAGGCCAAGCAAGATCACTGCCTTCTCCACCCATCCATGTGTTGCTCTAAGTGGTAGATTCTCTATCAACCTTCCACAAGTAACCTATCTTCAAATAGAAAAGTGCTTCAAGGAGAACGAACGTGGAAGGAAGGTACTCCTTTTTTCATGCCTCATCCAAAAAATATGTTAGAGGGGAGGGATAATCTACTATACTAACAATGATTTACAATGTGCTCCATTCGCTAACTAGATGGAGATGATGAAGGAAAAAGTCCCTACAAAAGTCATCCAAGAAGAGGAGTAGCAACCACAAGTTCCACCACCCACTCAGAAAATAGTGCCAGATACCACTGCAACTTCTCAATGGTTGCAAAAATTCCAAGAATGGCTCTTAAGTGAGCAAGAGCAATAAGAAGGAACAAGTGGTGGTGATCCATCTATGTATTAGCTAGCAATGAGTCACCTAAATGAAGTGGCTTAAATAGTTAGCCAAATGGAGGTAGATGGACTAATCATTTTGGCCCAAAGAATGTAGTTTCTTGCAATATCAAATCCTAGTGCCTGAGAGGTAATAGTATCCCTCTCGCAATAGCAACAATTACTAGAAATCTCTAGGAACACTATTACTTTTTTGGTGCAGTTGGAGGAGGGCGAGGAGATAATAGTTTTGGTGATGCAGCACTAGGGGTAGGAGATAGTAGCGAAAGTGGTTGCTAATAAAATTGTTGAAACTCTAAACACACCTACAACATCTGTACGAAATGTCTCTACACTTTTAGATGTGCAAACATCTAAAGGGATAATAACCAGCAAGTTAAGCGTAGCATAGCATGAACAAGTGCTGGACCAACTAGTGCGAACTGGACAATTGATTCTAGATGTGTTTGACCTTTTGAAAAACATAACTACAATCCAATCAAAGCTACTAGAAGCAAGGGGTGAGAACATCATTCTAGAGAGGCAACTCAAAATAGCCAAAGAGATAAATGAATGCTTAGTTGCGGTGGGTGCCAAATTAAGAGCCCAGATTGCTGACCCTATATTCCTCAACCCAACACTAACAAAGGATGAAGCTCTTGAATAACTTTACATAAGATTGAAAGGGGTTGAGGGTGTGATGGAGATGGTGGTGTTCTATTGATCTTTGGTAGAGGCCACTTAGCATAAAATTTAGAAGGCATTAGATCAAACCCACTGAGATAATGTACAATTAATTACAGAGAATCATTGCTTATGAATTGTTGATGCATAAAAATAGTAGATGGAAGATTTCATCCATCAAAAACAAGAGTAACTATCTAGAGTGAACACTAAGCTAAGAATATTTTCAGTAGAAAACGAAAACCTCTCCATGGAGAGGGTTTGTGCTCTTCACTAAAAGACTGTAATTGAAGTAGCCACATAGAAATTAGAGGCTCTCAAATTTGAGAGAGTTAAAAATCACTAAAGAGATTAGGTCAGTCTACAAAAAGAAGTTAATAAAAAACACATCTAATTGGCAAAGGAAAATGTACACGAGACCCTCCAACAACTCTAGTAAGGAAGATAGATTTGGCAACCTATCATTAATGGGATAGATGCCTACAATAAAGTAGAGATTCACATGAAGGAGTTGCATATTGAGGAGATAACAGAATACATGGAGCTTGTCAATGTCTGATATGCAAATTTGGGTATGCTAACTACCAAACGACCATGGTTTGAATTGGAGAAACAAGTGATCAGCTTGTACTTATTGTACAAGATAAAGTTCAAGCACCACAAGGACACCAAGCCAAAGCTTCTAGTGGCAAATGCAGAACTCAAGGTTCTCAAGGCTAAGTTTACTAATAAAAGAGCAACTACTAAGAACCTAGCCAAGAGGATGAACAACTACCAGGAGCTACAAAATGCACTCAAGGTGTTTGATATCAAACATAAGCAATTCATTGCCTAATTTATCAATGTAAAGGAGTTGTTTCCAATAATGTCCTATCCGTGGGATATCCCTGATTTAGGGCACATTGATGATGCTGCATGGACTATGAATGATCCTTGGAGAAAGCAAGAGAGGATGAAGTCATTGTTGAATGTCTTTAACCTTCCACTAGAAGTGGCAACTGTAGCAAGACAACCACAACCACCTCAACCATCATGTACACTTGAAGTAGGAGAAAGTCCTTTGAAACCTCAGGAACCTCCACCTCTTAGGACCATTTGATCTTTTCGTTTGTCTTCACGTTGTCAGAGGATGTGTTGTCGAATTTTTTTCAATCCTATTCTAGTATTTAATTTTTTGTCATGAACACCACAATTTTGTAATCAATGTTGATCAGTACAATCAAGCACTTAGTTTTGTTTTGTTGTGTTAGTTTTGTTATGTCATATGCTAGTCAATAATTCCATACCTTTTAAATTTTGTAAAGAACTTGAGAGGACAGGTTTTCTTTCAATCATGGAGGTATGATGAAGTGCCTTTGATCAACTATGTTGATGGGATGCCGTCGATGCGACCTTGTCAATAGGATCCTGTTGATGTAGGGTTTCTCATGTTGACATGTACCCATCGACATGGCACCCTAGTAGGTCTATAAATATGGCACCCCAACCATGTTAATGAGAGTTAGATTTTCAATTTCTAGCAGAATTCTTGTAGTTTGTTTCCATAAGAGATAGAACAATTTTCTAAGTTCCCATTGTAGGATTCAAGGTATGTATAAATCTTTAGTAGAGCACTATTGTACTTGAGCATCGCAGTGTGTGCAACAACAAAGATAAGCTTTTTGATAAACCTTGTAACACTTGGACTACCTTAATGATTTATTTATGCATTTATTATTTTCATTAATTAAGTGATTAATTAGGCCAAGATAATTAAGACTTTAAGTAATTAATTAATTAAGCTAAATAGACTAGCATACATAAGTACAACCACTTTGAGCATACGTATAACACTTGGTAATCTCAGTAGCATTGAATGCTTGGTCACCAAACAGAGTTGTATGTGTTCAAGATGTGTACAAAAAGTGGGACCAAATGCTTCTATTAAGATAGTTAATTATTAATTAGCAATTAAATTAGTTAAATTAGTTAATCAATTTATTCTCAATCTATTACCAACCTTAGGCAAACAAAAATATAAAATAATAAAAATCATGTGTCTCAATTATACTTAACCATACAACTGAGCTTCATAGCTGTAGTTGGGAAGACAATGATCATTTCACAATTAGATTCACCTTCTAGATTGAATCCTATGTACAAGAACACTAGGAATCCATAAAATTCAACCAAATCACATGTGAACACCTTAGTGATTCGTATGGTTGGGTGTAGGGGTGCCTTGCCACTCATCGGCTATAATGTTTTCTTTGTAAACACTATGATTGTTTTCTAAGAAAATGACATTGCATGAATCTATCACCTTTTTATTTTCTAAATTGTAGGACCTGTATCCTTTTGAATATTTATCATATCCTTTAAAAATAAAAAAATTAATGATTTTGAATCTAATTTTTATCAGTTTTGTCCTAGAATTTGGACAAATGTGAAATATTTGAAGAATGTCCATATCATAATTCATATGGTGTTTTATCTTGAGTTGATCTTGACAGCACCCTATTTAAAAGATATATTATTGTTGCACAGGTTTCTACCCAAAATTTATTATTGAAGCTTGACATTTGAAGCAAACACCTTGTCATTTCATTGACAATTATATTTTTCTTCTCAACTATGCCATTTTTTTAGGTTGTAAATGATGTGATGGTTTGATGAATAATCTCATTTTTCTTTCAAGATTCATCAAATTCATTTGATAAAAATTCACCACTCTAATCTATTTGAATCTTTTTTATTGTCTTACCACTTTGTTTTTCTACTTCCACCTTGAACTCTTTAAAAAATCCTAATGTTTGATCTTCTAATTTCATAAAATAACCCCAATAAAATCTTGAAAAATCATCCATAATAATAAACATACATTAGCATTTACCTAGGCTCAATGTCTGCATGGGAACGCATAGATCCATATGAACTAGATGTAAATTTTCTTAAGATTTATGTTCTTTCCTAGGAAATGGTAAGCTTGTGATTTTTCCTAGTTGATGTATGTCATAATCATGATTATCTAGCAAAGAAAATTTTGTCATACCTCTTACAATTTCTCTTTTTGGCATGCGATCCAAAGTGCCAAAGGTGACATGTCCTAGCCTTACATGCCATAGCCATGTTGTGTCATCTATGACAATGAAACAATGAACATCCTTTTGCATCTGTAACTTATACATCTAATTCTTGCCAATAGGAATAATGGTAATACATTTTTCATCATCAGCCTTAAAAATTTTACAAACATCTTTTTCAAATTCCACATGATAACCATTATGACATAATTGGCTAACACTTAATAAATTCTTTGAAAGATCTAGAACATAACATATCTATAAGATAATATATTTATTATGTTGAGTTGTTGTGAAGGCAAGCGATCTAATCTCAATAATGGTTAGCTTCTTTCCATCACCTATAATTACCTTTCCATCATGTTTTTCTAAACTTGAGAATAATTTCTTATTCCATGTCATGTGATTATTGCATCCACTATCAACATACCAAATATTATTGTTGTTGGTAGCATTTGGTACCTTTGTAGAAATCAAGCCTTAATATTCCTCTTTTTCAATATAAAATAATTGTTCACCTTTTTTTATCCTTTTGCTAATCTTCATGTTCTACAATTTTTTCTTTGCCTTTCTTTTCATGCTTCTTTCTAGACCAACATTCTAAAGTATTATGGGTGGTAATGCCACAAAAATCACAATACCTTCCCATGATTGATTGGATCTTCCATGACCATGATCTCCAAATCTGCTATGACCACCTTCATGTCCTCTAAATGGGAATCTACCTGAGGATCGTTGATTTTGATTGGACATTCTTTGAAATTGCACTTGAAATGCATTTTCTATTGACTCTTCATAATCAACAATCCTTTACTTGTGTGTCCTTAAGCTTCCTACGAGATCAACCATGGTCATCTTATCAAGATCTCTTACTTCTTCAATAGCCATGATGATGGGATCATATCATCTAGTTACACTTTGAAGGATCTTTTCAATAGCATGCCTTTCCTCAAGCATTTCTCCACAAGATTCAAGTCCATTTCAAACTTGTTGAAATTGACAAATGTATTAGTCAATATTCTTTTAATCTAGCATGTGTAATGATTCAAAATCTTTCCTTAATACTTGTAGCTTAACAACATGAACTTTTGATGATCCCTTGTATGTAATCTCCAATGCATCCCATGTAGCTTTACTAGTTCGGTACATGACAATTTGGGAAAGACTAGCATATCTACCCTAGATTGAATGATGAATACTGCTTTTGCATCTTTCTTACAAAGTTCCTTGAATTTATTCTTTTATCTTCCTTCAAAACTTGAAATGTTACTTGATCAACATCTTTGAATCCATTCTCAACAAAATTCCACAAATCTTGTGAGATCAATAATGTCTACATCTTGATTACCCAATACTCATAATTCTCTCGATTGAGGATGGGAACTTGGAGAGACATGGATCCATGATTCTAGGTCATTCTTGAGAGATCTGTTGTTAAGAATCTGAACCAACTTGCTTTGATACCAAATGAAAAACCTCAAAGGCCCTAGATCTATGATCTAAGCTAAAAGGAAATAAAGAACTTACTTAAAACAAACACACTCTTATAAGATTCTCTTCAATTCTATTACTAATAACCAGATGCTACTATAATTATATAGGCTGGAGAGATAAGCATGAATCTTGGAAATCATGGGGATGTTCATTATCATCTCATTTAAGGATCTCCTTAATAATGGATGAAATAATCATGGGATTAGATAGGAATTACATGAATATAATCTCATCTTATTTAACATAGATTTATGGATGAGATTTATCTAATTCCTTTATGAAACATCTAATCATAATATTCCACAATTTTCTCATGTTTTTTTAGTGTTTAGTTTCTTAAAATGCTTGGACATGGATATACAAAATTTGTAACAAATTTCAACTAAGCATCAATAAAGTCATTCTTGATGATCACCTTACTTTTTTTTACTATATTTCTTTGAATTTAGAATTTTCTTCAACTAATTATTCTCTACTCTATTTGCAAGCTTCAATATGCAGTTATTTTCCAGTAGTAAGAGCATACTGTAACCTCTCTTTAGGTGTTAAATATCAAGTTCTCAAAAATATAACTTTTTAGCTACAACTTCAAAAATAAAAGTTGCTAGTTAAAGCTAAAAAATTAATTGGTTTTCTATAGTACTAATTTCTTTTTGTTTTGGAGGCTAAAGAATAGGAAACTTTTAGCTTTTGTTATTTGTTCTTTATTTTTTATTGTTTGTATTTTTTTTTCTTTAAAGAGAGTTCTCTTCTTTTCTTTATGAGAAACACTTTGGTGAGAAATAAAAACTCGTGAGGGTACTTTTTAATAAGAGAAAGCTTGATTCTTTTCCTACCCTAGAGCAAAAGTTTTTCAGAGTTGATTGTAAGGATAAAACCTGAAAAGGAATCCCTAAAACCATTAGGTTTTCTCTTTAGACACTTTCTTCAATGATCTAATGTACTAAATCTTTTTAATATTATTATTCATTTTTTGGGGTCTAACATGTCCCACCTCATTATATCCAATGAAGAACAAATATAACAATCATAATATTTGGACTTGGATAATTTGAAAATATATTTTTCAAATGATTGTACAAAATATAGTGCTCTATGAATGTGTAGTATGAGGCTTAAATCTTAATAAAAAATTAGGTATTGACCTAGTGGTAATACTACTGGTTTAAAATCTCCAAGTCATGGATTTGATTTTGATAGGTAATGCTAAGTTACAAAGTTCTAATTCGATTATATATCTTGGGGTATACTTATACTATAATTATTTTAGGGTTCCAACACCCCCTAAATCTTGATTAAAAATCATGGAAGAAATTTTAAAAACTTTTAAAATAATTCTTATTAAATGAATTTCAGGTGAAAAATCAAGCTCTATATGCAATACTTTTATTAGAAACTAATTTCTTACTACTAGAAAATAAAATTGTATTAGTTTTTAACATTCTACTTGAAGAATAAAAAGATCTAAGGAGAAATCATCTGAAAATCTAAATAATAAGGGTGATGCCATGAGGAAAGATTGAGGGTAAAAAAATGAGGTATTGAAAATATTAATATACTAATAAATTCAAAATAAGCTTGAAAACTTATTATAGAGAAAGTTTTAGAGAGATGGAAAAATAAGAAAAAAAAGTTTTAAAATCCCCTTTAGTTTTACTAGCAAAACATTAAAGGTAGTAGACATGAAAACATAGAAGTCTACATGAGACAATTCTAATATTCATGATAGCACTAATTAGTATAATAAGATGGAATTCCATCTCTCCAAGTTGAAATTGGAAAATGAAACAATGACAACATAAAAACATAATATGACAATTATGCTTACTACAAGTAGTAGAAGATTACCAATAGGTATTATTAAAGTCTTTATGAACAATAATTAACTCAATTATGTCAATGCATCAACATTGATGTACTAGCTAGTTTTTTCTATATAAATAAATCACCTACTACATTTATGGTACATTTGACCATTGAATGTACCAAAACTCTATCGGTTTATAGTTATAAAAGTTAGTATCAATTAGTAAGTGCCTATAGCATGAACTTAAATTGATTGTACAAAGTTTTATTTAAGTGAGCTTGTACTATGACATAGTTCATGACAATAATGAGATCAAGATTAATTGAGCTTTATTATAATACTTTGACTTAGATTAATATTTTTTAATTGTAATTTATTTCCATTGTTGTTTACATTTATGTACTTAGATTAATATTTTAATTTTAAATGAACATTAATAATGCAGAATGAGTACAACCAACTTTGAACATAAATACATTACTATTTGGTAATCCTAACAATGTTGTTATTTGGTGTGCTTAACATTGCATACTTAGTAGCCTAGTAATGATATTGTGAGTTAAGGATATGTACAACAAGTTGAAAATGACTACTCATCGCTTAGGGTAGAATGGAATTTACTTTTTGTACATAGTATAATTAGATTAAATTTAACTATTTTAATAATAGTTTAATCATGGCCAAGACAATATCAAGATCAGATGCCTTAGTTATACTTAATGATATGCACTATGGGCCACATGAGTATAACTAGGAAGATAGTGACCTATGCTCACACTAAGTGATCTAAGTACCACACTAGTCTAGTTCATAAATTATGATCAGGTCACCTACATATGCTTGTGATTTGTATGGTTAGATGTTATAACTACACTATTTCTTATCATCCGTGTCATTCCATGGACTTGTGCTAGTGATCTATATTAGTTTAAATCATTTATAATCATTGTTAGGACTTAATGATTTATTGCATAGAAAATAATATTATTTTATTAAGACACACATAGTAACCTAAGATGCTATTTTCTTATAGAGCCAATTCCCCATTTGTTAATGATTCTACCAAGGAATGTGATAGAATAACCAAAAGCAAGAATGATGTGTCCTATTAAGTTAGGATAATCTACCAACATTTGGATCCTTATTGTTTGAAATATGCCTTCATCTTTCACTAGGATGAATAATTGAAGTGAAGGAACCTCAAAGACAATATTATATTACAACCTGACAATTCAAATCCATCAATGCTTAGGACTTCATTGATGAGAGTTTTACTAGAAGCAACCACTATTGACTATAAGGTGACTAATGAAATATCTAGGTCATATCAACTCACTAAGTTCGAACTTCATAAAGAGTGTTTTATGGAAGCTCACCATAAAGTAACAAAGGAAAAGGAGGCTACCATTGCAGTAACATGACAATTAAAAAAGGAGGATGCAAACTATCACATAGGTAGATTCAATCACCAAAATTATCCTTCCTTTAATGCAAAGATATGACCAAATTATAGCTAGGTTCAAGCTCAACTTGCAATTAAGAAGGAGGGAGAACTAGACCCAACACTTGGAGGACCTTTAGGTCTAGATCTTTTGGTAGGTAACCTAACAAAAAAAAATGTTTTCATGAAAGAAGAGCAAGATATTATGGTTCTCCCAATTCTCCATCATCATCTTCATTCTTATTGTCAAGCTTTGATGAGGATGAGCATGGATAAGAAAGAAAAAGTAATGATCAACAATCTGGTGAATATGATAGAAGAGATCATGACATAAATGGAGGTAAAAATGGTAGAAATGATAGGGATATATATCAAGAAAGAGAACATATATAAACTATTTTATATTTGCAAAATAAGCGTAAGAAAACTGCAAGAGATAATAAGAATTGGGTTGAGAGTATCGACTTCCTACAAAGAGATTTATTTCTAGAGTATGACATTGCATCTTAGACATCAACATTAGAGGTTAGATAAAAAACTATAGATTTAATTCATATGTATTTAAAAATCAAATAAGGAGTATATGATAACTCTTTATTTTAACTTTGTTTAAATAGGCAATCATTAATTCTCTACCACTATAGTTAGTTAAGTTATCACAATTGATTGATTTGGGTACACATTGAGGAATAGGTGTGGCTGACACTAAAGAATTAACAGTAATGAAACTTGAGCATTTACTATATGAGGATAATAAAATAAAGGTAAGTAGGCTTCTCCAACTTCTAAGTTGAATTTTTATGCACATTTAATTAAACAAATATTAAATAGGTTATTCAAAATGAAGAGAAAAATAATAGAAAAAGATAATAAATACATAGCACAAACAAATAATAGAAAACGATAATAATACATAACACAAACCAAGGAAATCTACAATAATGGATATTGAGAAGTCAACAAGCCATATCAAAGAAACATAGATAATATGATAATTAACTATATTCATCTTTATTTATATTCATCATATTCTATGTAGGAATTTTAAAATGAAATCATAATTTAAGAGGGTAAACTAGATACTTAAGAATGATCCATCAAAATAATAAAAATAAAGGTTAAGAAATTTGATGAGGAGCTCCCTTAAATTCCACAACCCAAGCTCGCTTAAATCAAAAGTAAGAGACATTGAATAACAAAATAAATGGATAATTATTCTTTCTTAAGAAAATGTAATTACAAGAACAAAGTAAGAACACATTTCCAAGGATAGACAAATGATTGAAGATAACCCTTCCACCATACTTAAGAATGGTGACTAAGATAATTGGCCAAACACTTTCTCTTTCTCCTTACTCTTAAACTCTCAACTTGTAACTCTCACTTCCAAGAAACTCTTGACCAAATGGAGGTCCAAGAGGTCTATTTATACTTTTTTCTCATGTCTTCTCATCTTCCTTAACATTCAAAATTACAATTTTTACTCCATTAGAATTTGTAAAAAAAAAAAATGTCTCATGGTCAGATAAGACATCTTTCCTAAGTGTGAAAACATGCATAGGAAGACATCTTTGTAGTTTGGTAGACATCTTACTTGAGACTAGATTTAGTAAAAAAAAAGATGTCCTAAGATCCCTATTAGACATCTTAAGGCTTGGTAAGATGTTCTACCATGGGATAAGATGTTTTATTATCTTGTTAGGACATCTTATGTCAACATGTGACAGCCTTTGGGCTAGCATGAATGATCCCAAGATGTCTCAGCTAAAGCTTAAACTTGCTAAATAGGTTTCCATTAATTTTGAAACCCCTTGAACACCTATGGAGCTAGCAAGGATACACAAATAGAATCAAAAAATGTCTAGATAATAAGAAACATACAAATACAATCCATTAAAGATGATACATAGGCTGTGATGAGTCATGAATTTGCTAGCTGTGATATCACTACCGTGATATCCCATGGGCTGCGATATCGCAGCCGTGATATCACATTAGCCGCAATATCATAGGCCACTGCAAATTCTATAAATAAGAGGCAGCTCTCCCTTGTTTTGCATCTAGTGTTAGTCCCTTAGTGGAACTTTGGTAGTTTTACCCTTCCAGAGATAGAATATTTTCTAGTGTCTGCCTGTAGTGTGGTGATTGTGATTGTATGGCATCCTTTATTCGAGTGTGACGTACTTGGACACGCACATGACCGGCAATAAAGATTGAGATTACTTCATCATTGTAGCATTCACTTAGTCTAATTAATTATTTAATTATTATTTACTACTTTCCTAGTTAATCTCTTCTCACCCTTAAACCCATGTTAAAACGTGGAATGAGTACGACTTGATTACGAGTATTTAAGTGTGACTACTTGGTAACCCAGTAGTGTACCTAGGATCTACACTTGGTAATCCCAGTAGTAGTTGTGCACAAAGTCCAAGATGTGTAAGGATAATTAAGGAACGGATGCTCATCGCACTTAGGCTAGTTAGATTCACTCTCACCCTTTCCTCCTAGCTTAGTTAATCTCATTTTCCATTACCTTCAGGAGTAGCATTAGATTAGGAACCACATCATACACCTCACTCTGGACTAAACCATACATGACAAAAATAATACTAGTCCAGGTCGAAAGATAGCGAACTGCGACCTCAGGCTAACTTTCTAGATGCCACAACTAGTCCATCTATGGAGTTCAATCGGATCGTGCATGTAACGCTCGTATTCGTATGGTTGAGTGTAGGGGTACCTCGCCACTCATCAGGTTGGGTGATGTTTTCATCATCTCTCCCAACTTTAAAAATGAAACTTGTCTTCAGGTTGGTTGTGCACTTGGGATAACATTAAGCGCCTAGAAAGAAAAATCCTTTTCATGACTCTAAATTGCATTTTAGGATCCTCACCATTCTAATGTATCAAGTACTCATGTATCTTTTAGCCTCTTATGCTTCTAGCCTTTATTACTTGTAGCATAATTACTTTCCTTGATGGCTTAGATGAATTTTTCTCTTCAAGTGCATCCTTTAGGATCTCAAGACTATTATCCAATTTTGATGTAATCACATTCCCATGATTTGGACTCAAATCTAAAACATTAAAGACATAAGAAATAGAAAAATCATTAGGTAAGTTAATATCATAAGCATTTGGATTGATCTTGGTCTTGATTTTAAATGAAATAATCCTCCTTAACTTGAGCTTATAGAAATATACATTTCTTTAACTTTCCTTACCAAAATAGATCCAAACATAATCACTAATCTAAAAATCAGTTATCCTATTACCCTTATTGGCCTTGGATGACACAACCTTTGTTCTTTTTTCCAAGTGATACTTGACTTGATAATGCAACTATTTTATTTGTTTAACAAAATTAGAGCTCAAAGAGGCATAATCTTCAAATTTTCTCTCTCATCAATCATTCTTGGTGAAAAATCATAATTTACTACAAAGGAACTCTTTCCAATGTTGGAATGAGAAGCATTATTGTATGAGAACTCAATATGGGCCAACATATTTTCTCATTTATAAGGTTAATCCTCATACAAACATCTCAATATCTTTAACAAAGTTCTATAAAAAACTTTAGTTTACCCATTGGTTTGAGGATAATAAGTGATATAAAATGATAATTTGATTCCCAAGTAATTTCCAAAGTGACCTCAAAAAGCAACTAAATTTAACATTCCTATCACTCACAATGTTCAAAGAAATGTCATGAAATCTCATTATACATTGAAAATGAGCAACATGGGAAGCATCACCACTTCTCTTATATGGAATAAAATGAGCCATATTAGTAAATCTATTAACCACAACAAGTATGGAATCATGATTAGATCTTCTCTTAGAAATGTCACAAATAAAGTTCAAAGAAATAATTTTCTATGAAGCATTTAAGATTGGCAAAGCTAAATAATGATCATTAACACCCTTTTCCCCTTTGAAATTTTGGCATACGTAACATTCTTTTACAAATTCAACCACATCTCTATACATACCTGGACAAAAGTAATTTTTGCTGATCAATTCCAATTTATTGATAAATTTTTGTTATCCTCCATAGATACCTTTCTAGACACATTTGGATAGGACCAAGGAGTCTTGTGATATGCCCAGGTGTTCATATCATAATGCTTCAAATACAAATCCATTTTTATGCCCAAATCTATTATAGTAATAATATTTAACCTTTTTGAACTTAGTAAACCTTGAAGTTATTCTTTGGCTAAATTTTGTATCAATAGTTACCTCAATCTTTGAAGATACTTCTTGTTCGGATATATTTTGTGGAGATGCTTGTTCTTATTAACAATAGCCTAGTCCACTTTTATCATTTGAACTTCTTCCTTGCCCAAAAACTATTTGAAGGGATTCTTTTCCTTTGACTAGCCTCTCATTCACAAGTTTAACATCTACAAGTTCTTCCTTAATCTACTCATAGGACATGGTTATGTTTTTATTCTAATTCCTTAGGTCTGAAGTTTCTTTTGTGAGATCTAAAACTTTCATATTCAATAAAGATACATTGTGATATTTTTCTTTATTTAGTTTTGTACAAATATTTTGAAAAGATAAAAGTTCATTGCACAGGAGGTCATATATTTCTTCTTCTTCTATTTCTATTTGATCATCATCATCCAACAAGCTAGTATTATCATTTATGAAAGCCATATATATGAGAAGTGAATCTTTTGAAGTATCCTCCACTTCTTCTACACTTTGTTATCCATCATCCAATCTTGAATAGAATTTAGTGTTCTTCATGTCCACGTCTATCTTATCCTTTTGTTGTAACCTGCTATTGTTAGGACATTTAGAGGCCACATGGCCTCTTTCACCACATACCCAAAATTCTATTAAATAAGCATCAAAATTAGAATTTCAAAAATTTTTACCTCTATCCTTATCTTTAGAGTTGGATTGGTTGGATCTTGATTGATTAATACTTCTTTCCTTTTTTGCTAGAAGCCTTTGAACTCTTCTTGATAAAAGAGCTATTTCCTTTTCACTGCTCAGATCTTACTTAGCCAATTCCTCTTCTTTGGATGCTAATTTTAAGGTAATGGGCTTTTCTTTTATTATCCCTTTGCTTATGAGATTCATTTCATAGGTAATGAGAACACTTTGAAGTTGTTCAAATTTTAAGACAAAAAAATCCTTAATTTCTTTCATAGCTATAACCTTAGGTCTAAATTTAGGCTGTAGTGTTCTCATCATTTTAATGATGACATCACTTTCAGCAAAGTCCTTGCCTGTACCCCTACTAACTACAAATAGATCCTTTTCCCTCTAAAAATGATCTTTTATCTTTTCTCCTTCCCTAATTTTGAGTTTATTGTACTCAGTTTGCAAAACCAAGAGTTTTGATTGTTTAACTATGAATGTGCCCTCATATGTAGCTTCTAAGATTTCGCAAATTTCTTTGGTTGTTCTACATCCAGCTATTCTATAATTTAGACTTATTTAATGCACAATATAAAATTTTTTTGCTTTAGAATCATACATGAACTTATCTCTCTCTTCTAATGTCCATGTGCTCCATGGCTTAATGGCCTTTGTGCACTATCAACAGGCAATGTGTAACCTTCAAGGGTGGACTCCCATACCTCAAACTCCATTGACTCAAAGAAGCATTGCATTCTTTCCTTCTAATAAGAAAAATCGAACCTATCAAACATTGGTGGCTTTGTATAGGATGTCGTATCCATAGTTCACCCTTGAAAATTGAAGCCAAATGTAATAGTACCAGGCTCTAATACCACTTGAAGATTGAGAACTTAGAAGGGGGGGATGAATAAGCTCCCAATTGAAATTGTACCTACCACAAAAAAAAACACAAAATTTTACATGGTTCCCCAACTTGGGTACTTTCACACTTGGAGGGTAGAATCCATGCACACCTTTAGACTTTATTTCTCAATCAAATGTGGTTTGAAGGGCACCACACCCTCTACAAGCTTTGAGCTTCACACCAAAGTTTTTCTTTGTTGTGAAACTACTCAACCCTACAAGGTCCAAACAAGCTCAAAATGTGGTTTCAAGGATCCCACAACCTTTACAAAATTGAGCTTCACTCTAAAGTGTTTTGACACTGCAAAACCACTCAACCCTATAAGTCCCAACAAGCTGAATGTGAATGCCTTCTCACAAGAAGCACATCAACCTCATAGGACAATAAAGAAAATAAAAATACACAAGGAAAGAATATAACTAAAATCACAAGTCCTTATCATTTAAGCTCAATTCAACATACAACTAAGAAAATGATGTTACAATGAAGAACAAGAATACAATAGCATAGATATGACAATGATTACTTAGATGTGAATAGTACTTACATAATTTCCAAAAATTTGGTATTTTCTTATAGCCTTGAAGTTTTCAAAAACTCCTCAAAATTCATGTAATGACTATCCAATAGCTAGTGTAAACATCTCCTTCAAAGTTGGTAAAATCTAGATGAGATTGGCCTCAATTCAAAAGAGATGTCTTCCTAGAAAATGGGACGTCTATGGGGAGACATCTTCTCTGGGATAAAGACGTCTACTATTTCTAGAAGACATCTCCTCAACTCTTGGGTGCTGGTTTCTATGGCTTCCTCTCATCAATTTGTCTTCTTCCCAATCCTTGGAGCATGTTCATTTGGTTTGTAGTCTTTCATTTCAATCCATGCTTTCATCTTGGCTCATATAGTTTTTACTTTGTCATCTCATTATAGATCTTGTTTCTCTTGAGTCCTTGGTATCTCATTGTGGAGTTCTTATTCATGTCCTGCAAACACATCATCCATAACAAACATTCTATGCTCTCCATTTTCCTTAAGGTTTTGACATAATAAAAGGTCAACAACATGAAGGAATGTCTTGAAGAATATCTTGATGAAGAAGCACTTAAGTTATTCCCTTACCTTGATGCTTTTAATGAAGAAGCATATCTTTTGTTCTCTACTAGCTTCTATCTCAACAATGAGCTTAGTGCTTCTCATGTTATTCATGTATCTTGAAAAATATTGAACTATCTTCTTCTTTGAAGCCATGATGAAAATAACCTAAAAAGAAAAATTCCATAAAATTCTACAAAGAAAGGTAGAATATCTAGGATTTCCAAAGGAATGAAACAAGAAGTATTCAAATATTAGGAAAAGTAAGTTTAAGATCTTTAAATCCTAGCTACTATAAGCCAATGGGTAACCAATTATATAATTATCTTTTAAATATTTAAGGATATGATAAACTTAGAGATCAAAGGAAATTTTGCAAGCACTATGATGGGTGAAAAAGGCAACAAGAGTGAATTCAATCAAAATTAAGAATTTGAAACAATTTCTTATAATTGAGGTAAGGATTATCCACTTGAATACTATTTTTTTCAATTATAAAAAGGCTATAATACAAATCTAATGAGGAGCTCCCTTGGATTTCATAGTCCAAGATTTCTCAAACCAAAAGAAAGATAAATTGAATAAGAAAATATTGGGAAAAGATTTATTCTTGCTTAAGAAAATGTAATTAGAAGCATAAGGAAAGCACACACTGCTAAGGATAGACAAATGATTCAATCTAACTCTTACATCATACTCAAGCAAAGTAATCACACTCAAGAAGGATGATCAAGATAATTGGCCAAACACTCTCTCTTTTTTCTTACTCTTAGACTCTTAACACATAACTCTTACTTCCTAGATACTCTTGACCAAATGGAGGCCCAATAAGTCTACTTATAATTTTTCTCATGTCTTCTCATCTTTCTTGACCTTCAAAATTATAATTTTGAGTTCATTGGAATCCAAACAAAAAACATCTCATGGTCAAATAAGATGTCTTTGAGTGAGAGAAGACATCTTTCCTAAGTAAGAAAACATGCATAGGAAGACATCTTTGTAGTCTAGGAGATAGCTTACCCAGGACTGGATTTAGTATGGAAGATGTCTCAAGGTCCTTGTAAGACATATTAAGACTTGATAAGATGTCCTACCATGGGATAAGATGTCTTATTAGCCTAGTAGGATGTCTTATATCAACATGTGATGTCTGTTGGGCTATCATGAATGATCCCAAGATGTCTAGCTTGAAGGCCAAGCTCACCAAACAAGCTTCCATCAATACCAAAACTTTCCAAACTCCTATGGAACTAGCCAAGACATACAAACACAACCAAAACACATCTACGTAACAAGAAATATACCAAGACAATCCATCAAGGATCACATGGGTTAGGTGATGTACTCATTAAAACCAAAAGCAAAAAAATCATTGAAGAAGTAGGTACATATCCCTTACATTTTTTGTAAAAAAATATTTCTCTTATCTCTATATATGATTGTAAGCATCACTAGTGTATATATTCTTTCACCATGAATCTAAACAAGAGAGTTCAACATCAACAATACATGGTAGAGATAAGGTTCATATGAAAACCTTGAAACCAGACAAATAAAATGTATAATAAATATTCTTTTCATTATAAAGCCTATAAAAACATGATAAATTAATCATGCATCATTGACTATATGTTCATTCCTTAGAATGTAGGTAATGAAAACTATGAAAGAAAAGCATATTGTTGAAGAAGTGCAAAGTAAATATCTTTAATTGATTGATATTTGGATAGTCTTTGTAATCATCCATTTAGTTAAAAACTTTCTATCCTTTGTTTCTTACTGAACGAAGCTCTCAATATTTGTAATGCAACTTTTTTCCATAAAGAGGCTAATCATTTTAACACAATCTTTAAACTCAACAACTTTAATAAAAAGACTATTACTAAAGCATATATAAAATTGATTCATTCTTCATTGAAGAAAATTGACATTCCTTCTAATATAATTATGGACTAGAACATTTAGATAATAATAATTTTATTTCAAATAAAAAAGTCATTAGCATTTCCTACATCAAAGATATTTTTGAGAAAATAGCTAGATTTTTCTAAAAACATGATGTTATAACAATTTTTAAACCCTATAACAAAATATTTGCAATTTTTAATAGTCCTAAAGATAAAAATAATATTGTCAATAATAGTAATGTTTATAAAATTTCTTGCATTATGTTAAATGTTATATTGATAAAACAGGTAGAACTTTCTCTATTAAATTGAAAGAACACTTTAAAGATATACAATATAATAGATTTTCGAAATCACATGTTATAAAACACATAAAAAATGATAACCCCTTTAGAAATCATAAGTGGTTAATAGATAATAGTGAAGTTCTTTATGTAATGAATAACTTTATACATAGAAGAATTAGATAAGCCCTTAAAATTAGAATTCATTTTAATAATGTTAATTGAAATCAAGGCTATTTTACCAACTCAACATGGTGGCCTATTTTGACAAAAATTAAGTAATCTAGAAATTTTCTTTAAAACCCTACTTAATTTATTCATTTTTCTCTCTAAAAAGAATTTTTTATATTACCTATAGTATGTTCTATATATATTTACAAACTCCTCATCTTATATATTAGGAGTTATGAGCTCAGTTATGATGACTATCTCATTATATTGTTGGTTTTTTGTTTCCCTCTATAACGTTTTACATTTTTTAATTAATTATTTAAAATTACTTTTAAATTTTTTATTTTAACAATTTTTAAGTAGTAGTATTACTTTTCCTTAAAATTACTATCCCCCTATACCCACTAAACTAACAACCCCTATATCCCCTACTTTCTCTATCCTTCTATTCAAACTATTTTTGTGCTACAACTAGTCATTTTTATTTGAGACATTATTTCTCTTTAAAATATTATTGAAAGAGGTTTCCTTTTCTATCTTCCTATCATTTATTCCTACAACTAGTTTTTTTATTGTAATTTTTATATCTTTAAATTTTTTTCTTTCTTTTCCTTTTTCTTCCCTTTTCATATAGTAAGCTATTTTTTCTAAGACTAATCGTTACCCACTATATCTCAATTAGTTGTAATAATATTTATTTTCTCTCCAATCCTTAAGAAATCAATAGCAACTAATGATGAATCTAATTAGACTGAAAACATCATGTAAAGGAAAAATTTACAAGCTATGGATGATACAATATCTTTAATTATTTTTTAACCCCTTATGTGCTTTCTAATTAGAGCTCTAATACTATATTAATAAATGTTCTTTTATCATGTGACTTATACAATGTTTTTAAATTATTGTTTTAAATAAAGACTCTTATACATATGTACCTAGAACATAGATTTCATAGCATGACCATGTAATGACATACTCACTTCGAATTCATAGTACTATTGAACTATGATGGCTAATTTAGAAATCATAGAAGCTATAGGATACCTTAAAATATTCCATGGCATGATGGTGCAATGATAGATATCTTCAACTGATAAGGCTAGTATACTATGTTAAATGATTTGGACTTCATAGATCATACCATAGTTGTGCTATGATGATAAGCTAACAAAAAATACTTTTATATGGATATCTCATTGCTGTGGGGTTTTATACAAGTATAATAACTCTTATCTAGTGGGTGGGAGATGGATAAAAATCATTCCCAAAATTGATTCACATATATTTAACTAATACAATCTATGTAATTAAACAAATTATTTATTGTCATTATAAATCTTTAACAAAACTTATGATTATTGTCGAAACAATAGTTTTAGCTAACATAGATATTAAATTAAGAAAAAAATCTTATCAATATTAAGATAGTACCAATTTCATGCCTAATAAGTAACATTATATATAATTTTTTATAGGAAAAGATACATCAATTGAAGATCAATAAGAGAAGAAGTTAAGTCCTACTTCATTAGAAACAGTGCATGAATAATGTGATGTCTTTGGTGATTCTAAGAGAAAAATAGTTGGGAAAGCACTATCAAATAAATTATTGGAAGTAGATCTACTATACATGTCTAAAGAGGTTATTAAAGGAATAACATATCAAGTCTAAGGCCAAAGAAAGTAGAAGAAAATAATTTTAAATACTATTCATACATCATTGGGTTAAGGAATGCAGAGTGTGGATCATACTATTTGTTTGATCTATTAGTTTTTTTGTTGCTACATAACTACAAAATTAAAAGACCAAAAATAAATAATAGAGATATATTTAAAGACTATAGTTCATATTGCTTTGATGGAAGCGGAATGATCTTAGACAACATAACTACATACTTTCATTGCAACATTTCATTTGGAAATGGTTGTTATTGTTGGGTTCTAATAATAGTTAATACATAACAATAAAAAATATGCTACTATGATCTATTGAAAAAGAAAAACACTCATTTTACTTATTTATAAATAGTTTTAAAATTAACTAAAGTTGAATATATAATCAAGAAATTACTTAACTATTTTGTAAAGGATTTATAGATCTAGAAATTTATGACTT
>MNCI01015910.1:1904895-1983414 GCA_015680685.1 Gnetum montanum | reverse complement strand
ACATGATATATATCATATTTAACATATTATGATCTAAAAAAATGTGTGCAACTTTTTATTTATAAAAATCATATATTTTTTATCTCATATTCTACTAGCATGATATATGAACTTCACTACAATTATTACAATCATGTTTATTACAACACTTAAATAATTATGAATATTTGCAAGGCAAATTAAATGATTTTGATTTTTATACATAGTTATGAGAAGATAGAAAATTACAGATAATTATATATCACACTTGAGTTGAAATTTAATACATACATGCTTTCAAATCATATATTACATGTTTGATAGGAGGATATCAGTAATGACTTACATTTTAACTAAGAGTGATAAGTCATATATTTCATTAGATATATGTTTAGATAAAGAAGGATAATTATGAAGTAATTATCTTTCATATGTGCATTTGTAAATAATAATTAAAAATAGCTTTTACAACAAACCATTAATAAAAATAACATTTGAGAATAGTAGATTCCTTGTTTTATTCAATTTTAAAATAGGTAAATAGACATTACGCTAATTTTCATATAGAGAGGTGTAGAAATTATCTTTATTAACAGTACATAGTAAAGTATATGAAATGAGAATTTTTTAAAATTAATGAAGAACTTGTTCCTTTTGTGAATGCATACCTAATGTAATGCACTATAATCTCAATGTGCTTTGTTCTTTCATAAAAAATAGGATTGTTGATCAATTCTATAATACTTTAATTATCACTAATAAATAGTTAGTAGCTTAGGAATAATTTGTTTTAGCTTAACAAATTATGGATTAAACCACTTTAATTTTGTCATGGGATGAATAATAACTTTGTACTTTAACTTTACAAAGAATAATGAAATTACCTTCTATTTTGTTAACCATCATGATACCACATTTCCTCTATGCTTAATGAGGCATCTAGTGGTAGAACATCTTATTGTGGTGTCTTCTTCATAGTCAGTAATTGAATATTCCTTCAAATGAACCTTTGAAGAACAATCATAAATTAAATCATAATGTTGGATACCTTTAATATCCTTCAAAATTTCCAAAGTCATTATCATTTAGCTTCTAGTAGGTTCCTAATTAAACAATGATAACAGATTTACTACATATACAATATATAGTCTTGTATTCATTAAATAAATTAATTTATCAATCAACCATTAAAGTCCATGAGTTCATTAATTAGCTTTAAAACATTTTTTCTAGGGCAACTTCTAGGATCCAGAAGTATCAATATTTGTTTATATTCCAACATACAATAATCACTCAAAAGCCCAACCATGTATTTCTTATGAGTAATTCATATATGATTGTATGGCTAATCAATCTCAAAAGAAAAAAATGATAGAGTAGGACAATATGTAACATCTTAAATTTTTATTTTAACTTCTTGTTAATCTTTTGGATCAAACCTTGTGACTCCATAATAATAATAATATCATCAACATATAAAATAGCTATAATGGCCCATCATGAGTCTTTAGTTAAATATATATATATATAGACATTTGCATTATTTCTGTTGAGCCCTTCTTTATGTAGATAAATATCAAAATTTCTGTGCCATTCTTGGGGAACCTATTTCAAATTGTACAATGATTTCCTTAGTCTACATTCATAATCCAAATAGAAACTTTTAGCAAAAAATTTAGGTTGGTACATAAATATTTCATCTTATAGATCCCTACTTGATGAATCATGGTATGTTAGGTGCTAATATCGGACCCTTGATATCAGACCCTTGATATCGAGTACGCGATATCATGGCCTGTATAACAATATCGGATACACAATATTGTGGTTCCTATGCAAGCCTATAAATACCACATTAAGGTGCATAGGAAGGGGGAGAGTTAGTTAGTGTTAGAGTAGAGTTGTTTTGTCATTTTTTAGTTCATCTCAACCCTTTTCCCAATGCATGCCCACAGTGTGATGATTGTAATTGTACGAAACCTTTATTCAAGTGTGACGTACTTGGACACACACATGATCAAAAATAAAGATAGAGATTACTTCATCATTGCAGCATTCACTTAGTTCTATTGCTACTGTTATTATTATTTATTTCTTTATTAATTAATATTTCTCTACCTTCATTTCCTATCCCTATTATTAAACATGGAATGATTACAACTCAATCATGAGCATTTAAGTGTGACTACTTCGTATCCCAGTAGTGTACCTGAGACATGCGCTTGGTAATCCCAGTAGTAGTACACGAGTTCCAAGATGTGTATGGATGATTAAGGACATATTCTCATCACACTTAGGCTAGCTTAGATTCTCTTCTCTCATCCCATATTAGCTTAAACAAGTTATTTTCCATTGCCTCTAGGAGTAGCACTAGTTAGGACCACATCATACACCTCACTCTAGACTAAGCCATACATGATAAAGAAAATACTAGTCTAGGTGGGAAGATAGTGAACTACAATCAATGTGTAACTATCTAGATACTACAACTAGCCCATATATAGAGTTTGACCGAATCGTGCATGAACATTTGTATTCGTATGGTTGAGTGTAGGGGTACCTAGCCACTCATCATTGGCACCGTTACCAGAGATGGTGCTAGTTATTTAGATTAGTTATATCATACAAGATTTCTGTAACAAAGTATTCATGATATATCTCTTAGAAGAGAACTTAATTTCAATTAATTCACACACAAATTCATAACAATGTCTCTCTCACAAGACTAGGATAATGCAACAACCAGTAAGGCAATTCATTGGAGAACCAATGAATTATACAATGATGAAGATGAAGTTTGGAGTACTCAATCTGATGTAGGGGTCTCCTATGTACATAAACAAAGACACCATCATCCCAACTCACAAATTCATAACCTACCTAGTGACGATGAACTCCTATTGCCACTAAGAGCCTAATGCATATAGAAGAGGCTATTCGAATATCTCACAGGCATCGCAAGGAAAGTTGTCTACCCATGCTTGATTTAAACAACTTTCCCAAGTATTTAGGAGGCTATAATTTAGATCTGCAACATCATTTACAAGACTTCCATGATGCCTATGTATGTACCAATATTGATAATGGATGGCAAAAACCTAAGTTCTTTCCTACAACACTCATTGGCCAAGCAAAAGTATGGTATAGGTCCTTAAGACCAAAATCAATTCAACGTTGACCAACAATGGTAGAACTCTTCAATGAAAGATATCAAACCTATGCAAGAGAGTTAGCCTTGAGGAGACAAATCCAAGAATGGAAATAGGGACAATAGGAACCCTTGGACATGGCCTTAGAAAGATACTACTCTTTGATAAACAAATGCCTAGGCCATGGGTTCTCTGAGGAAAGGCTAATGTATCACATCATGGATGGGCTTTGTAATGAGACAAGGGAGACCCTAGGGATGTATGATCAAGGTCAACTATATGAGCCATGAACCCACCAATTCCAAGAGCTTAGTAAGTGAGTAGCAAAAGAAGAAGAAGAGATGACTAAATGGGAGAATGTTGAAAGCCCTCAACGGGACCAAAATCTTGAATTAGCAAAGGTCCATAATCATGAAGAGAAGAAATCAACTCACCCCAAGGAGGTGGAATCATCTTTGCCAATACTACAATCACTAGATGAAATTGAGACAAAGATCAATAAGATGATGAAATGCATACATGAAAAATGTGGAGAATATGCCAACACTATTAGAGGTAGAACCATGACAAACCAAGAAGCAGGGCAAAACACCTTTAGACAATCAGAAAGAAGGGTTGAAGAGATTAAGAATTTAACTACTAATCATATGTATCAATGTAACATTTACCTGTACAATCACCCCAAAGGTCAATGCCCAATATTGTCACATTTACATGAGCATTGGGGAAGAATGTTACATCTAGAGTTCATAAAAAAATACTATGTTCAATCACAGTGGCAAAAATCCCAGTTGTGGGGGAGGCCACCCCCAAATTGGTCACACCCTTCATATCATTTAAACCTAAGTGCTTATTAGGTTCAGCATCCTATTTTCCCAACTAGATCAACATCCTCTATCTCACCACATCGTTATCATTCTCCTAAATACTATCAACCCATGTCCTCTCCCAGAGGATCACCACCTCATGTTCCCTATACTTCTCCTTACCCTCAATATTCACATCCTTCACCTCCTTCTACATCACCACCAATAGTACCAGAAGGTTTTGCACCACAACATCAGCCCACGAACGTTACTTATGCTGCTACTGTCAATTGCAGTGGGAATCCTCCACAACATCGAAGGCGTCCCTTCTTTAGACATGATCATAGAAAGGGATAGCATAGTTTTGAGACCACTACATCCTCCTACTTAGCAGAAGTTCAACACTATGGTGCATCTTTCTTCTCAAACCCAACACCTCATGTTACCTTATCAGGGCCACCAATCAATACTCCAACAACCGTGTGGCCCAATGAATATAGCCACATAGGGAGACATATCGATCATTAAATACCATCTTACGGTCAAGGATTCCATAGTGGGTCAACTCCACATCAATTAAACTCATCTTCTAACTTGCCCCACTATGTCAACTTTAATATAGTGTGTGCATCCCAATTTGGGTATATTCCAACCACAACATCAAAAGACACAAAGTGGTTTGGATATGACTTGGTTCCAATATTTCTGAAATGCATGGATCCAACCCTTCCATTTATTAATTCTTGCTATGATCAAAAGTTTAGTTATGGGGGATATCCCCCATTCTAACAAATAGAATTAATAAATGTTTTTTCTTTTCTTTAATTTTACAATTTTTTGTTTTCCAGTTTTTCATCTTTCAATTTTTTGTTTTATCTTTTTATTGGTTGGTTCATCTTTTTATTTATTGTTTTATCTTTTTATCTTCTTATGGGTAATCTCATTTATGAATAAAACACTCATGCGACTTGTTAATTGGGGTGTTATTTTATGCTATCAAGTCTCAGGTGACTAATTACTTGGACAGTGAGCCCATCACATTCACCCATCCATTTTATTAATAAGAGGTTCTACTCTAGGTCCAATGATATTCTTGACATCATTAAAACTTAAAGTAATTTTATGCTCATTATGCCCAGAGCGAAAAATGATGGACAAAGAGGGAATGGTTAGGGTGTGACATCAAGAGGACTTGTGGATTCTCTTTGGTGACATCTATCGGAGTTATCATGTAGCCTGGTTATACAAAGATCCTTATAGATCTAACAAAAAATGGAAGTAAGAGTAACAAAGGCACTCAATAAAGAAACCTAATGCTATTCTAGGGGGTCACATTGGAAAGACATGCATCCATGCCTGAAGGTAGGCAGCTTCTTTGGATTATGCATAAAAAAAAAGAAGAGAGTGTGTGCCAAAGTGGCCAGAAAAAAAGAAATGAAAAGATCAAGAAAAATGTGCTGCAAAGAAATTCCAAATCACTCCTCCCTTGAATGAATGCCAAGTGATTGTACGCCTTGCTGTCATGATACTCTTATGGTTGTCCATCATTGGATGAAGCAATGCGATGTCATTGATCGAAAGATGGACTTGGTCTTGATTTTGGAGCAACATGCTAATGACACATTAATCACGTCCTATACTTAGGATTCATTGTGCCCTACATCAATTACCTCATGTCCCAATCTCTGTAATCCCTTCTACGATTCATCCCATCTCGTTGTTCATGTATTTGTGACTTGCGTCTTGTGTAGCATTGAATTCATACCTCATCACGATGGTATCTGCATGTGTGTGTTTTGTGGAACTGGTGTGGATTACATTTAACCCTTCTAGTGCCTACAGACATTTTAAGGTGTGGTTACGCAAGGGCATTATAGGTTGGAACCTGATTTGGGGAGGATCCACTTACATGACTTTTGTAATTTGTACTTGTTGCACACCACCACATAATTTTATACCCTCTGAGTACTTCATTTCCAAATCTATTCTTTCCTTTATCATCATTTTATCAAATGTTCCTCAAAACCATTACATGTCCTTTTATGTGTCACCTAAACAAATCAAGTCTGACATTAAAATTTTAGGGTAACTTCCTTGAAAAAGTTTCTAACTCTAAAATCACACTAAGTAAAGAATTCAACATTTACTAAAGGCAATGAGTAAGGTATGAAATAATTGAACTTCTTTCAATAACCTTACTAACAATTGATCTTTGTGTGATTGTAGATGGCCCCTAAAATAGGATAATAAGGGACCTTCTCAAGGTGCAACTGAATGCCCATGGGGAGGTAGAGGGCAAGGACCTCATGCAGAACATGTAGAGCAAGAGGCATAATCATTTAGCATCCATCAGGGAACTCCTATCACTACATAATCTGGCCAAGCAAAAGGTGGAGAGGTTAGGGCCTGAGCCTATGAAGAGGAATGCCAGCTATTTGCAGCATGACATGTCAAGGCCAATCAAGTGTTCCCGCAGCTGCCGTGTTCATGGTAAGTGTCAATTCCATCAAACATTGGAACATCAGCATGGATGGCTCATAATCCTCAGATAGAAGAGGAGAAACATTAGGTGCTTCTTCAACAATATCAATCTTAGAAGCCTAGAGTGCAGGACAAAGGAGAGTAACCCATGAAGGAGCCACCACCACCGGGAATCCCATGAGTTCCATAAGTTTTGTATTTTGTGTTTGTGTCCAAATTTTGTGTAATCCCACACTGCGACATGAAAAAGTCCATGGTCATTCAATAATCTCATACCTATCCCTTGTTTGTAATTGAATAAACTTATTCCTCACTTTCTTTGGCTCAAGGACGAGTTGTTATTCAATTGTGGGGCTATGATGAATCATGGTTTGTCAAGTGTTGATATTGGACCCCTGATATCAGACCCTTGATATCGGGCCCCTGATATTGGACCCTTGATATCAGGTACACGATATCGTGGCCTGGATAATGATATTGGATACACGATATCATGGTTCCTGTGTAAGCCTATAAATACCACATTTAGGTGCATAGAAAGGGGGAGAGTTAGTTAGTGTTAGAGTAGAGTATTTTTTTCATTTTTTAGTTCATCTCAACCCTTTCCCCAATGCATGCCCGTAGTGTGATGATTGTAATTGTATGGAACCTTTATTCAAGTGTGACATACTTGGACATGCACATGATCGGCAATAAAGATCGAGATTACTTCATCATTGTAGCATTCACTTAGTTTTAATTACTTACTATTATTATTATTTATTGCTTTCTTAATTAATATTTTTCTACCTTCATTTCCTATCCCTGTTATTAAATGCAGAATGAGTATGACTCAATCACGAGCATTTAAGTGTGACTACTTGGTATCCTAGTAGTGTACCTAGGACATGTGCTTGGTAATCCCAATAGTAGTACACAAGGTCCAAGATGTGTACAGATGATTAAGGACATATGTTCATCGCACTTAGGCTAGCTTAGATTCTCTTCTCTCATCCCCTATTACCTTAAACAAGTTATTTTCCATTGCCTCTAGGAGTAGCACTAGTTAGGACCACATCATACACCTCACTCTGGACTAAACCATACGTGACAAAGTAAATACTAGTCTAGGTGGGAAGATAGCGAACTACGATCAACGTGTAACTATCTAGAAACCACAACTAGCCTGTCTGCGGAGTTCAATCAAATCGTGCGTGAACGCTCGTATTCATATGGTTGAGTGTAGGGGTACGTAGCTACTTATCACCATTCAAAAACTTTAATTTGACATCTAATTGATATCAATCAATTTAAAATGATGTTATATAGAAAATGCATTTTCACTTTTTTATCATTTTATTGATAATTCATTAGTGTTTCAATGTTGTTAATCTTAAATACTTTAATTGATTTTGAAGCCAGGCTTAAGAATGCTAAACGAAATGATCATTCTAATCCATGTTATTTTTTTCATTAGCATCTCATTAGTCATAGTTTTGTCAGTTGCGTTAACAAGGCCTCATCGATTAGGCCTCATCGATGAGGCCCCGTCGATGTAGTGTCAGCATTCGGCTATAAATATGCATCCACCAGCCTCATTTATGGCAACATAGATTTAGAAGTAGCAAAGGTCTTGCAGTTTGTTTATTTGAAAGTTAGAATTTTTCTCTTGAGTGCCTGCAGTAGGAGTCATTGAGTGTACGAATCTTTATTTGAGCATTGTTATACCTAAGCATGATAGTATGTGCGACAATAAAGACAAACTTTCTAATAAATCTTATAGCATTTTGGATAGATTAAATATTCTATTTATGCATTTAATGTTTTCAATTATTTATTAAATATTTCCTAGTAATTAAGTTAATGAAGCAATTAAGCAAGAGAGATTAAACACATAAGTACAACCGCTTCAAGCCTAACATGTATTCGCTTAGTAATGCCAGTAGTGTTATTGCTTGGTACACTTAGTAGCATAGTGCTTGGTAACGTAGCAATGGATACATGGGTTCAGGACATGTGTGGAAAGTGGGACCGGAGGCTTATGTTAGGACTAGTTAAATGTTAATTAATTAGTTAGTTTAAACTAGTTAATCTAATTACTTTTATCTCCCTTTGAAAACCAAACCATAAAACATAAAATGATAAAAATCAAATGCCTCAATTACACTTAACCATACTAGTGTACATCACAAGTGTAATTGGGAAGACAACAATTGACCTTAAGGCAAAATTCACTTTCTAGAAAACTAATGCACCGAAAATGATAAAGTCCATAGAATTCGACCAGATTGCATGTGAATGCTTTATGATTCGTATGGTTGGGTGTAGAGGTATCTCACTACTCATCATTGGCGATGTTGCTAGGGAATTTTCTTGTTGAAATGTGCACTATCTAGTTTGAAGTGAATACCATTAATATCATTGTATGAGCCTCAACGTCAATATCATTCCCATTATACATAGAATTATAAAAGCACATTGATAATTTTATTTTGTTTTGAAAAATGTCTTCTTCTTCTCACAAGCACAAAGATGTCAAGTTGCCAATCCCATAGGAGTGCAAAGTGATATATACTCATCCAGATGAGTATGTACCAAACTTCATCTTCACCCTACATTAGGATGAACAGCCGTGATGGTGTGATATGGAGGACAACATTGTCTTGCCCCCTGACTAATCTATGCTAGGGATGCTATTTAAAACTCTTAAGAAGTTGGGCATCTTAAATCTTCATGAAGAATATGTTGTGGATGGTTATGACACTCGAAACTACTATCCCACTAAAATACAATGCAATCAAGATCAATGTCAGGAGAAGCTCCATGAGGCTATGAAGGGGAAACATTAAACTAATCCCTTGTTCCTACTAAATCAAGATGACAATGAGGATCCTCCCTTTGAAGGTTCTCTTCCTTTCAAGGTTCTCAACATGAAGATTCTCCACCCCTTGTTATTGATGACCAAGGTGTGACCCTAAACTTGCAATCCACTTTTCATAAATTAGGTTTACAAAAAAGTGATAGCCAAGGTATGGACTTGGAAAAACATCATAAAAGTAAGGGATCTAAGGATGGTGGTCATAATGAGTGAAAAAGTGATGGCATGCACCACAATGACAGGCACTATGGTGTTAATGGCTATCCACCTTCCCCTCCATTCTCTTCATCTAATTTTGAACATTCCTCTTCATCTACCAGTTCTCATAGAAGTCACCATCAAAATAATCATGATGAAGATGACCAACAAGACAACAATACTCGTGATGGCCACCAAGACTGAAGGGGTGGCCAAAACCATCATTAGTGTCATCGATGTAGTGATGATGATGAACCTCTATTGGCAACTCAAAGTATGCTTAACATTGCAGAGGTAGTTAGAATTCCAACTAGGCATAGGAAAGATAGCCAAATCAAGCACTTAGACATGAATAATATTCCAAGATTTGAGGGGGATACAATTCTGATCTATAGACACATCTACAAGATTTTCATGATGCATGTGCCTTACAAAACATGGAAAAGGAATGGCAAAAACTCAAGCTTTTCCCTAGGACACTCATCAAGTAAGCTAAAAGTTGGTGCTAGTCCTTGCAACCAGAATCCATTCACCGATGGAGTACCATGTTAGAGCTATTTAATGACAAATACCAAACATACTCCAAAGTATCTAATCCGAGAAGGCAAATCCAAGGTTAGAAATAAGGAACACATGAACCCTTGGATGTTGCCATGGGTAGATACTATTCACTCTTACATTGGTGCCCTAGCCATAGTTATTCTCAGAGGAATCAACTCTGCCACATCATAGATGGGCTCAGAGTAGAAACTAGAAGAACCCTTGGGGTGTATGCCTAAGGAAGATTTTCTTAACTGAGATCTCATCAGATCCAAAGGCTAATTGAGTAAGTAGTAAAATAAGAGGTGAGCTACGAAGAAGGGAAAGTGTGGAAGAGTATAATAGGGATCCTTTCATTAGAAAATGAGAGGTCTGATTTTGTGACGAGGAGGAGTCACCACTCAATGAAGTGGTGAATAGGAAAACCTTGCCCATCCAAAAATTTGTTTCTAATATTTTGGCAAAATTTGATAAATTATGGGACTCTTTGGATGAAAAATTTCAAATGGATATGAAAATCACTAAAGAATCCAAAGAGTAGAATAGTGATTGTAACTGTAGGAAGCAAAAAGAAGCTGAATGTGCCAACCAAAGAGGTAAGGGAAAAGGTACAACCATAGAGAAAGTTGTAGAAACCAACTCTAATAATGAAACTGATTGTGACATCTATTAATAAAAACATCCTAAGGGTTGTTGTCCTATGGTGTCACACTTACAAGAGTCTGGGATGTATGCATTGAATCCACAACTAGCATGTAGGCAAGCACCTAGATGATTGCATTATCCTTAAAGCAATTCTACCAACAACAACAAGCTTACTATCCAAGTGAAGCTCCTCCACAGCCTTATGAACAATACCAATAGTGGTACCAACCACAATTGTGGGGAATGCCACCATCAAGGTAGCAGTACCCTTATAGGCAACAAAATCCATATGTGTACTATGTTCAGCAACTTATCTCTCCAAGATGTTCTGCAAGTCATACCTTATTTTAGCATCACTATTACCCTCTAAAGTACCACCAAACACATTAACCATCTACTAGAGGGAAAAAACCATATCCATACCACCCTCCACATCCATCTACATACACACCTCCACCTTCAACCTAGTTACCTCCTGGCTCCATCCATGCATGGTGAGATTTCTCCATAGCTGCAACAACGTAATGCTACGAGGGTTGTACATTTACAACTAGCTTTCTAGCCAAGTGGTTCACATAATCAATCTAGAAAAAGACCCTTCTTCTAACCCAGCAATCCTCTCCAACCCTCACAACCTAGTGCGGCTGATCATCCTACATCCCCAATATCCTCATCCTCTACATCAAATACCTTCGAGTGCCCTTCAAACTAAGTGCTACCTCGGAGTTGCATTGTGATGCTAACTCATGCTATTTCGAACTGAATCAAGGCTAGCAATCTTCCCACAAAAAGATGTAACCCAAGAAGTCCACTCATTTACCTGCAGATCGCTAGACATGAGTCATGTAAGGCTCTTCTTAACTCTATTTCTGAGGTTAATCTCATCTTCCATAACATGTACAAGGCCTAGAACCTACCACGTCTCAAGAAGAGTAACATCTATCTAGAATTGGTAGATTAGTCAATTACTATCCCCCTATGATTAGTAGAGGACATTGTGATCATAGCTTGTGGGTGGTCCTATCCTATTGATTTTCTAGTGATGAAGGTTAAAAACTACAAAAGTGAGTTCCCCATTATTATGGAAAGAGCTTGGTTAAGCATGGTCAATGCACGTATGAGTATAAGGGACCTATCTCTATAAATATCCAAAAAAAAATGAATTAGACAAGATCGAGAACAAGCGTATTCTATGCATTGCGTATAGTGATAACAATTGCAATTGCACATGCAAAAGATTTGGTCCATCAAAAGTACATACATTAAAGCATGCAATTAGTGTGCATAAGAAATAAATATCCAAAGGTGTCTGTACATGGTAGCCACAAAATAGGAGGGCACCCAATGGCTAATAGTTGACTCTAATAGTAAGACATTATGCTTGGAACCAACTGAGAGCCTAACACATGCTTATGTTAAAGGCATGGACAAAATTGAAAAGGTTCATTCCAAACTCTCTGACGAAGATAATGATACCTATTGGGGAGAGTTGGAAATCCCTAATAACTTCAAGTAGGAGCCCCTAGAGCTAAAACCTTTACCAACTAGCATGGAATATGCATTTTTAAACACTGGTAAATTGATCATAATTAACGCCAAACTTGCTCCTAAAAAAATTAAAAGTTAAAGGTAGTTAACAAATGGCCAATAGCCTTTGCTTGGTCACATCTTGAGCTAACAAGAATCAATCCAAGGATATGCTAACATCATATTTACACTGAACCGACCATGAAGCCTAGAAGGTAGCCACAGAGGTGGTTGAACACCAAATTAAAGTAGATTGTCAAAGAGGAAATTAAAAAACTCCTCAAGGCAGGGTTCATCTATTCCATCATAGATAGTGAGTGGGTTAGCCCACTCATAATTGTGTCAAAGAAAGGTGGCAAATGGCAGGTCTACATCAACTTCAGGCTATTAAATATGGCAACATTAAAGATAATTTTCCATTGCCATTTGTAGATCAAGTATTGGACACCATATTTGTGCATTGCTATTATAGCTTCTTGGATGGTTATAGTGGCTATAACCATATCCAAATTGCGCTAAAAATTAGGTCAAGACAACATTCACAAGTCCCTAGGGAACTTTTTCATATTGTTAAATGCCATTTATTCTGTGTAATGCCCCTGCAACATTTCAACGCTTGGTCCTTAGTATTTTCTAACAATAAATTAGTAGTGGTGTGGAAGTCTTCATGAATGACTTTTCCATCTATGGAGCTACGTTTGAGCAAGCCTTGGACTACCTTGAGCAAGTATTGAAGAGATGTGTTGAAGCAAACTTGCCACTCAACTGGCAAAAGAGCCACCTTATGATCTAAGAAGGCATTGTGCTGGGGCACTGAATTTTGCAAAAAGGGTTTGAGGTAGAACCAGAAAGATAAGGATCATTTAAGAAATAACATGCCAACTAGAGATAGTCAGAGATGTCAAATCATTCCTTGGACACACTGTCTACTATCGATGATTCATAGAGAATTTCTCTAAGATTGCAAAACCCTTGGTAGAACTTACAAAGAAAGATGCACCTTTCATCTAGACCAAGGAATGTAAACATGCATTCCAATAGTTAAAAGAGAAACTCGTAGAAACACCAATCCTCCAAGCACCAAATTGGTCAAGACCCTTCCACATTATGATAAATGCATCTAACTACACCTTGGAAGCACTTCTCACGTAGATGGATGATAAGAAATGCCCATACTACATCCACTGCACGAGCTGAAGCATTATGGGAGCACAATTAAATTACACCACCACAAAAAAAAGAACCAATGGTTGTGGTGTACACTCTGGAAAAGTTCAAGCAGTATATGCTTGGCTACAAAGTATTTGTGCACATGGACCACTGTGCAATCTGCTTCCTCATAAAGAAGCCAATGGTGAGCACTCATGTCATACAATGGCTCATGATCTTGCAGGAGTTTAATCTCACTATGGTAGATCGAAAGGAACTGAGAATGTGGTCACTAACCACCTCTTTTGCTTAAGATGGGATAATAAAGAGGAGGAGAGCTCACTCTCTAATCAGTTTCCAAGAGAACTCCTCTTTACAAGAGCAATAAATGAACAAATGCCCATAGAAACAACATGGTACAATGGCATCCTCACCTATCTTCTTACTTAAGAGATGCCACAAGATTTTGACTTTAGAAAGAAGCAACAATTTCTTCATCAGGTTAGATACTTTATGAAAATCAATCGACACCTCTATAAGGTTTGTGTCAATGGCATGATTCATTGGTGTATCCCTAATGAAGATCAACTACGTGTTCTCTAGGATGCTCATGAAGGGCCTTGCAGAGGCCACTATGCAAAGAGACACATGGCCATAAAAATCCTAATGGCAAGATACTATTGGCCTACAATCTTCAAGGATGTCCACCAATTTGTAAAATCTTGTGAATGTCGTCAATGAGATGGGGGGATGACCACTTGTGTCGAAGATCCTCAATGGTGGATTTAACCACTAGAACCTTTTGACATATGGAGTGTTGATTTCATAGGTCCCATCACACCCATGTCTAATGGAAAGGCATATATTATCAGAACAATTGACTACTGCACAAAATGAGCAAAGGCAGCAACCATTACTAATTATACATCATCCACTGTTGTCAAATTCATACAAAAAATTATTGTGAATAGGTTTGGGATGCCACATTCACTAATTTCTAATAATGGAACTCATTTCACAAATGCCACTTTTAGAAAGTTAATGCAACACTTGGGGGTTGAACATAAATTAACAACATCTAACCACCCCCAAGCCAATGGTCAAGCAAAGGTAACTAACTAAGAGATCACAAAAATACTAACATGAACCATTAGCAAATATAGAAAAGATTAGAGTGCAAAACTTAACAATGCCCTTTGAGCTTATCATTCAACATGGAAACTTCCTATTGTCTATTCTCCCTACGAGTTGGTGTATGGCAAACTTCCAATGCTCCTGTTTGAACATGAGCTCTACACACTCTCAATAGCCTATGATCTGAATCTTGACCTAAGTCTAGCATAGAAATTAAGATTAATCAACTTGAATGTGCTAGATGAAAATTGATTAGTGTTCCTATCTTTGAATGAGGTGCATAAGGCATTTGGCAAGCAATGTTATGACCTCAGAATAAGGGAAGTAAAAATTTCACGAGGAGATAAGGTCCTCTATTGGAATCCCACACATGTACCTCAAAAGGAAAAATTCCAAACATTGTGGGAGGGACCTTATATAATTGATCAAATCTTTTCCTCTAGGGCCATGATAATTTACAAACCTGAAAGTCCAAATAAAAAGTAATTGGTCAACATCCAACATGTAAAACCTTTCCTCAAACCAAGACAAGCCAATGCAACTACCACCTTGATAGATGGACAACCACATTCTATTTTTTGGATCTCCTCCTTCCAACTCAGTCATGAGGGAGATGTTTATCCATGCTAACAATCCATATGGCTTCTTAAGTTTTCTAATTTTTATTTTTCACATTTTTAATTTTACAAGTTGTTTATTTTACAAATTTTTGGATTTTTAAAATTTTCTAATTTTACACCATTGTTAGTACCTTTGAGCCTTTCTTGAGTATTTTACACTTTATTATATATTTTATTTTGTTTTGTTTTGTTTTTTTCAAGTGTGATGTTTCATTATTTTTGCCAATAAAAATTGCTTTAGTGTCATACGACACAGTGTCACTATTGTTGTTTACTAATGATGGTTTGTGCTTAATGTTATGATTGTTGATGTCTAGTTTCTATTTTTGAATTCTGATGTTTAATGACTTTGACATGATTTATTTTTCCTAGAACAAGTAGTGAGTCCACATCATCTACCCATTCAATACACTTTATGGTTTTCCTTGTTTTGAGAATTTGAGGCCCCTTCCATTCAAGAAACTTTTAATCAATCAATGACCTTGGTAGTTTTAGAATTACGAAGGATTCAAAGGTTTCTAAAGGGTGTGACTTCAAGAAAACTTAATACTCTTTGTACTTTTGTACTTGCTTGAGTGCTTGAATGTTTTTCATGGACTTCTTACTGCTCCATTCCAACCACTGATAGGAAGTCAAATAAAGTCTTTGCATGGTGTGGTTCTCATCCAAAAAAATGATGGGAATTCAAAGCACATCCCTTAGACATAATAAATGAATAAGTCCTTGCATGGTGTGCTTCCCATTCAAAAAAATGATAGGAATTCAAAGCACACCCCTAGGACAAATAAATAGGCTACAAGCACTAGTTATGGAACTAGAAAGACATGCACCTATGCCTGAAAGTCCCCTCTAACCAAGGCCCTCTCTCACTTCCTAATTCTCTTTTGTCTTCTTCTTATGGAATGGTGGTTGTCTTGTGAAAGCACTCTCATGTCTCATGTTGGTGGATTAGTCTTAGGGTGGTGACGCAAAGTCATTAAAAGTGGATGGTTTTGGTCTGGACTAAGGATGGATCTTTTCATGTCTTTTTAAACACAAATTCCATAAGGGACTTCTTATGACCTCAATTTGAAACTCCATTCCAGCTTCTCTATTATCCATCCATGCCGCCATAACTCACCTCACTACCACGTTCTATGTTATGCTCTATGTCTTGGTCTAATGTGTTGGAATTCTTGAGTAGATCTTTTTGGTTGGTCCTTAACTTTTCTTAATCATTAAATCGACTATGGGGCCCATAGACTCCTTAGTTGAGGTTATGCAAGGGCAACAAGGGCATGAGCCTACTATGGGGAGGACCCACTTGCATAGCTCTTGGTTTGGTTACTTAAGGTCCATTGCCTCTAACATTGCTACAATCCTATCTTTTGCATATTTCATTGGGTATTCCGCTCAATTCTCCTTAACCTTTTATTTCATTCATCCCCTAAAATAATTTTTCTTCATTTTTTCAAATTTATGAGCTTTAACACCCTCTTCTCATGTTTTCATACTGTTCTTGACCTTTTGAGCTTTCATTTGACCCTAATTTCATTCAAAATTTCTTAGTATTGTGCAAGTTTGACCAAAGTCAATGGTTGTCTATGGTGGTCAATAGCTGTGTTGAAGAGGTCTCGTCAATGCAGCTGACTGTGTCGATGAGGCCCCATCGACGAGGCCTCATCGATGTAGTGCTTACATCCTATATATATCGTCATGCACTTAGGAATTTTTTACATTTGCCTCATAGCACAAGAAGAGTTTTTGCAATTTTTCAGAGCCCAAAACCTTCCAAAGCCATAACTTCCCAATTGTTCGTCAAAATCACTCCATTTTTTGATCCTACACTTACTGGAGGTAAGATCTTTATCATGGGGGCCGCAAACCTTAAGGTTTCCAATGAAAAATCAATGAAAATTTTTGGAAATTTTTGTAACTCCCCCAAATGGTTAATAACCTTAACAATATACAAACATCAATTTTTTCAAAAGTTAGCCCTTTCAACAACCTCCGAGATGTATTTTTACCAATAACACATAAAAAATAATAATTGAAGTAATTAAATCAACCATAATCACAACTTAGCCAGGTGTAACTATCCTTAAGAGAAAAAGGTATTCCAATTACTTTAAGTTACATAACGATTACTAACCCATGGTCTCATTATGATTACAAATCACATCAAAACAAAAATGCCCTTAGGAAGGAGAACCCTCTCAACCAAAGGAGAAGCAGTCTAAAGTTAGAAGGGGCTAATAAGAACAAGTTCAAGAACTACCAAAGGTAACCCATTCAACGGGACCTTTTCATGAGTAGCCCAAAGTGGAATCTATTTGACGGATTCCAAAAGAAGAAGTGCCTAGACTTATGCCAAGGCTTGAAGTCAATTTTATTCAAGCTTGCCTTGACATTATCTAATCTCGAGAAATTCAATGATCAATCCTTCAAGAGATGAACTTTGGGCTATTCTTAGAGAAAGCTCAAGTAGATGTCAAGACTCAACTACAAACCTCTCCCATGTCGCCAATCATTACAACCAATGGGAAATGGTACATGGAAGAGACATCTCTTCTGGAGCAACAAAAGGTTGGGGTCCACTATCAAGATCAAGGACATTCAAGTATCCTACTTGGCCGAAGTTATCACATAGGCATTAGGGTTGCTTAACACTGGGACATAGTTAGCAGAACTATCCATAAAAGATGATCCTGAGGCCAAGAAGGAGTGAACCCAATGGTGCTACGAGGTTGACCATAAGGAGTACAATGTGCTCACATTGGCAAAGTAAATCTAATTCAAGATTGTGGCCTATCACCTCAATCCAATGATGAGGACAAGAAAGGTGACTACATTCTCTACCTGAGCCTGTGCTATGTTAAGTGGGAAATTTCTCATCAACCTTCCACAACTGATCTACTTAGAGATCAAAAAATTCTTCAAAGAAAATGAACATAGAAGAAAAACCCTACCCTTTCCATGCCTCATCTAAAAACTCTGCAAAAGGACATGTATCGTTTGCTACTCCAATGATACAATCAAGCATGCTCCTTTGGCCTCATGGTCCGAGATCATGAAAGAAAATACGTGAACAACGACTAGACCACCACCCACTTAAGAAACAACATCAAAGGCCCATGCAACCATTGAGCACTTGCGTAAAATCCAAGAATAGTCTTGAGTGAACAAGAGTAATGTGCAGGAATGATTGGGACGGATCCATTTATATATCATCCAACAATGAGTCACCTTAATGAGGTGGCTTAAACAATTAGCTAGATGGAGAGGGGTGGACCAATTTTCTCTACCCAATGAATGCAGTTGCCTATGAGGTTGGATCCCAATGCTCAAGAGGTGATGGTATCATTATTTGAACACCATTTATTTCCAAAAGTCTCTGGGAATGCCACCAGCTTCTCGGTGCATTTGGAGGAAGGTGAAGGGCCAATTTTCCTAGTGATGCAGCACCAAGGATAGGAAAAATGGCTAAATTTCTTACTGACCATGTCGCTAAAGCACTAAATGCACCCACAGCATCTTTACTAGATGTATCTACACTTTGAGACATGCAAACATCCACAGGCATGATCAACTAGAAGTTGAACATAGCCCAATGTGAAGAATTGCTGGATCAACTAGTGGGGACTAGGCAACCAATTTTAGACATCTTTGATTTTTTAGAAAACATCATTGCAACCCAGTCGAAGCTACTAGATGAATTTGGAGGGGCTACTCAAAATGGCTTAAGAACAAAATCAACACTTAGCCACAAAGGTTGTTAAACTACATGCCCACCTTGCTGATCCTGTAATCCTCAGCCCAACAATAATAAGAGATGAAGCTTTTCTACAGCTTCAAGAATGATTTTAGAAGGCTAAGGAGAAGGCAATAACAGCCATCTTCATGTAGTCCATAGCTGAAGAAAAAACGTATTCAATTCAAAAGGACTTGGCTTAGATGCACCAGGAGAATGAGACTTTGACTACTCAAAATCATTGCCTATGTAATGTTGATGCCAAGAAGGAACAAATGCAAGAATTTATTCATCAACAGTAGGAGTAGCTTACCAGGGTGAAAACTAAATTAAGAAGATTGGTCGTAAAGAATTGAAACTTGTCAATTAAGGAAGTTCATGCCTTACACCAAAAGTCTACCATCAAGGTCACTGCCAGGAAGAATAAGATTCTCAAGTTTGAAAAAGTAAAGAATCACTACAGAGACCAAGTTGGCCTATAGAAGGAAGTTAATAAGAAACACATCCAATTGGTGAAGGAGAAAAAAATTAAGCCCTCCAACAACTCCAACAAGAAAGAGAGGTTTGGCAACCCATCATTGATGGGATTGATGCCTATAATAAAGCGAAGATCTACCTAAAGGAGTTGCAAATCAAAGAAATAATAAAGTACGTGAACTTGGCTAATCTCTATTACACAAACCTAGCAATGCTAACGGTTGGACAGTCATAGTCAAAGTTAAAGAAACACGTGGCTAGCTCATATTTGTTATACGAGGTAGAGTTCAAGCACCACAAAGACACCAAGAAAAAGCTTGAGATTGCAAATGTTGAACTCAAAGTTCTCAAAGGAAAATTCATAGATTAATGATCAACTGAAAAGAACTTTGCAAAATGAATAAATCACTACTAGGAGCTCAATGACATAGTCAGAGTGTTTGACACTGAACGTAAATAGTTCACTTTCTTGTTCATCAATGCTAAGGAGTTATTTCTAGCAATCCTATGTCCTTGGGATGTGCCCATTCTGACCCACATTGGTGAAGCTGCATGGATGATGCACAATCCCAGAAGTAAGGAGGAGAAAATGAAAGCACTACTAGATGCTTTTCACCTCCTGCCTGAAGTTGCAGCAACAGCAGGATAGCTGTAGCCACCTCAACCACCACCCATGCATGAAGCTGGTGAAGATCCCTTGGAACCACAGGAGCCACCACCACTTGGGACTGTCTAATCTTCTCCACTAGACTTCATGTTATCAAGGAACATGTTGTCCAATTTTGAATAGTCATGTCATGGTGTTCAATTTTGTGTCCTGAACACTACCATTTTTGTAATGTATTAATCCATACACCCAGGCACTCCATTTTTTATCAAGTTAGTTAGTCTATTTTGTT
The DNA here is from genome assembly GCA_015680685.1 of Gnetum montanum. Taxonomy (NCBI): domain Eukaryota; kingdom Viridiplantae; phylum Streptophyta; class Gnetopsida; order Gnetales; family Gnetaceae; genus Gnetum; species Gnetum montanum. Next base: position 1,963,223 of record MNCI01015910.1, on the reverse strand, counting down.
TGTGAAAGATTAGTTAATAATCCCATACCTTCCCACTTTTGTAAAGAACTAGAGGATGAGTTTTTATTCATGTGGAATTTGATCAAATTCCATGGACTTTATTGTTTCTAGTGCACTAGTCTTTTAGGAAGTGAATCTTACCTTAAGGCCAATCATTATCTTCCCAATTACACTTGTGATATACACTGGTATGGTTAAGTATAATTGAGGCATCTAATTTTTATCATTTTATGTTTTATGGTTTGGTATTTAAGGGGAGATAAAATTAATTGGATTAACTAGTTTAAACTAACTAATTAACCAACATTTAACTAGTCCTAACATAAGCATCTAGTCCTACTATCCACACATGTCCTAAACCCATGTATCCATTGATGGGTTACTAAGCACTACACTATTGGGTGTACCAAGCAATAACGCTATTGGGATTACCAAGAAAATACGTGTTACGCTTGAAGTGATCATACTTATGTGTTTAATCTCTCTTGCTTAATTGCTTCATTAACTTAATGACTAGAAAATATTTAATAAATAATTGAAAACATTAAATGCATAAATAGAATATTTATTCTATCTAGAATGCTACAAGGTTTATCAAAAAAAATTTCTTTATTGCCGCACACACTATTATGCTTAGGTACAACAATGCTTAAATAAAGATCCGTACACTCAATGACTCTTGCTATAGGCACTCGAGAGAAAAATTCTAACTTTCAAATGAACAAACTACAAGAGATTCACTACTTCTAAATCTGTATTACCATAAATGCAACTAGTGGACATGTATTTATAGCTGAATGTAGACACTACGTCGACATGCATCGACGAGGCCTTGTCGACGTAGCCGACAAAACTATGACTCATTAGCATCTTTTCAAGAAACTCTTAGATTAAGATAATTATAAAATTTTTTTACGAAGAAACTATCATTTTCTTATTAGAAATCATCATAATTGTAGTTAAATTAAAAATATATATCATCAAAAACCACATCTCTAAAAATCAAAATCTTTTATGTCTCTATATCCCATTCTTAGTATACTTTGTCAATGATGAGTCATGGTCTATCAGGCCCAGTTATCAAAGCCCTATTATCGAAGCCCTGATACAAGATATGGTCTGTCAGGCCCAGTTATTGGACCCCCAATATCACAGCTGTGATATCGCATCTACCCATCGATATCGCGTACGCAATATCGTGGCCTGCCTCAATTTCTATAAATAAGAGGTAGCTTTCCTTGTTCTAGGAGTTAGTTCTTAGTTCCTTAGTAAACTCTTGCAATTTTATCATTCTAGAGTTAGAATATTTTCCAATGTATGCCTGCAGTGTGGTGATTGTAATTGTATGAAACCTTTATTCGAGTGTGACGTACTTGGACATGCACATGATCGGAAATAAAGATCGAGATTACTTCATCATTGTAACATTCACTTAATTTAACTAATTATTTATTTAATTATTATTTACTGCTTCATTAGTTAATATCTCTCACCCTTATCTCTTGTTAAACGTGGAATGAGTACAACTTGATCATGAGTAGTTAACTATGACTACTTGGTAACCCAGTAGCATACCTAGGATCTGTGCTTGGTAATCCTCGTGGTAGTCGTGCACGAGGTCCAAGATGTGTACGGATGATTAAGGAACAGATGCACATCGCACTTAGGCTAGTTTAGACTCTCTCTCCCTTTTCCTCTTAGCTTAATTAAAGATATTTTCCATTGCCTCTAGGAGTAGCACTAGGTTAGAAACCACATCATACACCTCACTCTGGACTAAACCATATGTGACAAAGCTAATACTAGTCTAGGTGGGAAGATAGTGAACTGCAACCTAAGAATAACTATCTAGATACCACAACTAGTCCGTCTACGGAGTTCAACGAGATCATGCGTGAAACGCTCGTATTCATATGGTTGAGTGTAGGGGTACCTTGCCACTAATCATTGGCGCCGTTGCCGGGGACAGTGCTAGTTATCTAGATTAGTTATATCATACAAGGTCGTTGTATAGGAATTAACAATATATCTTTTAGGGAGAAATAATTATAAAAATTCACATACAAATTCACACACAATTTCACAATAATGTCTCTCTCATAAGACTATGATCCTGTAACCACTAATGAGGCAATTCATTGGAGAACCAAAAAAATTGATGATGAAGATGAAATCTGGAGTACTCAACCTTATGCAAGAGTCCCCTAGATTTATGAACATCCCAACAATACTCAAAGACTCTCATCATCCAACTTTGACACCTCTAGTAAGGATGAGACATCCCATAGAACGAGGAGGCCCGAAAGGCCTAGGACCTTCTTAATAAATAACAAGAACTTACTTGGGGATGATTGGAAGACTTACATAAGTCATAATGAGTTTTATAGTTCCTTCTCTTCCTCTACTCCTTCAACATCAGATTGTGACATGGATGACTATCTTTCAAGGGATTGGCATAGAACTAAAAATTGAACTCACAAAGAAAATCAAGAATGCCAACATGAATAGGGGCAACATCATCCTAACTCACAAACTCACAACCTACTTAGTGACGATGAACCCCTGCTGGCCACTAAGAGCCTAACACCTATACAAGAGGCTATTCGAATATCCTACAGGCATTGTAAAGAACGTTGTCTACCTAGGCTTGATTTAAACAACTTTTCCAAGTTTTTAGGAGGCTATGATTTAGATCCACAACATCATTTACAAGCCTTCTACGATGCCTGTACATGGAACAATATTGATAATAGGTGGCAAAAACTTAAGCTCTTTCCTTTGACACTCGTTGGCCAAGCAAAAGTATGGTATAGATCATTAAAACCAAATTCAATACAACATTGGCCAACAATGGTAGAACTCTTTAATGAAAGATATCAAACCTACGCAAGAGTGTAGGCCCTGAGGAGACAAATCCAAGAATGGAAACAAGTGCAACATGAACCCTTGGACATGGCCTTAGAAAGATAAAATGCACTATTAAACAACTACCTAGGCCATGGGTTCTTTGAGGAGAGGCTAATGTACCATATCATAGATGGACTTCGTAATGAAATAAGGGAGACCCTAGGGATGTACACCCAAGGTCAACTATATGAGCTACGAACCCATCAACTCCAAGAGCTTATTAAGAGGATGGCAAAAGAAGAAGGGGAACTAGCCAGATGGGAGAATGTTGAAAGTTCTCAACAAGACCAGAATCTCCACTTAACAAGGGTCCATGATCATGAAGAGGAGAACTTCACTCACTTCAAGGAGGTGGAATCATCTTTGCCAATCCTACAATCACTAGATGAAATTGAGGCAAAGATCAATAAGATGATAGACTGGGTACATGAAAGATGTGGAGAATATGCTAACATTATTAGAGGAAGAACTATGCCAAATCGAGAAATAGGACAGGACACCATGCAACAATCGAAAAAAAGGGTAGAAGATAATAAGAATAAGAACTCAACTGCCAATTTCACATATCAATGTAACGTCTGTCTGTATGATCACCCCAAAGGCCAATGTCTAGTTTTTTCACATTTACATGAGCATTGGAGGGAATGTTACATCCAGATTTTGTATAGAAATATCAGGTTCAACCACAGTGGCAAAAACCTCAGTCATGGGGGAGGCCACCGCCAGCTAGACCATACCCTTCATATGTCCCAACTCCAAATGCTTATTATGTTCAACAACCTATTTATCCAACAAGATCAGCATCCTCTACCTCACCTTATCGTTATCGTTCTCCCAAGTACTATCCATCCATGTCCTCTCCAACAAGATCACCACCTCATGTGCCTTACACTTCTCCTCAACCTCAATATTCTCATACTTCACCCCCTCCTACATCACCGCTAGCTATGCCAGAAGATTTTTCACCATAGCACCAACCCGTAAATGTTACTTTTGCTGCTACTGTCAACAGCAGTGAAGGTCCTTCACAACATCAAAGGCGTCCCTTCTTTAGACGTGACCGTCGAAAGGGACACCACAGTTCAGAAACCACTGCATCCGCCAACTCAGCACAAATCCAACACTATGGTGCATCTTCCTCTTTAAACCCAATGCCTCATGTTACCTTATCAAGGCCATCACTTAATGCTCCAACAACCATGGGGCCTAATGAATATTGCCACTTGGGGAGACATGTTGATCCTTGCATACCATCTTACAGTCACAAGTACCATAGTGGGTCAACTCCTTATAAATTAACCACATCTTATAACTTGCCCAACTATGCCAACTCTAATCAAGTGTGTGAACCACAATGGGGTAAGTATGACTAGGTCCCAATATTTCCAGCATGCAAGGATCCGAACCTTCCATTTATTAATTCTAGCCATGCTCAGTGATTTAGTTATGGGGGGTATCCTCCATTCTAACAATACATAATTAATAAATGTTTTTCTATTTCTTTAATTTTTCAACTTTTTGTTTNTGATATTCTTGACATTTTTGAACTTAAAATTAATTTTCTGTTCATTGTACCCAGAATGAAGAAAGATGGACCAACAGGGAATGACTAGGGTGTGACATCAAGGGGACTTGTAGATTCTCTTTGGTGACGACTGTGGGAGTTATCATGCAACGTGGTTGTACTAAGATCCTTGTAGATCTAACGAAAAATGGGAGTAAGAGTAATCAAAAGGGCACTCAAAAATCCAATGCTATTCTAGGGGGTCCCACTGGAAAGACATGCACCCATGCCTAAAGGTTGGTGACTTCTCTGGATCCAGCAATCGAAAAAAAAGGAAGAAAAAAAAAAGGAAGTGCCACAAAATAAAAATCACTTCTCCCTTGAACAAAATACCAATTGATCGTATGCCTTATTGTTATGGTACTCTCATAGTTGCTCATCATAGGATGAAACAACGCGATGTCACTGATTAGAGGAATGGACTTGGTCCTGATCTTGGAATGACAGGTTAATGACATGTTAATCATGCTTTACACATAGGATTCATTGTGCCTTGGGTCAGTTATCTCATGTCCCAATCTCTACAATCCCTTCTATATTCCATCTCATCTTGCTATTCATGTAATTGTAGCTTGTGTCTGGCATAGCATAGAATTCTTACCTCATCCCAGTGATATTTACATGTGTGTGTTTTGTGGAACCAATGCGGATTACATTTAACCCTTTTAGTGCCCACGAACACTTTTAAGTGTGGTTATGCAAGGGCATTATAGGTTGGAACCTGCTTTGGGGAGGATCCACTTGCGTAATTTTTTGTAATTTTCACTCATGACCCATCTTCCGCACATCATCTGTTACCCTTAGCATATTGCCAACAATTTTCTTTCCCCTATTACTATCCCTCCGATTCAACGTTCCTATGAACCATCATATAGCCTTTTTCTCTACCATCCAAGGTCCATATTGATAAATTCCACACCATCATAATTTTTGTTTCTTTAGAACTAGTTGAATTACCTTGGAACCCTTTAACAATCGCCCAAATGTCCTTAGTTTACATCGTTTAATTTCAAAGAAATATTAAAAATTTGGTACATTCTCTAAGTGTCCTAGCTTCGATGAAAATATATATACATGATCCCCCTATGCTAATCAACATCATTTGCAACTATTCACGTAGGGGAAGTTTTTCAAATTCCTCTCTACAACTTGCGTTTGCACATCCCTTGCTTTCATATCCATAACTCACTCGCTAGTACTCCAATTTTCATTCCGTTTGAACCAACTTGAACCCGAAGTGTTCAGCTTAGTCGTGGGGGAGGGGCGCATGCCAAATAGTGCATAAATTTTTTGAAATTCATCATCCCCTGAAGGACATATTTAAGGGTAATTAGTTCTAAAATTAAGAATAACATTGTCAAAAATAACTTCATCCCCTTAGCTATACCAAATAATTAAATTTGGAAACCACCTAAGCAAAGAGGACTTAACATTATAATCTTTCAAGGACGTGTTCTTCCAATAATTAACATCACACGGAAATAAAGTAAATCTATTAAGGCAAGCAGTAAGGTATAACCTAACTTTGGTAACAACCTTACTAATGATTGGCCCCGTGTGATTGCAGATCGTCCTGAAACACGTACAACAGGAAGGTCCTACTCAAGGTGCGATCAAACAACCTAGGAGAGGTGAAGGAAAAGTTCTTACTGAACAACATGCAAAGCAGGAGGAACAATCATTTAGTATCCACTAAGAAGACCCTACGGTTGTACAATCAAGGCAGGTAAAAGGAGGAGATGCTGCAGTGTCTGAATAGGGACGATATCTCATGTTGCCCCAAGATTGTATTCAAACCATCTATGAAAGATCCATATTCACTGTGGTGATCATGGAATTAAACTTTGGACCTTTCGCAGAATTTGCTCCGGAGGCTGTTAGGGATCACCTCAAAGGGTTCCCATTGTGGCCTACCCTCTCTAAAAGGGGTGCCTGGTACTTAGGGTAAATGTACCAATTTTGGCACAATAAAGAAGAAGGCACCATGGTTAATAATTATGGTGACTGTTGATTTCTCTATTCAAGCCATTTCGGAAGTATTAAACCTTCTGAATACAGGGCCAAAGGTTGCTTAGAACCAGCTAGACACTTTCAGAACTGAGCAACTTAATAAACTGTTGACAGAGAATAAAAGGGTGGTGGAAGAAAAAGAGAAGGTTGACTGGGATGCCTCTATGGCACAAGCGTAAACTTACATGCACACCAAGGCACTCAAGGCCTTACAAGAGGAGAAACTCCAGGCCATACTTCAACACCATCAAATCCCAAGACTTGGAGTGCAAGAAAAGGGAAAGACACCCATGGAGGAGCCACCACCACCAAGAACTACATGAGTTTCATCCAATTTTGTAATCATAGGATTTTTTTTGTGTTGTGTCTCAATTTTGTTCTAACTCCACACTGCGGCATGAATCCATTCTAGTCACTTAATAATCCCATACCTATCCACTATGTAATGAATGGAGCTTGTTCTCACTTTAACTCAAGGATGAGTTTTCATTCAGTCGCGGGGGTATGATAAGTCATGGTCTGTCAGGCCCAGTTATCGGAACCCCAATATCACAGCCGCGATATCGCATCAGCTGCAATATTGCGTCTGCCCTGCGATATCGCGGCTTGCCTCAATTTCTATAAATAAGAGGCATGTTTCCTTATTCTAGGAGTTAGTTCTTAGTTCCTTAGCTAAACTCTTGTAGTTTTATCATTCCAGAGTTAGAATATTTCCTAGTGTATGCCCACAGTGTGGTGATTGTAATTGTACAGAACCTTTATTCAAGTGTGACGTACTTGGACATACACATGACCAGAAATAAAGATTGAGATTACTTCATCATTGCAGCATTCACTTAGTTTAATTATTTATTTATTTAATTGTTATTTACTACTTCATTAGTTAATATCTCTCATCCTTATCTCCTATTAAATGTGGAATGAGTACGACTTGATCATGAGCAGTTAAGTGTGACTACTTGGTAACCCAGTAGCATACCTAGGATCTGTGCTTGGTAATCCTAGTGGTAGTCGTGCACGAGGTCCAAGATGTGTACGGATGATTAAGGAATAGATGCACATCGCACTTAGGCTAGTTTAGACTCTCTCCCCCTTTTCCTCTTAGCTTAATTAAAGATATTTTCCATTGCCTCTAGGAGTAGCACTAGGTTAGAAACCACATCATACACCTCACTCTGGATTAAACCATATGTGACAAAGCTAATACTAGTCTAGGTGGGAAGATAGTGAACTGCAACCTAAGAATAACTATCTAGATACCACAACTAGTCCGTCTACGGAGTTCAACGAGATCATGCGTGAAACGCTCGTATTCATATGGTTGAGTGTAGGGGTACCTTGCCACTAATCATTGGCACCGTTGCCACTAACCAGATCTAGTTGGAAACCATACGTGACAAAGCTAATACTGGTCCAGGTGGGAAGACAACGAACTGTGACCTAAGAATAACTGTCTAGATACCACAACTAGTCCGTATGTGGAGTTTGACCAAATCGTGTGTGAAACACTCGTATTCGTATGGTTGAGTGTAGGGGTACCTCACCACTCATCAGTCAATAAATGAATACCAAAGGAATAACCTTATCATGGCTTTAAGATTCATCTTTTAATAGTTTGCTAAATAAATATGTATGTAACACACTTTCCCAAATGGTTGAAGATCTTATATCAACATTGACTCTTTGTTAAAAAATTTATATATTGATGTGTCTCTTTTAAGATTTTAAAATTACATGCAATGAAAATATTTAGCATTGTATGAATTCCAAATTTATATAATGGGTTCAACTACAAAATTGGATTTTAAGATATCCAACAACAAAATTGAGGATTCAACAATCTAAGATCTCAACAAAAAATGTTGTCAAAGTTGATTCAAACATAATAGGATATTCAAGGTAAAGATAAAAAAAGTGCTAAGATATTGAGATGATTAGCCAACACTATCCAACACAAATAACAAGAGAAGGATTCATCTTACATTCTTGCTCAAATTTCTTGCATAACAAGAATAATTAATTCTAATACTAAATTACAAATTAGCTCAAATTTTCTTTTAGTATGTTGTATTCTATAGCAACCACAATCTCCATTTGTTGTTTTTTATCTTCTCTTTTAGCCATATTCTTCTTTTTGTTATTATTTAGTTGTTATTTTCACCATAATATTCTATTATTCTGGTTCAATTTCTCTTTTAACCATTATTATTTTGTTGTTGTTGTTCATTTGCTACTTTAGCCACATTCTTATCTTATTGTTATTCATATTCTATTTTAATCATAGTCTTCATTTTGTTGTTCATTTGTTGTTCTAGCAAGTCTCCTTTTGTTACTATTCATTTCCAATCATCTTCCTTATGATTGAACATTTCTTCTTTCTAATATAAACATACACTCTCTTCTTTTTCTTTGTCTCCCTTTTCCTCTCCCCTCTCTCCTCTCTTGTAACTAATTCTTTGCTAGAAATTGTTCTCCCTTACTCTCTCTCATTTTTTCTTTTAAATAAAACTTTTTTCACACCTAAGCATGAGTTCAATTATTTTCATGATCATTATTAAAAATTATAAATAATAAATTCTAATAGGTTGCATGTTCAATTCCCTAATTTGTAACTTTTAATATCTTAAATTTCTAATTTTGCTACATCTCATGTTCAACTCCTCTTCATCTTACATAGTGGAAAAACTAATAAGTATAAAATACTCAAACATAATATCTATTACCATTCCTTATTTCTTTAGCAACATATAACTTCTAATTCTATCAACAATAAGTATGCAATTGTGCTTCATTTCCAACAACATTTCATCTTAGAAACAGGCCATACGATGAAATGGAAGAGGTTTCAAAGTAAGAATATGAAAAAGTGCAAGTACAAGACATAAAATCAAGTGAAATACCTTCTCTCTCAAGCCATTAGCAATGCAAGAGTTTCCATTTTATGTTCATAACTTATTATTAGAATATACATATAATAATTACATTTGTAAGAATATGACCTATAAAGTAAGAGCATTACTCAAATTCTCTATGAAACCTTCATTTGATGAAGGATATGACATGATGTTGCATGTTGTCCTGGTTTGTTATCAAATGAGGTTTATAATTTCTTTTCCTGATGGGAAAAGATGGAATTTTTTTAAATGAAAATATAGATAGGGAGTACATCTACAAATACATCAAGCTAGAAATACCTTTGGATGTTAAGCCATGACATAATAAAGCAAACCGATGACCAATATGGTGCTAACCTAAAATAAAGCAACTATGAAGTTAATTTTGGTTGTTTCTAAAATCAAGATTTGAAATAATATATCTCACTCTTTACTACCTCTTAACCATCAAACTTTTTCAACCATTACTTTAGAATTTTGTGATAAAATACTTTAATAAGGTTTAGTTGTTACAAATAGTAGCAACGTTACCATTTGTTTTGCTTCATGTTGATTAAACTAAATTTAGTATAGCTACTATTGTTATTAGATTACATGATATGTTAATTGCTTATGTGAGTTGCAAATTCACAAGTATTTTGTGATGATTTTGCAACACAACTTTCAAGGATTTCCAACATCATCATTGTCCAAAATCTTGTTGTTGCATTATTATTATGGGCAAACAATAAACCAATCCACATCTATTATGTGGCAGATGCATGACACATGAGGGTATGCATGGCATACATACATACCCATATGAAGTGCTCTAACTTAAAACAATTCTAAGTATATGTGATAATAAATATAAAATTTGTAAAATTAAGGAATTAAATACATAACCTTACACCTATTATTTCAACTGCATAACACTATTCTATGCAGTTTGGTTTACATAAAAAATATTTTTTGTATTATTTAAACATGTTTCGTTGTGTTCCATCCCTACCTACCAGCGGGCGCCTACTAGCAAGTAGGGGTGAAACCCAAGGACACATAAGTATTGTCAAAATCCATGAACCATTGTGCATCAATTTATGGTTTTCCTATTATTATGCAACTTTAATGGAGTTTAAGTTGAATTGTAGAAATTTTGTTGATGTAATCATTTCAATAAGATTAGTTATTCATCTCACAAGCAAATTCTAGCCTAATAATGCTTTCAAGAATACTTATGGTTTTAAGAAAAATCCTTTTTAGATGATAATAATTCAATCTTGTTCAATTATTAATTGTATAAGCTACTGAGATCATTTCATATAGATTCCTTTTAGCATTGAAATTTGAATTCCATGATATAATATGAGATATTTTCCTAGTAAATATTTTTCCTTTTATTTACCAACTCTCAAGAAATAACTATGTTTACAAAATTCATTTAGATACACCACTATGCATTCACATTTCTATCAAGTTAGTATGACAACCATGGATATTTAATCATGAGGTCCAAGGAATTTCTGTATGTACTTCAAATCTAAAAATGTTACAATTGAATCTTTGGTTGTTTTAACACAATGACAACCAAAAAGGTATGATGTTCATCTTTGAAATAATAAATTTTCTCATGGATTTTTGCCACCTAAGATTAACATTTTTTGAGAAACCAAAAAATTAAATGTTAAATCTTTTACGTAATTGGTAATTGGGGATTTAGCAATAGTCATTTATGATATTTAGATCCTATTTCTATTTTATGAGAATTCATTATCTTGAGCAATATTTATAAAACTATATATCTATCCACTTTGGATCGATTTTGGGTTCATTCTTGTTTATGACATTGTTGCATCCCATAAGAATATGTGTTCTCTTAAAAATTTAGGCTATCTTCCAATTTTATTATTTGTAACATCAATTTCTTGGTCATCCCATAGAATGGTGGTTAGCATTATAAGGTTACAAAGAGAATATCCATTATATAAAAGGATTTAGCTACCTAAGGTTTTGCAACTAGCAAGATTCATAAAGTTGTAAATTAAGGAAAAGAATGGGTTAGTACCAAAAGGGTAATAATTCTAAATTTTATTCCACTTCTTTTTGGAGATGAAGATAAAATATATCTTTGATTAATATTCTTTATTAATCCATAGGATCCTAACAACTTCTAGTTGCACTTTAAATCTTATCATTAAAAAGTCATCTTTTTAGTTGCTACAAAATGTTGGTCATCCATAGAAATTCAAATGCACAAAAAGGATATTTTGATGTTTAGGATGATAAAATATGGCTTCTAGTATTTTATTATATCTTAATAAATAGAATTTTAAGCCATCAAGCTTTTCTTAAGTATTTTCCTAATCCTTGAAAATGTGAATGAATATATTTAGAAAAATGAAAATAAAAATGGAGTCATACATTTCTGTATATAAGATAGAGAGTAGGCCTTGGATTTGCAGTAGACATTTAAATAGTCATAATGGAAATGGTACTAGTTATCATGTTTTTTTGGGAACCTCTATATCCAAGATCTAATGTCATTTTGATTTCATCTATATTACTTCAATATTTGAAGGGAAACATTCATAAGATTATGAATTCCTAAAAAAGTTTAGTTTCATAGTCCAATGCATGAACATGCCTTTATGCATATGCATAGCTACATTGGCTACATGGTTATTGATTTCTATTGCATAAATTACTTTGATTATGTCTTTCATGATGTTTAAATCAATCATGTAAATCGAGCTTTTTGGAAAATCACTTATACTAGAGGAACGTTGCATCAACTTATCATGATATTCTTATTTTTGTCATTCATTTGGCTTTGATTTATATAGGTTTTCAATGCATCTCATGTTATCATACTTGGTGTAAAGCCACTTGTTGACAAGTAATCACTTTAGGTTTTTTTATACTACTTTTGAAGTATTCTCTACTCTATTAATTTTGGCTTGTCCACAACATATCTAGTTGTGGGTCATTTTAAATGATTTAATAGAAAAGACTTAGCTGTTCATTTTTTAATACTTTTCCATGCTATAGATTTATTTTTATCACTATGTTAACATGATAAAATAAAATTAACAATTTATGAACTTAAATGTAAACTTTCTTCCTTTATTCAATGTCGCAAAACTTGTAGGTGGAAATCATCTAATCTTATTAATTATTGTAGTTATTTATATGGATGGATTCCTTAACTGCATCTGTTTTTAAGATATTATGTATTACTTAATCCTTGATTTTATTATTTTGGTTTTTGGTTGTAATATTTCTATGTTACTCTTATTCAAGAATACATGAAATATTCTCTTTTAATTCTACTTATTTTAATTTCTAAAAAGTCATATTATTATATATTTTTAAATGAAAAAAATATTTTAAGAGTGAACATTCCACTCTAGAATGTAGACATCCTAGAAAGTGGATGTTCAAGCTAGAAGATGGATGTTCATGTAGAATGCACCCACATCTTAAGGTAGATATCCTAGCTAATTCCAAATGTCCCACTTGAGAGCTAGCCTTGATGAAGTGGATGTTTAAGGCAGATGTTAGATAGGCATTACATGAAATAACAAAAGTCATTTCTAGCCATTTTAACAACTTGAGTGGAACTTAGAGAAGGTACAAAAGTTCCAAGGCATAAAATCTACATAAGGGAATGTCTGTATCTCATTCTATCATTCATTTATATACATTGAAGGCTTGTCATATAGTGTAGTTCTTAGTTGCATTTGGTTTGATTCGGCATTTATCTTAGCATTAATTTGATTCAGCTTGACATTCCATTAGCTTTTGGAGTTGTTACATGAAATAAGAAAATCATTCTTGCCATTTTGATAACTTAATTTAAACTCAAAGAAGGCAGGAAAATTCCAATGTATGAGATCTACAAAAGGAAAATGTCTAGACCTCATTCTATCATCCATTTGGATATATTAAGGGCTTGCTAAACACTTTGATTCTTTGTTACATTTGGATTAGTCAGGCATTTGGCTTGGCATCACTATGATTTAGCATGGCATTCCATTGGCTATTGAATTCCACCTTTCTTTCTCTTCTAGAGTTTGAAATGATTTGTAAGTCTTATTTCTTTTAATTGTAATCATTCCATTTTCTAGGGTCCTTTGTGATTATATTGATAACGTTGTGACCTTTTTTTTTTTTTTTTACATTGTTTAAAATTTGATTAGGAATCATTATCTCTACATTTTCTAACTATTGTATTTTCACTTTTCTCTAAGAAGATTAGATCTTCTCTAAGGAGAAATCTACTTTTGCCTTGAGATATTTTTACTTTGATGATTAAGTGTTTAACGTTTTGTCTTTGTCCTAAGGGGTTGTATGCGTGATTTGTAACAACATCATATTTGTACATAGCCTTCTGAGTTTCTTAAGAATACTATAAGATACCAAGCTTAGAGTCTTAATTATCATATGAGAAGTGTGTAGCATTCAAGGATCTACAATCATAGTATCCTCAACAACTTTTGCCTAATTTTAGAACTTCAAAGATGGTAAGCTTTACCACACATCTTGGTGAGTGTGTTTTAGTTTTTATTTGTGTCCTTTTTATGTTGTTCAATTTTTATATTAGATTTATATGTTGATTTAATGTTCAACACATTCAACCCTCCTTTTGAGTTAAACAATTCATAAGTGTTATCAAAGCCTAGTAACCATTTTTGAATTGACAACTAGGAAATATGAAAGAAATGGAGATGTCACTTGCACCACCACTATAGCTAAATGGTACAAACTAAGTAATCAAAATATTTGAAAGCAAGAAAGCTTAAAACTATTTAATTTTAATATGCAACAATATGTTACAAATTAAAGTATAAAAAAGTAAGCAGCTGGTTGCTCTTACTAACTAGAAGAAACATAAGGACCTTAGCAAAGCTTACTTGCCAAAGTTACATTATGAGTTATTAAGGGACTAACCTAGTACATTGATAGTGAATGATCCAAGCATATGATAAGGGATAAGATACAATTTACTATGTCCAAAGAAGAGGAAGGGGAAATAGTCACATTTGGAGAGAACATAAAGGAAATAACTAAAAGTATCAGTACCATTGATGGAGAAAACCTATCCTAGGTTAGAAATGTTTTATATGTTAAAGGGTTGAAGCACAATCTCTTAAGTGCTAGTTAATTTTATGATGAAGATCAAAAAGAGATTTTTTTTTAAAATGCATGTCTAGTTAAGGACCTTAAAATGGTAAAATCCTTATCATAGAACATTGCAAGGTTAATGTATATGTTACTTTATTACATTATATTACTAACGTTAGAACCAAATGTCCCATGAGAAAAATAGATGACGCAAGGCTATGATATCAAAAATTAGGATAAATCAACATGAAGATCCTATGCACACTTGTCAAGAATGATATGAAGAGAGGTCTACCTCAATTTAGTGACTTTGATAATCAAATATAAAAAACTTGCTAGAAATGTAAGATGACCAGGGTAAAATTTGGTAAGAAAACTTGCATTTCTACATTATGTTCTTTGGATCTTCTACATCTTAAAATGGTAGGAACTTTTCAAACCTTAAGTCTTAGAGGAAAAAAATATTACATAAGCATTGTTAATGATTATTCTTACCACACATGGATTATTTTTCTTACTCATAAAGATGAAGTTGAACACTTTTTAACTTGTACTTAAAGATCATAGAATGAGAAGGGATATATCGTCAATATATTGAGTGATAATGGAAGAGAATTCAAGAATGAAAAATACAAGAAGTTCTATGAAATCTTTAGAATACATCATAAATTCTCCTTAATAAGAACACTACAATAAAATGGTATGGTAGAGAGGAAAAACATGTAGTTGAATGAAATGACAAGAGTCATGTTAAATGAGTACAATATGCTATATAGAATTTGGAATGAGATGGTTAACATTGCCTATTATATTTCAAAGAGAGCACTAATAAAAAGATTCACTATCAAAACTCCTTTAGTATTCTTACTAATGAAATTCAGGAACTGTTGTACAATGGGCAAGATATTCATGTTATCAATCCAAGTAGTGAATCTTCTTTTACATGTCTATGATGCTCCCTTAATCTCCACAACGATAAAAGGTATGCAAAATGTGTTGCAAATTTTAGAAAATTATTGTCATTCATTTCTTCTTCAAGTTAATGTAGATAAAACCAAACTGATGATCTAGAATACAAGAAATACCTATTATAACTTCCATTTTTAAGGTACCAATGTGTCAATAGTATATTCTTTTAAGTATTTGGGTCTCATTTATATGGAAAATTATATGTGGTGGAAGTGCATCAAATAAACAATAGCAAGAGGTTTCATGGCTCTGTACACTTTCAAAAACATGTGCAAGGATTTAGAACTATAGGCTTGGAAGGTCAAAAAATAAAGTTTTTAAACTATCATCTATTTTATTGTGTTGTATCGATGTATTGTTTGAGGACCTAAACTCAGCACTAAACTTTGGAAAAATATTGAAAGAGTGCGAAAAATATTGAAAGAGTGCAAAAACTTTGTTCTTCTAGATGACATAAAGATGAAGATATAAATACCTTACTCAAAGTTAGTATGTGAATGTCATTTATTTCCTTTAAAAGTATAAGCCTTATATTAATTCATCACATACACTCCTAGCTTGGATATATCAATGCAAGAAAAATTATTTAAAGTAGTTCTTTAGGATTTGCAAGACTATGGTTGGTATTTTCAAGAAATGTAATTGTTGAGAAAATGAAATATCTCTTGGCAGGATATGTAGCAAAATCTTAAACATATACATCAACTAGTCAAGAAGAATATTTTGTCATAGTTATAGTCTAATGTGGAAGGCAAGAGATAATTTTATTTACACAATATTAAATCTAATAAACTAGATGTAAAAGCTTACTATCTCCAAATTACTATTTGATAAATCATGTTTTTCATACACTCTAATATCGGGGTGGCCGTGATATCAGGTACATGATATCAAGTATGCGATATCGTGGCCCAAGATGTGATACTGTACATTCGATATAGCAATGTTACTCCCAGGTCTATAAATACAACCCTTGAGTGCATGATTGAGAGTAGTTTTTTGTAGTCAAGTAGGGAAACTCTTGTAGTTTGTCCATTTGAGAGTTAGAATATTTTTCAAGTGCCCACAACAGGAGGTCTAAGTGTGAATGAATCTTTATTCAAGCATTGATGTACCTGAACACACCATTGTGTTGGTAATAAAGACGAACCCTTTGATTCATTCCTTGCAGCACTTGAGACTTTCTTTCCTATGCATTTATATATTGTGATTTCATACAATTTACATTAATGTTATTTATGCAGTAATTAATTTTGATTAATCAAGAAACTCATTAAAATACACAAGCACGACCCCTTCTAACATATGTGTGACACTTGGTAGCTCAAAAATGATTAGCATTTAATAACCCAGTAGTGTTTACACAGAGTTCAAGATGTGTTCAGGAAGTGGGAACGGTTACTTATGTTAGGCTAGATTAGACCATACTTTACCTAGCATTTAATCACTCTTACTTTTATTCTTGTTTTAGGTGAGTAATTTGATAAAACACAAAATAATAAAAAATCTTATGCCACAGTCACACTTAACCATACAATTACATTCCACAAGTGGGACTAGGAAGACAATGAATAGACAACATGCACGCACTATTTAGCTCTGGCGTACTTAGTAATTATAGTCTATGGAATTCAACCAGATTGCACATGAACATCTATGATTCATATGGTTGGGTGTAGGGGTACCTCTCCGCTCATCATTGGTGTCGTTGCCGGGGACTATAGTTCTATGTGCGCTATCTAAACTGAGTGAAAATTAGTAACCTCCTTATTCAAACCTTAAGAGTCAAATCCTATGAAAACAAAAATTATTAAATTAAAACTTAACTACACACTACCTATAAGTTCATTAACACAAAATGTCTTCTTCTAATAGGAATCCATCTTCGCCTAGGGTAGTTCAAGTGCCTCAGCAATACCAAGTGGTATATGCTCATTCCAATAAGTATGTACCTAACTTCACCTTCATCTTACATTAAGATGAATTTTTGCAATGGCGCGATATGGAAGGCAACATTGTGTTGCCACTTGATCAATTTGTTCTAGCAATGCTCTAGCTAATGCTTGCATGATCTGAGCTTCAACATCTTCATGGAAAATACGAGATGCGAGATCCTAACTCAAGGGATTATCATCCCACTAAAGCATAAAGATTAAGGGATTGTTAGCTGGAGCAACAACACACACTTGTGAAGGGTAAGGGATCAAACACTTTTCCACCTCCACTTGACCCATTTGATGGAGGTGACCACTTCTATAGTGATTCTCCTCTCTTTGACTTTGTTCAGGGAGCCCTCAACCAGAATGTACAATCCACAATTCATAATCTAGGTTTTAGTCAAAATAGATCCAATGACAAAAATGGATCTAGAGAAGCAAGTCAAGAAAAGGGGGACAAAGAAGATCAAAATCACGATCATGATCACAAGCATCAAAGGAAGGGTGATAGAAATTAGTGTGGAGGAAGTTCTTCTTCTTCTTCCCCTTCATCGTCTTCTTCTTATTTTTAATCCAGCTCAGATCGTGGTCGCAAAAGAAATAATCATGATGGACATGACTAATGAGACCAGAACAATAGAAGGGACCATCGGGACAGTCAGGACCAAAGACATGGGCAATCTAGAGAGGCCCATCATCAAGAAAGAAGGGCTAGTAAAGAACACCGTAGGCACCATCACCATGGCCTTGATGAACCTCTACTTGCCACTTAAGGTATGTTGAATATTACAGAGGCTCTGAGGATTCCAACAAGGCACATGAAGGATAGCAGAATAAAGAGGTTGAACATGAACAACATCCCTCGGTTTGAGGGAGAATATGATGCTAATTCGCAAAATCATCTTCAAGCCTTCAAAGATGCATGTGCCTTACAGAATATTGAAAATAATTGGCAAAAGCTGAAATTATTTCCAAGGACACTCATAAAGAAAACATAAAATTGTTATTGATCCTTGGAACAAAAATCAATTAGACGATGGAGTACGATGTTGGAATTGTTCAATGATAAATATCAAATGCACTCCCAAGTATCCAATCTAAGGAAACAAATTCAAGGGAGGAAATAAGGAAACCATGAGCCCTTGGATGCTGCTATTGGTTGATACTACTCTCTGCTGCATAAGTGTCCTAGCCATGGATGCTCTCAACTTGATCGACTTTTCCATATCATAAATAGGTTACGGTCTAAAACCAAGAAAACCCTTGGCGTCTATGCCTAAGGAAAATTGACAAAGTTAAGCACCTATAGGATTCAAAAATTAATTGAGCATGTAGATAAGGAGGAGGGGGAACTGAGAAAATGTGAAAGTGTAGAAGAATACAATAGGGATACTTTTATCTGCAAAAGGGGGGTTTGATTTTGTGACAATGAGGATGAATTCACCAGAGATAAGGTGGCTAATCAGAAAACCTTGCCACTTTAGAAATTGCAATCTAAAATCATAGCTAAGGTTGATCAATTATGGAACTCCATGGACAATAGGTTTCAAGCTATTTTAAAAATTTTTGAAGAGTCCAAAGAGTAAAGTGGGGAGCATGAGCATCGGAGATGTAAGGAAGCTGAACGAGGGTAAAATAGCTACAATAGAGATGGTTGTGGATAACAAATCAGATGATGATGGCGGGTGTGAAATCTTCTAGTATGAACATCCTAAGGGATGTTGCCTAGTTTTGACATACTTGTAGAAATCTAGGGTGTATGCCTTACATCCATGACTTGCACAAAGGCAAACACCTAAAAGATTTCCTTATCCACAAAGCAATTCTCAACAGTTTCACAAACCACAGCAGTACTATCCAATTGGAATTCCATTGCAACCTTACTAATTATACTAGCAATGGCAGCAACCACAATCATGGGTGTTGGCACCTCCAAGACAACAATACCCTTATCGACAACTAGATCCCTATGGTTACTATGTTTAGCAACCATTATCTCCACAAGACTCCTCTAGTAATGTTGCCAATTAACAACCTCATCACTACCCTTCTGAAGTACACCAATCATCCTATCCAAGAAGGGATGCCACCTACTATCCTCATGCACCTCCTATCTTTGCACCTACTCCTCCATCTCCTACACAGCTACTACCTACTCCATCCATGCAGGGTGAATTGCCTACCCAACCATAGCAAAAGAATGCTACAAGGGTGGTTAATCTACAACTAGTTAACCCACCAAGCGGATCAGAACCACAAACAAAGAAAAGATCCTTCTTCCAACCTTGTAGTCCACCAAAGCCCTCAAGCACATCAATGGTTGGTAATCCTACTCCTTTACCTTCCTCTATTTCATCTTTCCCTGAGTCCCCTTCAAACCAAAATCCCTCTTGAATCCATACTATAATGTTAACCCATGTTGTATCTGATTGGATTAAAGCTGGTAACCTGCCCAAAAAGTTAGCTAATCTCAGGAGTCCCTTAGTATATTTGCAAATTGTTGGGAGTGAGTTTTATAAAGCTCTTCTTGAATCTAGTTTCGATGTTAATCTAATCTCGCATGGGATGTACACAATGTGGAACCTTCCTCCCTTGAAGAAGAGCAACATTCAGTTGGAACTGGCATCACTGTTCCATTGGGACTAGTAGAGGACATCGTAACCACTATTTGTGGGTGGTCATATCCTACTAATTTCCTAGTAATCAAAGTGGAGAACTGCAAGGGGGACTTTCCAATTATTATGAGAAGGATGTGGTTAAGTACCATTGATGCCAACATGGGCATTAGAGATCTTTCCTTGAAGACATCAAAAGAAAATGAATTTGGAAAGATTGAGAAGATGAGGGTTCCATGTATTGCATACAACGATTCATGGTGACATTGTGTGCAGAAGTTATGATCAGTAAAGCAAACATCTATCTCTGCATGCAAGCAATGTGCACTAGAAGCTGAAATCCAAAGATGTCTATACACAATAGCCACAAAAAAGAAAGGCACCCAGTGGTTGACAGTTGATTCTAGTAGTAGTACATTGTGCATGGAACCTACTAAGGGCCTAACATATAAATATATTGCAATTATGAATGAACTTGAGCAAGTTCATTGCCAGCTCTCTAAAGGAGCAAATGATGATGTCAATCAGGGAAAGTTGAAAATTCCTAACAATTTTAAACAAGAGCCCCTTGAATTGAAGACACTACCGGCTGGAATGGAGTACGTATTCTTGAAAAATGAAAGGTTGGTCATCATTAATGCTCAGCTTGTTATAGAAAAGAAGAAAAAGTTGATAAAGGTTGTGGGAAAATGGTCAGTAGCCTTTGCTTGGTTATATTCTGAGTTCACTAGGATAGATCCAAGAATATGCCAGCACCAAATATACACTAACCTCACCATTAAGTCAAAATGACAACCATTGTAATGTTTGAATCCTAAATTAAAGTAAATTATCAAAGAGAAAATTGAACAACTCCTCAACATAGGATTCATTTACCCTATCGTAGATAGTGAGTGGGTCAGTTCACTCATGATTGTACCTAAGAAAGGAGGCAATGGCGGGTGTGTACTAACTTCTAACTACTCAACATGGCAACTTTCAAAGGTCATTTTTCATTGCCTTTTATCGACCAAGTGCTAGACATCATTTCTAGGCATAGCTATTATAGCTTTCTGAATGGTTATAGTGGTTATAATCAAATCTGAATTGCACTAGAGGATCAGGCAAAGACGACCTTCATAAGTTCTTGGGGAACTTTTTCTTACCATTAAACCCCATTTGGTCTATGTAATGCCCTAGCCATATTTGAATGATTAATTCTTAGAATTTTCCAACAACAAATTGATAGCAGGGTAGAAGTATTTATGGATGATTTTTCTACCTACGAAGCTAAGTTTGAGTAAGCCCTAGATCATCTTGAGCAGGTGTTGAAGAGATGTTTTGAAACAAACCTTTGGCTCAATTGGCAAAAGAGTCATCTTATGGTCTAGGAAAGCATAGTCTTGGGGCACCATATTTCAAAAGCAAGAATCAAGGTGGACCCTAAAAATATAAGGGCCATCTAAAGAATAACCTATCAACCTGAAACAATTAAAGAAGTATGGTCATTCCTTGGTCATATTGGCTACTACGAGTGCTTCATTGAGAAGTTTTTCAAAATCGCCAAGCCATTAGTGGAAGTCACAAAGAAAGATGCATCGTTGATTTAAACCTCTACATGTGAAACAACATTTCAACAACTGAAACAAAAGCTTGTTGAAACCCCAATTCTTCAAGCACCCAATTGGTCCAAACTGTTTCATGTGATGACCACTACATAAAATTATGCATTGGGGCTAGTGCTTACGTAAATGGATGATAAAAAACGTCCATATTACATTCATCGCTCAAACCAAAGCATTGCAGGTGCATGGCTAAAATACACTACCATAGAAAAGGATTTGATGGTAGTGATGTTCACCTTAGAAAAGTTTAGACACCATGTGCTTGGCTATAAAGTGTTCATGCACACAAATAATAGCGCCATCCAGTTGCTAATGAATAAACCATCGATGAGCCCCCGTGTTACACAGTGGCTAGCAATTTTGCAGGAGTTTGATCTTACAATGGTAGATCGAAAACGTGTGGAGAATGTGGTCACATATCACTTATCATCACTAAGATGGAATGACAAGGAGAAAGAGAGCCCCTTATCCGATCAATTCCTTGACGAATCTCTCCTTGTAAGGGCTATTAATGCACAAATGCTCGATGAACTAAAATGATATGACACCATCCTCACTTATATGCTCAAGCAAGAACTACCACAAGGGCTAGACATTAGAAAGAAACAATAGTTTCTTCCTCGAGTCAAGCATTTCATGGAAATTAATGAAAAACTTTACAAAGTCTATCTCGATGGCTTGGTATGTTGGTATGTCTCTAATACAGATCAACTGCATGTTCTGTAGGATGCTCACAAAGGCCCTTGTGGAGAACATTATGCTGGGAGACGCATGGCTATAAAAATCCTCATGGTAGGATATTATTGGCCAACAATCTTCAGGGATGCACATCAATTCATCCACGCTTGTGATTGTTGTCAAAGGGATGGTGGAATGATAGCTTGAATGGAGGGGCCATAGCAATGGATTCAAACTCTTTAGTCATTCGATATTTGGGGCATTGAATTTATGGGTCCCATCACACCTTTATCAAATGGAAGGGCATATATAATAGTCGTAGTTGACTATTGCACCAAGTGGGTAGAAGCAATAGTTGTCACTAACTGTACATCCACAACTGCTACTTAGTTTATATAACAAAACATTATAAACAAGTTTGGTGTGCATCCTGCATTAATTTGTAATAATGGAACTCATTTTACAGGTGCCACTTTCCGGAAACTGGTGCAGCACTTGAGGTTTGAGCATAAACTCACAACACCATATCACCCCCAAGCCAATGGTTAAGCTAAGGTCATTAATCGAGAGATTACAAAAATTCTAATGCACAACATTAGCAAATACCAAAGGGACTAGAGCACCAAATTAAATGATGCCCTTTGGGCCTATCACTCCACATGAAAGATTTCCATATGTTATTCTCCCTATGAGCTAATGTATGGAAAACTACCAACACTACCCATCCAATTTGAGATCTGTACACTTTCTACAGCCTGTGATCTTGACCTAAATCTAAGTCTAGCACAACAAGAACAATTAATGAATCTCAACTTGCTAGATGAAAATTGGTTAATGGCCCTATCATCCAACAAAATGTATAAGGCATTCAATAAGAAACGCCATGACCTTAAAATAAAAAAAGTCAAGTTTCAATCAGGAGACAAGGTCCTCTATTGGAATCCTACACATGTACCCCAATGAACCAAATTTCAAATGTTGTGGAAAGGACCTTACATTATTAATGAGACTTTTCTATCTGGGGCCATGATCATCTACAAACCTAACAGCCTAGACAAGAAACAATTAGTAACCATCCAATAAGTAAAACATTTCCATGAGGCCAAGCCAACCAACTCAATAGACACCTCGATAGATAGACAACCATGCTCAATCTTTCAGATCTTTCCCTTCTAAATCAGTCGTGGGGGAGATGGCCATCCATACTAACACTTTATGAGGCTCCTCAATTTTTTTGCATTTTTATTTTATACATTTTTGGTTTTACAACTTTTTGTTTCCATCTTCTTTTTTTTACATATTTGTATTTTTCAAGATATTGATCTTTTTATTTTACACCATAGTTAATATAGTTGATATTTATTGCATACTCTTTTTCTTCTTTTATATTTTCTTATGTGTGATGTGTTTCTTGTTGGTGTCAGGTACAATCATAATGTGCTACTCAATCGTGGTATGTTTCATTTTTAATTTGATTGTTAATGTCTAGCTTCTAACTTTGAATGTCATTACTAACAACTAGGACATGGTTTCTTTTCATGTAATAGGCAATGAGTCCACATCATCCCCCATCCACATACTCTATGGTTTTCCTTATTTTGAAAATGTGCAATTCCTTCTTCATTTATGCAACTTTAATAAATTAGTGACTGGTGTAGTGATGAGTGGGAAGGTACCCCTATGCCCAACCATAAGAATCACAAGTGTTCACGTGCAATCTGACGAAATTTTGCAGACTATAATTAGTAAGTATAGTAGAGCTAAATAGTCTGTGCGTGTTGTTCATTCATTGTCTTCCTAGTCCCACTTGTGGAATGCAATTTTATGGTTAAGTGTAACTGAGGCATATGATTTTTATTATTTTGTGTTTTTATGGAATTACTCACCTAGAACAAGAATAAAAGTAAGAGTGATTAAAAGTAAGAGCAATTAATTACTAAGTAAACTATAGTCTAATGTAGCCTAACACAAGTAACCATTCCCACTTCCTGGACACATCTTGAACTTCGTGCAAGCACTACTAGGCTATCAAACGCTAGTCGTTTCTAAGCTACCAAGTGTCACATGTATGCTCGAAGGGGGTCGTGCTTGTGTATCTTAATAAGTTACTTGATTAATCAAAATTAATTACTACATAAATAACATTAATGTAAATTGCATGAAATAAAAATATGTAAATGCATAAGAAAGAAAAACTCAGGTGCTACAAGAAATGGATCAAAGAATTCATCTTTATTGCAAACACAATGGTGTGCTTAGGTACATCAATGCTTGAATAAAGATCCGTTCACACTTAGACTTTTTGTTGTGGGCACTTGGAAAATATTCTAACTTTCAAATGGACAAACTACAAGAGTTTCACTACTTGACTGCTAAAACCTTACCCTTAATTATGTGCCTAGGTGCTGTATTTATAGACTCAGGAGTAACCCAGCGATATTGAATGTACGATATTGGGTACCTGATATCGTAGACACCCCGATATCAAAATGATGAAAAATATGATTTATCATACCCCCACGACTAAATGAAAACTCGTCCTTGAGTACAAAAGAAGAGGAACAAGTCCTCTGCAAAATATAATAGGGGGTGTGGACTTATTTGACTAACATGCAGAGTGACATAGAGAAAAAAGACAAATACAGAAGTGACTGAGCATATAACATTACAATTCTATATAAAATTGGGTGTTCATAACAATAGCAAAGAACACCAATAGATACAAAGGACATCCAACTCCTTTTGGCAATAGAAGAATGAGGGAGAAGTAGAAGAGATCCAGCGGTCATGAATAATCTCTCGCAAGTGATATGGTTGCATCCTCCTTGGTGACAATAGTCCTAGTTCCAGTCCACACTTCCCACTGCAATCACAACAAAACCAAGGATTAGCATATATAGTACAACAGATAATGGTTGAGTACCTTGTCTTTTCGATGCTTGTATTTAGCTAGGTTGTGATTGTGATAGATTGGTTGGTTGATGTTGTTAGTGGAAAGATTGACGAATGGGTTAAATAAGAGAAGTGATCCATATAATTTAGAAAAAGCTTAACACAAGGAGTACTAGAAAGAGGGTATTCATAATAATAAAAAAGGAGTTCATTACAAATAGTTGTGAAGGTCCATACAATTGGATGACATGGATGGGATAAATAAAAAGAATTTGATTGTAACAATGTCTAAGGGTAAAGAACTTAACTTAACCAAACCAAAAGATATGCAAGTGGGTCCTCCCCAAAGCAAGCACAGGCCTTTTATGCCCCTACATAACTTCAAACCAAAGAGTCCATGGGCACCATGGATGATTAATAGTTATGGAAAGTTAAGTACAAAAACCCTAAAGTAACTGACTAAGAAACCTAACACATCAAACTAGAACATTGAATCAAAATATGAAATCAACAGTGAGGTAAGGCATGAAAAGCATAGATGGATAATAGAGAGAGTGAAATGGAGTTCCTAATTATAGTCACATGTAGTCCCTTGTGGAGTTTGTGATTAATTGACTTAGTAGGATCCTTCCTTAGTCTAGATCAAAACCAACCACTTCAATGACTTCGCATTAACATTCAAAGGCAAGGTCATTCCTTGAGACACAAGAATGCTCCCACAAAACAACCACCATTCCAAATTGGAGTGAAGGTAGAAAATGAGAAAGGGCGTTAGTTAGAGAAGACAAGAAAAGTCTCGTAACCAGTGCTTGTAGCCCTTTTATTTGGTCTAAGGAGTGTGCTTTGAATTCTCATGTTTTTTTTGAATGGGAACCACACCATGTAAAGACCCATGCATTTTTTACATTTATTTTTTCCAAGGGGTGTGCTTTGAATCCTTATCCTTTTTTTTTCTTTTTTTTTTTTGTGATGAGGACCACACCATGCAAGAACTTATTTGACTTCCTATTATGAAATGATGTAGAACAATGAGAAGTTTATGAGAATACCCTTGCACACAGTAAAATAGAAAAGCACAAAGAATACCATATTCCTTTGAAACCACACTCTATCCAAACCTTTGATTCCTTCTTAATTTTGGAAACTACACAAGTCACCAATTTATTAAAGTTTCATTAATGAAGAAGAAACTGTATGCTTCCAAAACAAGGAAAACCATAGAGTATGTTGATGGGTGGATGATGTGGACTCACTGCCTATTACATGAAAAGAAACCATGTCCTAGTCATCAGTAGTGACATTCAAAGTCAAAAATCAGACATCAACAATCAAATTACAAATGAAACATACCTCCATCGGGTAGTGCATTACCATTGTACCTACCACCTTATTAGCAGAAAAAGTAGAGAAACACATCAAACATAAGTAAACATAACCATAAAAGAATGTAAAAGAGTAGACAATAAATATTGAATATATTAATGATGGTGTAAAACAAAAACCAAGAGAATATCAATAACTTTAAAAAATAAAAATATGTAAAACAAAAAATGTAAAACAAAGAAGATGAAAACAAAAAGTTGTAAAACCAAAAATGTGGAAAAAAAAGTCAAAAACTAAGGAACTACCTAAGGTGTTAGTATGGGTGGCCATCTCCCCCATGACTAAGTTAGAAGAGAAAGATCCGAAAGATTGAGCATGCTTGTCCACCTGACTAGGTGTTTGTTGCATTGGTTGGCTTGGGCTCATGGAAAGGTTTTATTTGTTGAATGTTGACTAGTTTTTTTTTGTCTGGGCTATCAGGTTTGTAGATGATCATGGCCCCAAATGGAAAAGTCTCATCAATGATGTAAGGTCCTTTTCACAATGTTTAAAATTTGGTTCGTTAGGGTACATGTGCAGGATTCCAATAGAGAACCTTATCTCCTAGTTGAAACTTGACTTTTCTTATTTTGAGGTCATAGCATTTCTTGTTGAATTCCTTATGCATTTCATTAGATGACAAGGCCATTAACTGATTTTTGTCTAGCAAGTTGAGACTCATTAATCATTCTTTCTATGCTAGACTTAGATCTAGGTCAAGGTCATAGGTTGTAGAGAGTGTATGGAGCTCGGATTGGATGGGCAATGTTGGTAGTTTTCAGTACATAAGCTCATAGGGAGAATAACCTGTGGGAAGCTTCTATGTAGAGTGATAGACCCAAAGGGCATCATTTAATTTAGTGCTTTAGTCCCTTTGGTATTTGCTAATGGTATGTGTTAAGATTTTTGTAATCTCCCGATTAGTGACCTCAGCTTGACCATTGGCTTGGGGGTGATATGGTGTTGTGAGTTTATGTTTAACCCCCAAGCACTGCATTAGTTTCCAAAAAGTGGCACATGTAAAATGAGTTTCATTATCAAAAATTAACGCATGAGGTACACCAAATTTGTTTACAATGCTTTGTTGTACAAACTGAGCAGCAGTGGTGGATGTACAATCAGTGACGACCACTGCTTCTACCCACTTGGTACAATAGTCAATTGCAACTATTATATATGTCTTTCCATTTGATAAAGGTGCGATGGGACCCATAAATTCAATGCCCCAAATGTTGAATGGTTCAAGAGGTTGTATCCATTGTTCTGATCCCTCCATTCGAGCTATCGTTCCACCATCCCTCTGGCAATGATCACAAGTGCAAACGAATTGATGTGCATCATTGAAGATTATTGGCCAATAATACCCTGTAATTAGCATTTTTATGGTTGTACATCTCCCATCATAATGGCCCCACAAGGACCTTCATGAGCATCCTGAAGAACGTGAAGTTGATCCGTATCAGGGACACACTAACGTACCAGGCCATCAGGACAAACCTTGCAAAGCTTTTCATTAATCTCCATAAAATATTTGACCCGGTGAAGAAACTATTATTTCTTTCTAGCATCCAGCCCTTGTAGAAATTCTTGCTTGAGCAGATAAGTAAGACCATTTTGGTTTATTAGGCATTTGTGCATTAATAACAGCTGAAAGGAGAGATTTGTGAGGGAATTGATCAAATAAAGGGCTCTCTTTCTCCTTGTCATCCCATCTTAGTTGCTATAAGTGATCTGCAACCACATTCTCCACACCTTTATGATCTATCATTGTGAGATCGAATTCCTACAAAATCATGAGCAACTATATGACACAAGTGTTTACCATTGATTTGTTCATTAGAAATCTGATGACATTATGATCTATATGCACAAACACTTTATAGCCAAGCATATAGTGCCTAAACTTCTCTAAGGTGAACACCACTACCATAAGCTCCTTTTCTATAGTGGTGTAGGTCAATTGTGCACCTGCAATGCTGTAGCTTACGCAGTGAATGTAATATGGAAGTTTTTGATCATCCATTTGTGTAAGCATTGCCACCAAAGCATAATTTCATGCATCAGTCATCACATGAAACGGTCTAGACCAATTTGGTGCTTGAATAATAGGAGTTTCAACAAGCTTTTGCTTCAATTTTTACAATGTTGATTCACATGCAAGGGTCCAGACAAATGATACCTCCTTTTTTGTCAATTCTACCAATGGCTTGGCGATTTTGGAAAAATTCTCAATGAATCACTAGTAGTAGCTAGTATGACCAAGGAATGATCGAACTTCTTTGACTATTTTAGGTTGGCGGGTTATTCCTTGGATGACCCTTATTTTTTCAAGCTCCACCTCAATTCCTACTTTTGAAATGCGATACCCCAAGACTATGCCTTCGTGGACCATAAGATGGCTCTTTTGCCAATTAAGCTGGAGGTTTGTTTTGACACATCTCTTCAACACCTGCTCAAGATAGTCTAGGACTTGCTCGAACGTAGCTCCATAGGTAGAAAAATCATCCATAAAGACTTCTATCCGCCTACCAATCTGTTGTTGAAAATGCTAAGAACTAATCATTCAAATGTGGCTGGGGCATTACATAGACCAAATGACATCTGTTGATAAGCAAAAGTCCCCCAAGGACTTATGAAAGTTATCTTTGCTTGGTCCTCTAGTGCAATCCAAATTTGGTTATAGCCACTATAACTGTCTAGAAAGCTATAAAAGCTATGCTTCGAAATGGTGTCCAACACTTGGTCGATGAAAGGCAATGGAAAATGATCTTTGAAAGTTGCCATGTTGAGCAGCCAAAAACCAATGCACAACTGCCATCTGCCTCCTTTCTTTGGCATGATCACAAGTGGGCTGACTCACTCATTATTTGCAACAAGGTAAATGAATCCCATTTTGAGGAGTTGTTCAATATCCTCTTTAATAATATGTTTTAACTTGGGATTCAAATGTCATTGCGGTTGTCATTTCGACTTAACGGTGGGGTTGGTGTATATCCTATGTTGGCATATTCTTAAATCTATCCCAGTGAACTTGGAATATAACCAAGCAAAGGCTACTAACCACTTTTCCACAACTTTTATCAACTTTTTCTTTTGTTATATAGCAAGCTTAGCATTAATGATAATCGACCTTCCATTTTTCAAAAATACATACTTCATTCCAATTGGTAGTGCCTTCAATTCAAGGGGCTCTTGTTTAAAATTGTCAAGAATTTTCAACTCATCCTAATTAACATCATTATTTACTCCTTCGAAGAGCTAGTGGTGAACTTGCTCAAGATCATCCATACATGCAACGTAGGCCCTCAATTGGTTCCATGCATAATGTACTACTATTAATATCAGCTATCAGCCACTGGATGCCTTCTTGTTTTGTGGCTACTGCATACAAACATCTCTAGATATCAACTTCTGGTGCATACTACTTGTATACAGAGATAGATGTTTGCTTTACTGACCATAACTTCTACACACAATGGCACCCCGAATCGCCATACGTAATACATGGAACTTTCTTATTCTCAATCTTTCCAAATTCATTTTCTTTTGATATTTCTAAGGAAAGATCTCTAATGTCCATTTTAGCATCAACAGTACTTAACGACGCCCTTCCCATAATAATTGGAAAGTTCCCCATGTAGTTCTCAACTTTGATTATTGGGAAATCATCAAGATATGACCACCCACAAATAGTGGTGACGATGTCCACAACTAATCCCAATGGAACAGTGATGGACTGGTCCACCAGTTCTAGCTGGATGTTACTTCTCTTCAAAGGAGGAAGGTTCCACATTGTGTACATCTCATGAAAGATCAAGTTAATACCATAACTAAAGTTAAGAAGAGCTTTATAAGGCTCATTCCTAGCAATCTGCAAGTAAACTAGGGGACTCCCAAGATTAGCTAATTTTTTGGGCAATTTACTAGCTTGAATCCAATCAGATACAACATGATATAGCATTATAGTATGGATTCAAGAAGGATTTTGGTTTGAAGGGGACTCAGATAGAAAGGAAATGGAGGAAGGTGAAGGAGCAAGGTTACCAACCACTGATGTGTCCGAGGGCTTTGGTGGACTGCAAAGTCAGAAGAAGGGTCCTTTTCTCTATTCATGGTTCTGACCTGCTAGATGGATTAACCAATTGTAGGTTAACTACCCTCATAGCGTTTCTTTGCTATGGTTGTGTAGGAAATTCACCTTACATGGACGGAGCAAGTGGTAGTTGTGCAAGAGGTGGAGAAGTAGGTGTAGGGACAGGAGATACATAAGGGTAGTAGGTGGCATCCCTCCATGGATTGGGCAATTGGTATGTTTCAACAGGGTAGCGGTGAGGTTGGTAAGTAGCAACATGACCAGAGAAGTCCCTTGGAGATGAAGGTTGTTGAACATAGTAACCATAGAAATCTGGTTGCCGATAAGGGTACTATTGTCCTAGAGGTGGCAAAGCCCACAATTGTAATTACTGCCACTACTAGTACAATTCATAGGGTTGTAAAGGAGTTCCACTTCGATAGTATTGCTATGGTTGGTGGAACTATCAAGGATTGCCTTGTGGATAAGGTAATATTTTGGGCGTTTGCCTTTGTACAAGTCGTGGATGTAAGGCATACATCCTAGATTCTTGCAAGTGTGATACAACTGGATAACATCTCTTAGAATGTGCATACTAATAGACATCACGTCCACCATCATCATCTGAATCGCTATCTGCAACCATCTCAATTGCAACCATTTTACCTTTACCTTTAGATATGGCACGTTCAACCTTCTTATGCCTTCGACGCTCTCACTCACGACCTTGCTTGTTAGACTCTTCATTAATTTTTAAAATAGCTTGAAATCTATTATTCATGCAGTTCCATAATTGATCAACCTTAGCCGTAATTTCTGATTGCAATTTTTGGAATGGCAAGGTTTTCCAATTAACCACCTCATATCTAGTGAATTCATCCTCACTATCATAAAATCTAACCCCCTTTTCCAAATAGAAGGGTCTCTGTTGTATTCTTCTACACTTTCACATTTTCTCAGCTCTCCCTCCTCCTTAGGTACCTACTCAATTAGTTTTTGAATCTTACGGGCACTTAACTCTGTCAATCTCTCTTGGGCATAGATGCCAAGGGTTTTCCTAGTTTTAGATTGTAACTCGTCTATGATATGGTGAAGCTGATCAAGTTGAGAGTATCCATGGCCAAGACACCTATGCAATAGAGAGTACTATCGGCCAATAGCAGCATCCAAGGGCTCATGATTCCCTTGTTTCCACCCTTGAATTTTTTTTCCTTAGATTGGATACTTAAGAGTATGTGTGATATTTGTCATTCAATAGTTCCAACATTGTACTCCACTGTCTAATCAATTCTGGTTCCAAGGATCGATACCAATTTTTTTCTTCATTTATGAGTGTCCTTGGAAATAATTTCAACTTTTGCCAATCATTTTCAAAGCACATGCATCCTACAAGGCTTGAAGATGATTTTGCATATCAGCATCATATCCTACCTCAAACTAAGGGATGTTGTTCATATCCAGCCTCTTTATCCTGTTATCCTTCATGTGCCTTGTTGGAATCCTCACAACCTCTACAATATTTAACATGCCTCGAGAAGCAAGCAGAGGTTCATCAAGGTCATGATGGTGGTGCCTATGATGTTCCCTACTAGCCCTTATTTCTTGATAATGGGCCTCTCTAGATTACCCACGTCTTTGTTCATGACTATTCTAACAGTCCCTTCTGTTATTCTAGTCCCATCGATCACCTCCATCATGGTTATTTCTTCTACAGCCACAATCTGAACTAGATGAAGAAGAGGATGATGACAATGAAGGGGAAGAAGAAGGAGAACTTGCTATGCACTGATGCCTATCACCCTTCCTTTGATGCTTGCGACCATGATCTCCTTTTTCCCCTTTCTCTTGACTTTCTTCTCCAAATCCATTTTTGTCATTGAATCCATTTTGACCAGAACCTAGATTATGGATTGTGAATTGTACATTCTAGTTGAGGGTTCCTTGAGTAAATTCAAAGAGAGAAGAATCACTAAAGAAGTGGTCACCTTCATCAATCGGGCCAAGCAAAGGTGGAAAGATATTTGATCCCTTGCCCTTCACAAGCTCATGTTGGTGCTCCAGCTACTAATCCCTTAATTCTTGTGCTTCATTGTGATGATAATCCCTTAAGTCACGATCTTGCATCTCATATTCTCCATGGAGATGTTGAAGCCTATGTCGTGCAAACATTAACTGGAGCATTGCTGGAACAGATTGGTCAAGTGGAAACATAATGTTGCCTTTCATATTGCACCACCACATCAGTTTATCTTGATGTAAGATGAAGGTAAAGTCTACTACATACTCATCAAGATGAGCATACACCACCTGATATTATTGAGGCACCTGAACTGCCCTGGGTGGAGATGGGCTCCTATGAGAAGAAGACATTTTATGTTAATAAATAGTGTGCAGTTAAGATTTAATTTAATGATAATAATTTTTTTTCATACGATTTGACTCTTAGGGTTCAAAAAACGAGATTACTAAGTTTCTCTAGGTTTATATAGTGCATGAAGAACTACAGTCCTCGACAACGATGCTAATGATCAGCGGCAAGGTATCCCTATGCCCAACCAAACGAATCACAACCGTTCACGTGCAATTCGATCGAATTCCATAGACTATAATTACTAAGTACACTAGAGCTAAACAATGTATGCATGTTGTTCGTTCGTTGTCTTCCCAATTCCACTTGTGAAATGCAATGGTATGGTTAAGTGTGACTGAGGCATATGATTTTTATTATTTTATGTTTTTATAGAATTACTCACCTGGAACAAGAATAAAAGTAAGAGTGATTAAAAGTAAAAGTGATTAATTGCTGAGTAAAATATAGTCTAATGTAGCCTAACACAAGTAACCATTCTTACTTCCTAAACACATCCTGAACTTTGTGCAAACATTGTTGGGCTATCAAACGCTACCCATTTCTGAGCTACCAAGTGTCACACGTATGCTCAAAGGGGGTCATGATTATGTATCTTAATAAGTTGCTTGATTAATCAAAATTAATTACTACATAAATAACATTAATGTAAATTGCATGAAATAACAATATGTAAATGCATAAGAAAGAAAATCTCAAGTGCTACAAGAAATGAATCAAAGAGTTCATCTTTATTGCCAACACAATGATGTGCTCAAATACATCAATGCTTGAATAAAGATCCATTCACACTTAGACTTCCTGTTGTGGGCACTTGGAAAATATTCTAACTTTCAAATGGACAAACTAGAAGATTTTTACTACTTAACTGCTAAAAACTTACCCCCAATTGTGCACCTAGGCGCTATATTTATAGACCCAGGAGTAACCCTACGATATCAAATGTATGATATCACGTCTTAGGCCATGATATCATGGCCACCCCGATATCAGAGTGATGAAAAATACGATTTATCATGTAGTTTTCAGAATTGGGAAGGAATCAAAGGTTTGGACATGGTATGGCTTCAAAGGGATGCAGTATTCTTCATGATTTTCTATTTTTCTATGTGCAGTAGTGTTCTCGTGAGCTTCTCACAATTCTGCGTCATTCTACAATAGAAAGTCAAATAAGTCCTTACATGGTGTGGTCCTCATTCAAAAAAAAAAGATGAGGATTCAAAGCACACCCCTTAAATAAAATAAATGCAAAAAATGCATGGGTCTTTGCATGGTGTGGTTATCATTCAAAAAAACATGGGAATTTAAAGCACACCCCTTAGACCAAATAAAAGGGCTACAAGCACTGTTTATCGAGCTTATCTTGTCTCCTCTACCTAAGGCCCTTTCTCACTTCCTACTTTCTCTCCACTTTGAAATGGTGGTTGTTTTGTGGGGGCATTCTTGTACCTCAGGGGATGGACTAGCCTTACAATGTTGATGCGAAGTCACTAAAAGTGGTTGGTTTTGGTCTAGACTAAGGATGGATCCTACCAAGTCATTTAATTACAAACTCCAGAAGGGACTTCATCTGACCATAATTAGGAACTCCATTCCATTCTCTCTATCATCCATCTATGTTTTTCATGCTTCACCTCACTGCTAGTTTCATGTTTTGATTCAATGTTCTGTTTTGATGTGTCGGGTTTCTTAGTTAGTTACTTTTGGGTTTTTTGTACTTAACTTTCTGTAACCATTAATCATCCATGGAGACCATAGAATCCTTGGTTTGAACTTATGCAAAGGCACAAAAGGCTTGTGCTTGCTTTGTGGAGGACTCACTTGCATATCTTTTGGTTTGGTTAAGTTAAGTTCTTTACCCTTGTACATTATTACAATCAAATTCTTTTTTATTTACCCCATCCAATTGTACGCATCTTCAGAACTTTTTTTAGGGAAATTCTTTTTTTTTTTGTTATTGTGAATTTATATACCCTCTTTCTAGTATTCCTTGCGTTAAGCTTTTTTTGAATTTTATGAACTACTTGTCTTACTTAACCCATTCATCAGTCTTTCCACTAACACTATCAAGCAACCGATCTATCACAATCACAACTCGGCTAGATAAAATCACCGACGAGATAAGGTATTTAGCCATTATCTGTTATACTTTATATACTAATCCTTGATTTTGTTAAGATTGTAGTGGGGAGCATGAACTATAAGTAGGACTGTCTTCACTAAGGAGGATGTAACAATATCACTCGCAGGGGATTGTTTATGACCGCTGGATCTCTTCTACCTCTCCCTCATTCTTCTATTGCCAAGAGGGGTTAGATGTCTATTTGATTTCAGGGTCTTCTTTCTTGTTGTCATGAACACCCAATTTTGTACATAATTGTAATGTTGTATGCTCGAGGACTTTTGTATTTATCTATTTTCTTTGTGTCACTCTACATGTCAGTTGAATAGTCCACACCCCCTAATATATTTTGTAAAAGACTTGTTCCTCTTATTCTGTACTCGAGGACAAGTTTTCATTCAATCGTGGGGGTATGATAAATTGTGTTTTTTAGACACTCCAATATCAAGGTGGCCATGATATTGAGTACATGATACCAGGTACATGATATCATGGCCCAAGATGCAATATCGTACATTCGATATTGTAGGGTTACTCTCGGGTCTATAAATACAACCCCTAGGTGCACAATTGAGAGTAGTTTTTGGCAATCCAGTGGCAAAACTCTTACAATTTGTCCATTTGAGAGTTAGAATATTTTCCAAGTGCTCGCAGCAGGAGGTCTAAGTGTGAATGGATCTTTATTCAAGCGTTGATGCACCTGAACACACCATTGTGTTGGCAATAAAGACTTCCTTGCAGCACTTGAGACTTTCTTTCTTATGCATTTATATATTGTGATTTCATGCAATCTACATTAATGTTATTTATGCAATAATTAATTTTGATTAATCAAGCAACTCATTAAAATACACAAGCATGACCACTTTGAACATATGTGTGACACTTGGTAACTTAGAAACAGTTA
Organism: Gnetum montanum; assembly: GCA_015680685.1. NCBI lineage: Eukaryota > Viridiplantae > Streptophyta > Gnetopsida > Gnetales > Gnetaceae > Gnetum > Gnetum montanum. Next base: position 1,927,219 of record MNCI01015910.1, on the reverse strand, counting down.
ACATTTGACAACCCAGTAGTGTTTACACAAAGTTCAGGATGTGTCCAGGAAGTGGGAACGATTACTTATGTTAGACTAAATTAGACCATAGTTTACCTAGCACTTAATCACTCTTACTTTTATTCTTGTTTTAGGCAAGTAATTTGATAAAATGCAAAATAATAAAAAATCTTACGCCTCAGTCACACTTAACCATACAATTGCATTCCACAAGTGGGATTGGGAAGACAATGAATGGACAACATGCATGCACTATTTAGCTTTGGCCTACTTAGTAATTATAGTCTGTGGAATTCAACTGGATCGCACGTGAACGCCTATGATTTATATGGTTGGGTGTAGGGGTACCCCGCCTCTTATCACTATTCCAATCAAGTATTATAATGCTATCAACAAGCTTCACTTAAGTTCTTATCATCTTAGAATTACAAGTGAAAGATGAATTCAACTCTTACGTGAAGAGCACATTTGTAGGTTGTGCATATCAAGAGCTCTTGAAGATGACTTATATGTGTTTCTTTATTCTTTTGTGGCTAGCTATTTATTGGAGATAGTGTTATAGTATTATAGTAAAAAGCTATATTATTTAATTTTTTATACCCCCATTGGTGCTTGGTCAATTTATAGAATCTATCTTTATTTTTCATGAAAATGTAATATCTGTCCAATAGATCTTATGGGTCTTTGAATGTAATAAAGCTTCATTTCATTTCATATATCAGGCATATTTCTTAATGTTTTGTGATCTTTTTCCATAGTTATGAACATAGATAAATCAAAATTTTATGCAATGACTATGATTTCATAGCTCATTATACAATGTCGTATATGTGATATAGTTGACTATGGTCATGCCTATAAATATGAGTCCATCATGATATAAATACAATGTAGCCAGATTCTTGAAGTTTTTTCTCAAACTTAGAGTTAGTTGTGAACACTCACAATATAATAATAAATAGTTATCTATCATCTTTTTTCATGTGAAGTGTACCTGAACGCACTTCATATCCAATAATAAAGATTGAGATTATTCTTCGTCATTGCAAATATCATGTAGATTAGAATTTCTATGTTTATTGTCTAATGTCTTCAATAATTTCATTATCATTTACATTTCCCATGTTCATTAGCTACTTAATAGAATAAGTATGACCAATTTCAAGCACTTAAACATAGTCATTCGATAACCTAGTAGTAACTTAGCTTGATTCACTTATTAGCTCAGGACATATACGACAAGTTGGCACTAGATACTTATTACCGTTAGGCTAGTTAGAAATTTCTATCTATTATTCCTTAGTTAATATACTTTGCATGTATTCCATTATGTCTTACCTTAGCACGTTAAGAGCCAATCAACATCAATCAATCATATACCTTATCAAGAGTTAAACCATACATTTTAACCCTCACTAACTGTGGTAGGAAGACATCGATCACAAGCCTACTATTAACACACTAGTATACAATATTTTTCTATCCATGGATTATGATCTAGTCACATGTGTATGCTTCTGACTTGTATGGTTGAATGGTGGGAACTCTCATTGTTCATCACATGTTATATTCTCATTTAAGCCAAGTGTCTTACATCTCAATGATGGAATAGAGATACTAATTCAAGTACATATTTTTAAAATTTTAAGCATATATTCTACTAAAACCTAGTTTTGGTAATGTTTTACATGTTATGCTGGGATTTTTTTAGTTTTCCATTGTTTTATTAAGATTTTTTATGATCATTGCAAAATATAATGAAAATTCATATGATTTTTTAGCATTTTTATAGTTGCCATTATGTTTTAGTGGTTGCGTTTTAGACACTAGAGACTTGCACCACATGAGATAGATGAATTTCAAGCCTCAATCATAAAATTGATAGAAGGACGAGTTTCATGCAATCCATCTATGGATACTAGGCTATCAATGATTCATCCACTACCAAAAACCAATGATTATTGAACTTATTCCTAAGCACCAAAATGAGAGGTAGAGACATAACAACATCCAAACCTATGCCACAACCAAAACCTAAGCCAGAGATAAAGCTATGTGATCTTAACAAGGCTTCAGAGAGTGTAAGGAATATTTAGGAAGGCATTAGTACAAATGACATCTAATAATGCATCAACAATAATGCACATGCCATGAGGTTATTTATCTTAGCCACCACCTCTTAATATTTCCTACAAAGTGACATGTTTTTCAATGGTTTAATGGATAATTTCATTGTAAGTTACTCCTCTAGTTCAAATTTAATTATGTAAGCTAAGGGACTAGCATAATTTAATCAAGGGAGTATGATGAGACATTTAGTGATAATTTTGTCTCTATTTGTAAGCTCTAGACTTATTTTAGTTGAGATAATAAACTTTGTTTATAACCTAGATGTGATTTGATGAGATGTGTTAGTCTTTAGCAACCTTGCATAGGTAATTTCTCTTTTCTTTATTAATTTTCCTTATTGAGACCATGTATCAATATCTCTCAAGGCTTTAGGATCTCTTCTAGAAGTGAAGAGATCCATTGGGATATGTGCCTTCAATCCCTAAGTTCATTATGGTTTAAAATCATGTTTTTGATAAAAGGAGGGCATGTTAGCATACCCCTTATGCTAACCCCTAGAATTAGCATACCTTTGACCCTTTCTATCAAGATTTCATTTGAAAATGATTGGAAAGTAATCCTATATGCTAGTACTGGACTACTAGCTCCTTAGCACTAACACACCCCCTATGTAAGCACCCTGGAGCTAGATCATCAAGGCTAGCATACTCTCTATCTCCACCACAAAAATTATAAATACTAAATTATGGAGCTTATTTATTAGTTGTTTGGCTTTCATGATTTCCTTCACATTTTCCAATTAAGCTTCTCCTCTTTTGGTAAGTATGTTTATTTTTCTTTGTTTGTTGTGTGTTTTTGAGTTGTTGCTTCTCCATGCAACAAGAATTTGTCAAAGTGTTGCCATGCTTTCACAACTTAGAACTATTTAGTCAATATTTTGCATAGTGAATAAAGCTCATTAGTTTTTCTTTTATTTCCAATATTAATGCACCATAAATATAAAATACCAAAAATATTAATTACATATTGTATCTCTTTGGATTTAATAAATATTTTATTCATTGGACATGTGGAGCTATGGTGATTTAACCTTACCAAAGGACGTCATGTCCTTACACCACAATGTTGGGACATTGAGGACATGACTAAGGAGTGTTTTACTTATGCATTTCATGTGCAATGTGTTGCACCTATGCCATAAGGGATTGCAACGAGAGTAGTTAAATGCATATGTTATCATCGTGCTTATCCTATCAAGGATTGTAATAAATGTATATTTAATTATTTATTATTTTATTCTTTATGTATAAAATACATAAAAAATATTGAAAATTTTAAATTTTAAAAATATTATTACCTTTACTATGGAAACATAGGTTTCTTCTCTTGTAACATATGTATTATAATATTTTTATTTATTAAATGCAATGATATATACAAAAAAAAATTTTCTACAATTCATGTTCCAATCATCCTCAGTGTTAAGGATCGATTCACTATAGGTACTATTATTAAACCTCTTATGGTCTCAACTAAGGAAGCCCCTATCATTCGGTATGCATCCTTACTCTTTGTTTAATTTTCTCTTATGTTGTTAATGATTTGTTAAAAGTCCTTATCAACTTTATTCTTTAAATATTTCTAGATAATGTTTAGGTTGGCCTCAAGACAATTTATTCCTAATCTTGAAATTTTGTATGTATAACTATCTTAATTATTTTAAAATTGTTGCACACATTCCTATGTTTATTTTGTGTTGTGAATAAACTCTAATGAGCGGCGAGGTACTCCTACGTCCAACCATATGAATCATGAGCATTCATGTGCAACTCAGTCAAATTCCGCAAACTGCAAGGTCTTGCATACATCAAACTCCAGCTAGCAAAACCTTAATTAGAACGGTCATTATCTTCCCAACCTCATTTGTGATATTCTAAAGTGATAGTTAAGTGAGATTGAGGCAAATGATTTTTATTGGTTTTCTTTTTATCTTTTAAAATCTAATTCTTTAATTGTAGGAAATGCAAAGTTGTGTAAATTATAATTGTTCTACTCTATTGCTTAACTCTCCCTAGCATAAGTAACCGATCCCATCTTCTGTGCACATCCTAAGCATACCCTAACCACTACTGAGTTACCAAACATTAAGCGTCACTCGGTTACCAAGTGTTTGATATATGTTTGAGATGGTCGTGCCTATGGTTCTCACAAAATATGAAAGGATAATAACAGGAAAGTGATAACAATAAAAGCTTCTAGAATTATTAAAGCATTGAAATATTAAACTATTAAAATGCTTAAGTGATTAAATCCAAATGCTGCAAGGAATGCTCAAAATGCTTGTCTTTATTGTCAGTCACGCCAATGGGCTCAAGTACATCAGCACACAAATAAAGAGTTGTACACCTTTCTCACACTTGTTGTGGGCACTTGGAAAATATTCTAACTCTTACGGGAACAAACTGCAAGAGTTTGGCTACAACTACTCCAAAATATGCCATAGATGTTACAGGTGCACACATATTTATCGCAAGAGATAGACTCTACGTTAACAAGGTTGCATTAACGCATGGATAGATATGTCGATGGGGTCACGTCAATGTGGCCGTGTCAATGAGGCTCCATTAACGTGGCCCAATCAACGTATCAACTGAACACTTCATCATACCCCCATGACTGAGTGAAAACTCGTCCTCAAGTTTATTACAATTTGGAAGGCATGAAGTTATTGATGGTACACATGAAAAAACACATGTACACACACACTGACTCTATTAACATACCAAGTGCCTGGGTGTACAAAAAAAAATAAATTACAAAATTGTGGTGTTCGGAGACAAAATTGAACACCCTGATAAAAAATGCTAAAATTGCTAGAGAAGGTCACATAGTCCCTAGTGGCAGTGGTTCTGATGGGCCTTCACTAGCTTCTGGTGCATGTGGCTGTTGTGGCGTTGATGACAGTTGCCCTACAGCAACTACAACTTCCAAAGGTCATCAAAAAGCCTCCAAAAATGCCCTCATTTTATCTTCTTTTCTTCTAGGATCATTCACTATCCAGGCAACTTCACCAATGTGTGCCAGAATCGGAACATCCCAGGGACATGAAAGTGCAGGAAAGAGTTCCTTCAAATTAACAAACCAAACAGCGAATTATTTTTTTTTTTTCATATCAAATGCTCAAATCAATGTCTACAGCTGTGGGTAGTCATTCGTTCATCAAGCCAAGTTCTCTGCAACCACATGTTGTCCTCCAAAATGTGTGCAAAGAACTTCAAGTTCCACATTTGTTGTTTTTAGCTTTTGCTTTGTCTCTTTATGTGCTTGGAACTCACCCTTGTATAAAGAATACAAGGTGGAAACTTGTTTCTTCAGGTTTGACAGCAGCCTTCCAGCTGTTAGCATTGCCAAGTTTGCATAACGAAGATTGGCTAACTCCATGTATTCTGTCATTTCTTCAATTTGCAGCTCTTTGAGGTGGATCTCAGCCTAGTTGTAGGCATTCAAGCCATCAAAGATGGGCTACAACACCTTGCCTCATTCCTGGAGCTGCTAGAGTGCTTGGTTCATTTTAGCCTTTGCGACTTAAATCTCTTTTTCATTTATTTCTTTTTGCAATCCCACTTGGTTCCTATAGTGATTTTTAACTCATTCAAACTTAAGGGCCTCATTTTTCCAAGCGACGATTTCAATTGTCAATTTTTGTTGTAGGGCTTGAACTTATTCCATAGACAGATCACGATTTTCAACTACCAATCTCCTCACATCAGTGTTTACCCTAGCTAACTTCTCCTACTATTGATGGATGAAGTCTTTAATGCATTGATTATCAACATCAACATTCCGTAGGCGATGAACTCTATGGTTAGCCTAACATTCTCCTGGCAAACCTCTGCCAAGTCTTTGTTTAGATGGTAAGCATGGGTGTCTGTTAAGGACTTGTCAAAGATTACTAACTCTTGTTCACCCTCAACCTTCTAAAGTTTGGTTTGAAGCTGTTGAAAAGCTTCATCCTTGGTGAGTTAATGGTTTAGGAGAGCTGGATTAGCAAGTTAGGCCCTTAATTGGGCAACTTTCATCCCTAAGCGTTAATGATCCGCTTGTGCCACTTCAAGTTGCCCCTCTAAGATGAGGCACTTGCCCCTTGCTAAGAGCAACTCCTACTAGGTCACAGTAATGTTGTTCGGAAGATCAAAGACAAACAGAAGCATTTGCCCGGTTCCCACCAGTCAGTCCAACAACTCTTCATGATGGGCTACGTTGATTTTGCTACGTGAAGTTCTTGTGGATGTTTGTACATCTTCAAGTTCATATACATCTAGTACAAGCATCGTAGGTGCATTAAGGACTATAGAAATTATGTCAGAAACCATTTCAACTACAACTTATTATCCCTGGTCTTGCATTATTAGGATAGTTACCTCCTCTCCATCCTCCAAGCATACCAAAAAAGTAGTGGCATTTCCTGAAATTTCAAGAAATAACTGTTGGGTGGACACTATTACTTCTCAGACACTACAATTAGTTCTAGCAGGCACTTGCATTTGGGCAACAGAAAACATCAACCCTACTCTCTCTAGCAAACTCATCGATTGAGCCACTTGCTTAAGATGGCTCATCGCAGGGTAATAGACTAAAGGGTCTCCTTCTCCACCAGTTCCTACTGATCACTCTTGTTGGCTCAAGAGCAATTGTCGAATCTCACATATGTGTTCTATGATTGTTTGTGAGCCCGACCTTGTTGTTTGCATAGGTGGTGGAGGTGGTTGCTGCTCTTCCTTGAGTTTTGTTGTGGCTGGAATCTTGTCCTTCATCATTTCCCACCACGAGGCAATAGGGGTGTGACGAAGTGTGTTGTTGGCATATCATGCTATCCCTGCCCATTTAGCAAATTTTCTGATTAGGTAGGAAAAGGGTAGAGCTTGCCTTCCACATTTTTTTTTAGCAAATCTCTTCTCAATCTCCAGGAAAAGCAACTGTTGAAGGTTGATGGGGAAATTTTTACTTAGAGCAGCATATGCACAAGCAGAGAAGGTAATGATCTTGCTGGGTCTTACCATTTCAAGTGGTAAAATGCAATTTTTGAATAAACCCTCTCTATGATGATTACGATGCCAAACTCCTAGCATTCTACCCCATAGCACTGCCTAATCCACTCCCCTTTTACCTCAAGATTTGCTTGTTTGGGGATCTCTGCCACGTTAACTCTGGTCTCTGGCAACCCCAAAGCTTGTGCAATTACTTCAAAAAAGAGACATGAATGTCTTTGACTCTTACTCTGGACCATGGTTGTTGATTCATCCAGAAGAGGTAAGTTTCTCCTAGGTACCATTCACCACTAGAGGTGATGATTGGCCACATAGGAGAATTTTGCAATTGGGTTTTAACTTCCTTTGGTGCATTCTCTAGAAATGGTCTGAAGTTCAACTCCTGAAGGACCATTCGTTACAGCTCCCTCGACTTGATAGTATCAATACAGGCTTGGATCAAGGTGACCTCAAGTCGTGGTGCTACCACAAGAGTCTTGTGCCTTTACGATTGATTGCCAAGCACGTCCACTTCAGGAATCTGACGAAAAAATTCCACGTTAGGTTCTTCGCAAAGGGGGAAAATTGTGTGTGAGCCCTCTGTATGCTCTAAAGGTTGCACACCTTGTCCTTTCCCCATTCTAGGTCACTTGTACCTTGGTTGGGATGGTCCTTCTCCCCTTGGATGCCTTGGTTTGGGTGCCATCTGCAATCACAGCATAACCATGAATTAAAATGTGTATAAGTTGCTCAAAATGGCAATCATACACCTTCTCATTTTGACCAAGCTATGACCATAGCACGTGCCTCCTATTAGGTTCCTTGGAGTATAGTTGAGGAGTTAGAAAAAACAATAAGACATGAGTTGCAATTTATAGTGTTTTTATTTTTATTTTTTCTTATCTATACCCTAAGAGGTATTAAGTCTTTGATAATTATAATAATAATTATAGACCTCACTGCCCCCCGCCCCCCCCCCCCCCCCCCCAAATAATGAAGAGCATACCTCCAGTTGTGAAAGGGTTGAAAGAATGATTTGATTGGGACATGCAATGGAAACATTTTGTGCTTGGAAAGAAGTGTTGGTGTAGAGAAATGGAAAAACTCCCCTAGCGTTGTGAACAAATGAACAAATTCCAAAGGCACAACGAGGGTATCTATAGTATTTTTGCCATGCATCGACAAGGCCATGTAAACAAGGCTACGTAAATGCAGGGGGATGCATATATGGGGCCTAGTTGATGCAGTTGTGCTACGAATGTTGGCCTACATTGATCGTTAAGGAAAAAGTCCAAAGCTATGAATTAGAGCATAACATGGGGGTGATTCGAAGTCACAGAGACCAAAGAACAGTATGAGTGAAAGAGGAAGGAAGATTGTACTAGAAGAAGAGTTGAAATGAGGAGAATATCATAATATGGAACTTTGAAGATGAGGGACTGTGTGATGATTAGCAAAAAAACAATCGACCAACCAAATCAAGGGGATAGGAGATTAACAAATAGGACCAAAGGATATGTAAGTGGGTCCTCCCCATAATAGGAAATAGCCTTAGTAGCCCTTGCATATCATCAACAAAAGAGTCCGTGGGCCCCATAGGTAATTAATGGTGACCGCGAATTAATACCCAAATCCATGAGAACCAGCCAAAGAATTAGAAGTTCTAGTAGAGCATGATAGACATTCAAGACATAGAATCGGTAGTGAGGTGAATAATGGGAAGTAAATGATGAAAAGAAGAGGGAGTAAGATGGAATTCCTAATGTTGGTCACATGAAATCCCTTGTGAAGTATGTAATTAAGTGACCCGTTAGGATCCATCCTTAGTCTAGACCCAAAACCAACCACATTTAGTGACATTGCATCAACATTTGAATACTAGTCCATCCCCTTGGGTTACAAGAATGTGCCCACAAACAACTACCACTCCAACATGAGTGAGCAAGAGGAAGTGAAAAAGGGGCTTAGTTAGAGGGGACAAAGCAAGTCCCATAACTAGTGCTTGTAGCTTGTTAGAGGCGGTCTAAGGGGCGTGCTTTGAATTCCCATGTGTTTGTTTTTTCTTTTCTGGGAACCACACCATGAAAAGACCCATGCATTTTTGCATGCATTTGGCCAAGGGGTGTACTTTGAATCCTCATCATTTTTTTTTTGTTTTTTTTTTAGTGATGAGGACCACACCATGCAAGGACAAATTGCCATGTAACTTCTGATTAGGAGAGGATATGGAGTGGTAAGAAGTCCATGAGAACACATGCTCACATGCAAGGGAATAGAAAAGTACAAAGAATGTTGCATTCCCCTTGAAGTCACACCCTGTTCAAATCGTTGGATCCTTCTCAAGTCTGGAAACTATGCAAGTCGTGAATTAATTAAAATTATTTTTAATTGAAAGGGATTGCATGTTTCTGAGAGAAGAAAAACCATCGAGGGGGTGGATGGATGGATGACGTGAGCTCACTGCCTGTTACATGAAATGAGAGTTCAACCTGACTGCCTAGAACAACAATGTGAAGGTGGGAGCTAGATATAATAGGAGGACCATATCATGCACCCCATTGCAAAGAGAAACAACCTCACTAGTACATCCTGTGACAATAAGATGGCTTATTAATGAAAAAGATAAAACAAATATATTTATAAAAATAAACAAACAAATAAATAGATAAGTAAATAAAGAAAGAAAAAGTAAGCAAGAATGGCAAACATACGAACGATGTTGTAAAACAAAAACGTGTAAAAAAAACTTGCAAAAACAACTGAGGAGCCAGTAGTATTAGTTAGCATGGAAGGTGATCTCCCCCATGACTAAGTTGAGAGGAGGAGATCCAAAAAATGGAACAAGGTTGGTTGTGTGGTGAGAGGGCAGTGGCACTGGTTCATTGGAGTTTATGGAAGGGTTTTCATTGTTGTGTATTAATTAACTATGTTTTTGTGGGATCCTCAAGTTTGTGTATAAGTAAGGCCTCGGATGGAAAGGTTTCAGAAATAATATAAGGTCCCTCCCACAGTGTTTAAAACTTAGTATGTTGCGGTACATGTGTGGGGTTCCAGTAGAGTACCTTATCTCCACATCAAAATGTTACCTTTCGAATCCTAAGATCATGACATTTTTTATTATAGGCCTTGTGAATTTCATTTGATGATAGGGCTACTAGTTGATTCTTATCTAGCACATTCAAGTTAATGAGTTGTTCTCATTATGCTAGTGATAAGTCAAGACCCAAGTCACTGGCGGTAAATAGTGTTCAGATTTTTTCCTGAACTAGAAGTTTCGGTAGTTTCCCGTACACTAACTCATAAGGAGAGTAGCCTATAGGAAGTTTTCATATGGAGCGATAGGCCTCGAGGGCATTGTTAAGTTTTATACTCCAATCCCTCCTATATTTGCTAATGGTCCTAGTTAGGATTTTAGTAATCTATCTATTTGTGACTTTAGCTTGCCCATTGGATTGGGGGTGATAAGGTGTTGTAAATTTATGTTTGAGCCCCAAGTGTTGCATGAGTTTACAAAAAGTAGTGCCCATGAAATGAGTTCCGTTGTCTTAAATGAGTGCATGTGGCACCCCAAACCTATTTACAATTTGTTGTTGGACAAACCATGTGGCTGTGTTTGAGGAACAGTCAGTGACCGCTGCCGCCTTTGCCCACTTAGTATAGTAGTCTATAGCAACAATGATGTATGCCTTCCCATTGGACATGGGTGTGATGGGACCCATGAAGTCAATGCCCATAATATCGAAGGGTTCTAGTGGTTGGATCCATTGTTGGGGTCCCTCCATTCGTGCAATCATCCCACCATCTCTCTAACATCATTCACAAGAGCAGGCAAATCGTTGCACATCTCTAAAGAGTGTGGGCCAGTAATATCCCACAAGCAGGATCTTAATGGTTGTCCATCGTCCAGCATAGTGGCCCCCACAAGGGCCCTTGTGAGCATCCTGAAGGATGCGCAATGTATCCACATCAGGGATGCACCATCGAACCAAGCCATCCGCACACACCTTGTAAAGGTGTCCATTAATCGCCATGAAGTGCTTGGCCTTGAAACTATTGCTTCTTCCGATGATCCCACTCTTTTGGTATTTCTTGTGTTGAGAGATAGGTGAGGATGTGGCTAAATCAAGTTGATCCTGTGGGCATCTCCTTATCGATTTCTCCAGCAAAGAGGAGTTCGTCTGGAAATTGATTGGAGAGTGGCTCTTCCTCCTCTACACTCTCCCATCATAACCAAGATAAGTGATCAGCAACCACATTCTCAATTCCCTTCCTTTCTACCATAGTAAGGTCAAATTTTTTAAGGATCATAAGCCACCATATGATACGGGAACTCACTGTTGGTTTGTTCATCAGGAACTAGATGGCATTGTGGTCAGTATGTACAAATACCTTGTACCTGAGCACATAGTGTTGGAATTTTTTACAAGGTGAACACCACTGCCATTAATTCTTTTTCAGTGATGGTGTAGTTGAGCTGAGTACCCACAATGCTTCGGCTTGCATAGTGGATATAATATGGGTGTCTTTAGTCATCCAATTATGTAAGCACAACTTCCAATGCATAATTAGATGCATCTTTCATGATATGAAAAGGTCTAGACCAGTCGAGTGCCCAAAGAATTGGAGTTTCTATGAGTTTCTGTTTGAGTGTTTAGAATGCAGATTCGCATTCCTTGGTCTAAACAAACGAAGCATCTTTCTTTGTGAGTTCCACCAATGGCTTGGCGATTTTGATAAATTCTTGATGAAGCATCGGTAATAACTAGTGTGGCCAAGGAATAACCGAACATCTTTTACAGTACTTAGTTGACTGGTAATTCCTTGGATGATTCTAATTTTCTCAGGATCTATAGTAATCCTTGCTTGTGAAATGCAGTGCCCCAGAACAATGCCCTCTTAGACCATCAAGTGGCTCTTTTGCCAGTTGAGCCATAAATTTGTGTCCACACATCTTTTTAAAACTTTCCCAAGGCGGGCCAAGGCTTGTTCAAATGTTGCTCCATAGGTAGAGAAATCATCCATGAAGACTTCTACCCCATTGCCAATCTGTTGCTGAAAGATGCTGAGGAAAAGGCGTTGGAAGGTTGCAGGTACACTGCACAGGCCAAAGGGCATCTTCTTATATGCAAAAGTCCCCCAGGGACTTGTAAATGTTGCCTTGGCCTGGTCTTCGAGCACAATTTGGATTTGGTTATAGCCACTATAACCATCCAAAAAGCTATAGTAACACTACCCTGTAATAGTATCTAACACTTAATCCACAAACAGAAGTGGGAAGTGATCCTTGAAGGTTGCCATGTTTAGTAGTCAGAAATCTATACAAACCCTCCATTTGCCACCCTTCTTTGGCACAATAACGAGTGGGCTGACCCATTCACTATCTGCAATAGAATAGATGAACCTTGCTTTCAACTATTGTTCAATTTCATACTTGAAAACTTGCTTTAGTTTGGGGTTCAACCTCTTTGTGGTTGTTGTCGTGGCTTCATGGAGGAGTCGATATAGATCCGATGTTGGCATATCCTAGGGTCAACTCCCGTCAATTCATGATATGACCATACAAAAGAAACCATCCATTTGTTTACCATTTTCAACAATTTCTTCTTTTTTTCAGGAGCAAGAGTGGCATTGATGATTATCGACTTGGCATTCTACAAGAATGCATATTCCAGATTGGTCGGTAAGGTTTTCAGTTCCAAGGGCTCCTATTGAAAGTTTCAAGGATCTGTAGCTTTCCCCAATCATCACTATCATCAACAATAGGGACTTGTTCATGGACCTTTTCCAATTTGTCCATGCTTTCTATATAGGCACATACGAGGCCCTTAGATAGTTCAATGCATAAAGTGCTGCTATCAGAGTTAGTAGTTAGCCACTGGGTGCCTTCTTGATTCATGGCTGCTGCGTACAGGCATTGTTGAACTTGTGATTCGTTGGCACACTCATTGCATACTTGAATAGATGTTTGCTTAGTAGACCATAGTTGTTGCACACAGTTGCACCCTAAGTCACTATATCCAATGCATGGAACATGCTTCTTCTTGATCTTCCCAAAAAGATTTTCTTTTGAAATTTCAAGGGAAAGATCTCAAAGTTCCAATCGTGCATCCACCGTGCTGAGCTAGGCTCTCCCCATTATGATTGGGAAATTTCCCTTGTAATTATCAACCCAAATGACTAGGAAGTCAGTAGGATAGGACCACCCACAAATGGCGGTCACGATATCTTCTAGTAATCCCAAGGGAATAGTTATGAATTGGTCTACCAACTCGAGTTGAATGTTGCTTTTCTTCATCGGGGGTAGGTTCCAAGTCTTATACATATTGTGTCAAATCAAATTGACACCTGACCCTGAATCCAAGAGAGCTTTGCATAGCTTGTTTCCTAATACTTAAAGGTATATGAGGGGACTCCCTGGATTAGTCAATTTCTAAGGGAGATGACCTACCTTTATCTAGTCTGTCACAACGTCTGTTAGCATGATGGTTTGTACTGTGAAGGGTGTTTTGTTGAAAGGTTGCTTGAAGGGTTGAATGGTGGAAGCAATTGAAGGTTCAAAGGCACTGGCCACAAGTGATTGTGAAGGTATGTTAGGAATATTGGGCTAGAAGAAAGGGCATTTTCGTGATTTTGTTTCCAGTCCACTCAGCTAAGAAGCCGATTATAAGTTGACAACCCTTGTGGAATTACATTGATATGGCTGTGGTGGTATCTCTCCCTACATAGGTGGAGCAAGAGGTAGCTAAGTTGGGGGCTAATGAGTAGGGATGATAGGAGAAGGTGATGGAGGATAGTATAGATGTGGGTTCTCCCCCCAAGGTGATAGAGACTGTGTTTGAAAGTATTGCGTGGGATGGTAATGAGTTTGAAATGGTGTGTAACTAGAAGAGTCCTACAGGGAGACTAGTTGCTGAACATAGTACCCATAAGGATCTAGCTACCAGTAAGGGTACTGCTGCCTTGGAGGTGGCATCCCCCATGATTGTGGATGTTGCCATTGTTGGTAATACTTGTAGGGTTGCAGTGGCACTCCACTTGGATAATATCCTTATTGCTAGTGGAAGTGCCTGGGATTGCCTTGTGGATAAGGCAATCTTCGGGGTGTTTACCTTTTTTCCAAATGAGGATTCAGTGCATACACCCCAAACTCTTGTAGATGTGACATCACCAGGCAACACCCCTTAGGATGTTTGTACTGGCATATGTCACATCCATCCTTCTCCTCTATGTCAGAGTCTGCAACCCGTTTTGCCACAGCAACTCTACCCTTACCTTTATGGTAAGCACTTTCAACTTCTCTTCTTCTTTGCCGATCTCTCTCATTACTTCACTCTTTGGATTCCTTCGCAATTTTTAGGACACTGTGGAACCTTTCATCCAAAGAATTCCACATCTTGTCTACCTTGGCCAAAATTTTAGAGGCAAATTTTTGTATGGGCAAGGTTTTTCAGTTCACCACTGCATCCAGTGATGATTCTTCCTTCTCTTCACAAAATCAGACTTCCCTATTTCGAATGGAAGGGTTCCAATTATCCTCTTTTTCACTCTCTTTTTTCCTTAATTCCCCCTCTTCTTTAGCCACTTGCTTAATTAGGCATTGCAACTAATGGGCCCTTAGCTTCGATAGTCATCCTTGAGCTTAAATGCCAAGGGTCTTTCTTATTTCAAAGCGGAGCCCATCTATGATATGGCGAAGCTATTCCCGCTGAGAGTAGCCATGACTAGGGCATCAATGTAATAATGAGTAATATCTACCCATGCCTACATCCAAGGGTTCATAACCACCTTGTTTCAACCCTTAGATTTGCCATCTCAAATTAGCCACTCTAGAGTAGGTTTGGTACTTATCATTGAAAATTTCCAGCATCATACTCCATCGTCTGATTGATTCTGGTTCCAAAGACCAGTACCAGCTTTTTTCTTCCTTGATGAGTGTTAGGGGGAACAACTTGAGTTTTTGCCAATCATTGTTTATGTTCTGCAAGGTGTAAGCATCATGGAATGCTTGCAAGTGAGTCTGTGGATCACAATTGTATCCCCCTTTAAATTTGGACATATTGTTCATGTCAAGGTGCTTGATCTAACTATCTTTCAAGTGCCTACTGGGTATTTGAACTACCTTAGCTATGTTAAGCATGCTTCGAGTAGCCAACAGTGGTTCATCCGAGTCATAGTCCTATTGTTGGCCATGACGTCTATGGCTATTTTGGCTACCTCTTCTTTCTTGACAATGAGACTCACGTGATTGGTCATGCTTTTCCTCACATCGTCCTCATCCGTCCTTGTGATCCTGTCAGTCTTTTCGATTATCATCACCCTGATCCTTCCTACTATAGTTACGATTAGAGTCAGAACTTGGTGAAGACAAGGTGGAATGAGAAGATGGAGAAGAGGGAGGAGAACTACCACCGCCTCGTTGTTAATCTCCTCCTCTGCTTTAATGATGACCCCAATCTTCATGTCCATATTTCCCTTTGCCATGATCCTTCTTGCATGATCCCCCATCATCCTGGTGCTTTCAATTGCTTGATTATTTACTTTGAATAATGGACTGGATGATTTGATGCATTAGAGGAGGTTCAGCCAAATGGAAATAATGAAAAACAGGTTCCTCATCATCATGCGGGTCCTGCAAGAACAAAGGGTTATTGAACTTTTTTCCCTTTATGTGTTCATGGCGTTCCACCTGTTACCGGTCTCATGCACGTTGTGCCTCATTAGGACGATACTCTTGGTAGTCATGATCCTCCATGATGTATTCCACACTATGGTCCTAAATGCCCAGTCTAGTAAGATTTTAAAGTAGCATTCCTAGAACCGATCGATCAAGAGGTAATATGATGTTACCCTCCATGTCCCGCCAACATAGGTGCTCATCCTGATGTAGGATAAAGGTGAAGTTAAGGATATATTCATCTGGATGTGTGTATACCACTCGATACTCTTGCAGCACTGGTGGGTTGGATCTATCTTGCCTGTGAGAAGAAGACATTTTTGATGTTAGATAACAACTCAACTGGTGTGCCTTATTCTTTTAATTAAACTGCCTAGCATGCATAGATTTCACTATCTTGGGTCCGTTCCAACAAAGTAAATGATGATCTTTCTAAGACTAGATAGCGCATGTAAGACTAATAGTCCTCGGCAACGATGCCAATGCTAAGAAACGAGGTACCCCTGTGCCCAACCATATGAATTGCAAGCATTCATGTGTGACTCGATCGAATTTCGTAGACTGCAAGCTCTTGCATACACCGAACTCTAGCCAACAAAACCTTAGTTAGAATGGTTGTTGTTTTCCCAACCTCGCTTGTGATATTCTAAAGCGATGGTTAAGTGAGATTGAGGCAAATGATTTTTATTAGTTTTCTTTTTATCTTTTAAAGTCTAATTCTTTAATTGTAGGAAATGGAAAGTTGTGTAAATTATCATTGTTCTACTCTATTACTTAACTCTCCCTAGCATAAGCAACCGATCCCATCTTCCATGCACATCCTGAGCATACCCTAACCACTGTTGGGTTACCAGACGTTAAGCATCACTAGGTTACCAAGTGTTTGATATATGTTTGAGATGGTCGTGCCTATGGTTCTCATAAACTATGAAAGGACAATAATAGTAAAGTCATAATAATAAAAGCTTCTAGAATTATTAAAGCGTTGAAATATTAAACTATTAAAATGCTTAAGTGATTAAATCCAAATGCTGCAAAGAATGCTCAAAAAGCTCATCTTTATTGCCGGTCACGCCAATGGGCTCAGTTCCATTAGCGTTCGAATAAAGAGTTGTACACCTTTCTCACACCTACTGTAGGCACTTGGAAAATATTCTAACTCTTACGAGAAAAAAATACAAGAGTTTGGCTACAACTACTCCAAAAGATGTCATAAATGTTGTGAGTGCATGCATATTTATAGCAAAAGACAGACACTGCATTAATGGGGTCACGTTAATGCATGGACGAATACGTCGATGGGGTCACGTCAACGAGGCTCCGTTAACACGGCCCAGTCGACGTATCAACTAAACGCTTCATCAAACTCACTCTCTAGTCACTTTCAAGAAGATCGTTTCTTTTAATTCTTTCATTACATTGTAGTGGTTTCAATTCAAAATTCACATATCTATTTTTTTAAAAACCTTCTTTTATTTTTATTTTTTAAAATTTGTCAATGATAGGGTTTCATCTTATTTGGTTGTCTAACCAATTTTCCCTACAAGCATATATTCTTGATATAAGATCACGTTATATTATTTATTAATGATGTTAAAATTTATTCTTATTATTCATTAATACTAAAGATAGTATAACCACAAACTTGTTAGGCAACTCACCAATTGAATTTGAGCTTCTTGAGTATTGAATGCTACAAGGCCAAGGGTTGATGTGAAATTTCATCAAATCTTCTAAGACATGAAACATTAAATGTGGAATCAATATTAGATTTAGAGCATTTAAAAGCATTTATATAACAACTATCATGAAAAGACTTCTCATTGCCTAATCATTAGACGGATTGTTGAGCTATTATACCTAACATGTATTGTCATTTTTTCAATTTTTATGCATCAATTGGCATGCACTTACACTAGAAATTATGGCTGTGTTTAAGTTGAAGCCTCTAATTTTAATTGGGATTTGGAAATGGTTATATTCCATGATGGTCATGTTAGATGAATAACTAATATGTTAATGTATATTTTAGATTATTCTCCATGTACCTAGTATTTTTCCTTTTAATATTTTTTTCCTACACTTAAGATTAAGGATTTATATTGCATTATCCTAAAATGACTTAGAGAAATTCAAACTCTTTCTTGGTTGCCTATATTAGAGAGGACTATCCACTTTCAAGAGGATCAACAACTTAGTGTTACTAAGGAGATCTTTACACATGACATTGTGATGTGTATCATGCATAAAAGATAGACATGAACCAACATTTTAATTTAAAGACCAAAAAATTCTTATGCTTAAGTAATTAAAAAGACATATCGATACATTGTGTTCAAATGCATATTTTCACATAAATTCAATTCAACAAGAGATTTTTAAACAATAAGAACATTAGGGTTAAAATTGGTGATGGGTAATACCAATAACTTTAACAATGCATGAGGGAAGAATTTTGAAATTATCTAATAATATGCTTGAGAGAAATAGTTTAAAAATCATCTCAAGTTATAATATTATTAGTTCTAGCATGTACTTTCGAAACTCTTATTCCATTCATTCCAAATGCCCATGTTGTAGTTTACAAGCTAAAAAAAGAAATAAATTCAATAAGCCCAAGTTTCAAGGTGGTAGAAGGTCATTTTTACTTAAGGAAGTCTAGTAAAATCAAGAGCGAGCATGAAGACAAAGCTCCAAATTCAAGAAAATACAAAGATCAAAAGAAGTCAAAATAGCTCTTTTATAAAATAAGAACCAAAGCCATGTAAATTATCTTTGATTTACTTTATCGTAAAAGATAAAATAGGAAATTTCATTATTTTTGTATTTAGAAAAAGATTGATGAGCAGATGTAATTTAATAATGGGCCCAATCTCTCAGGTCTCTTGAATTTTTAGTTCATTTTTCCATAAAATAGTCTTGTTTCATCATATGTTATTATGGCCCCATCATTTGGTTATAAATATGTGGGCAAATCATGTTTGTAGTGATAAAGAAAGTGACGTCATTGAGGCAAATTGATGCTAAAGAAACAAGATTGAAGTTCTTATGGAATTTTCCTTAGTTTAACCCATTATATTATTATTGTTTTTATTTTATCTACAATTTAT
Source organism: Gnetum montanum (assembly GCA_015680685.1). NCBI lineage: Eukaryota > Viridiplantae > Streptophyta > Gnetopsida > Gnetales > Gnetaceae > Gnetum > Gnetum montanum. The sequence continues at coordinate 1,908,338 of MNCI01015910.1, read as the reverse complement.
ATATCATCTTCATTTCATCAATCCACATTGATCAACATCTCATTATTTACATTCCATCCTCATCCAATAGCTATCCAAAAGCTTTTAATAATCCCATCAACTATTCTTAGATTTACACATCCTTAATTCATCATCTCTAACATTTCCATCAATTTTTTTAAATAATTTTATTACAAATATGGTAGTAGTAAATCTAGAAGTTTAAAAGACATTCAATTGGAGATTCATTGATTCTCCCACAAATTTAAACTCATTCAATCTAATTCATCATTCTAGATTGTTCAATAATTTGAGATGAATTTAACTAGCGTCAGCATCCATTCCCACTTACCGGACACACCCTGAACTATGCAACTGTGGCTTACCAAACGCTAATCGTTCCTGGGATCACCACACGTAACGCAAGTGCTCGAAGTGGTCGTACTGAGGCACCTATTTAGCTTAAGTGTGATAAGCAGCCGATTCCTTAGCTAGCCGTACACACCCGTGGGTGCTCGTAACTAAGTCGTACTTATCACACGTTCTAGCCTAGCAATGAGTAGCCGATTCCTTGACTAGTCGTATACATTGGACTACCACTGGGATTACCAAGCGCAGAATCCTGGAATACGCTACTGGGTTACCAAGCAGCCAATGCTCGTAATCAAGTCGTACTCATGCGTTGCGACAAGCAGCCGATTCCTTGACTAGCCGTACACGTCCGTAGACGCTCGTAATCAAGTCGTACTTGTGCGCACTAGGAAAGCAGTAAATAAACAACAATAAAACCATGTACTGCAAGGTTTATCCAATCAAGTTCGTCTTTATTGCCGTACACAACTTGGGTTCAGGTTACAAGCTGCTCGAATAAAGAGCCGTTCACTCTAGGACTCCTACTGCGGGCACATGGGAAAAATTCTATCTCTGGAGTGATCAATCTGCCAGAGCGTTTCTACTTCTAGCCAGGATTGGGAAATGAAGGGAGTGCTGCCTCTTATTTATAGATATGGCGGCGGACCGCGATATCGCAGGGGAAGACGCGATATCGCGGCACATGCAGGTCGCGTCTCATCATACCCCCATGACTGAATGAAAACTCGTCCTCGAGTTCCTTACAATGATATCAGGTAGGTATGGGATTATTAGGGGAAATGGAACTAATGGGATGACATGTGAACGGTCTTTATTACAAGACTTGACAAAACTGGTGTTCATGACAACAACGGTGAATACCTTATTACAATGACATCAGGCCACAGTTGGCAGCTGAGAGAAAAGAGGAGAGAGAATAGAAGAGAAGAAGAGAGAAGAGTCTTGTTGCTGCCAACGCCTAGATTGCGCCTTCCGTTGTCCATCCGTAAGCGCATTATCAATTCTGCTCCTTGCATAGCGGCTTCAATGCTGCTCCACTCCAAGTGTTTGCTCCAGATCCATTCCGTTGTTGTATGATGGCCATCTGCACCCACAACACAATCATATATTAGCAAGGGTAATTGAATCATTAAGTAAATCATACCTTGCTTCGGTTTAGGTTCCTTGGCTAAGTTGTGGTATGGCTAATATGGATCTGGGAAAATGTAGATGATGACTACCGAAGGTATAGGGGTTAGGAAGAAAAACGAAAAAATCCGGGGCTTAGGATAAAAATCGAAAAATCAGGCCCCGTACCCCCATGACTAATCGCGAACCTCCGGTAGCGTTAGAATGGAGAAAGAAAAGGAGTAGGAAAGATAGGTAAAAAGGGACAACTATGGCATCGGTGAAGGGGATGTCATGATGGAAATGAACAAAAATGTTAATTAATTGCAAAAATGTTAAGGAAAAGAAGTTAACTAATGTTCCAAATAGGAATGTCAGTGGGTCCTCCCCAAAGCAGGCTCATGCCCTTAATGCCCTAACAATCCCACATTCAAAGAGTCCGTGGGCTCTGGGAATGTCATTTGGAACAAGAGTTAAAGTCTTAACCATAAGAATTTACCAAAAAGAAAACAATGCATCAACCAAAGTATATACAATGATACAATCGGCAATGAGGTGAACAATGGAAAGAAGGATGGGAAGAAGAGAAGTGGGACGGAATCCCAAGAACAAGGTGGTGTACAGCCCCTTGTGTATTTCATGATTAATGTGACTTGGCGAATCTCATTCCAACCCGAGCCTCAAACCAACCACTTCCAGTGACTTCGCATTAATGCATTTGGTCAAACCATCCGCTTGGATAACAAGGATGCATCTTCGAAGAGCCACCACCATTTCGATGAAACAACGGAGAGAATGGGAAGCGAGAAGGGCCTTAGGTAGAGAGAACACTTTGGTTCCATAACCAGTGCTTGCAGCCCAAATTTTATTCCTTCTAAGGGGTGTGCTTTGAATCCTCACTTTTGCAGTTTTGCTCTTTTTCTTTTTTCGCTTTTTTTTTTGTGTTTTGTGTTTTTATGCGTGGGGACCACACCATGCAAAGACTTCTTATTTTTATTGTCTCAGCTTCTGATTATTGGGTAACATCGAAATGGCAAGAAAACCCAAGAAGAAAACATCCAAACACCCAAGTGAATGACCAACATAAAAACATCAAGTTCTCTTGAAGTCACACCCTTTGCAATCCTTGAGTCCTTCCTTAGTTTGAGAACTACCCAATCACCTGTTCATTGAAGTTCTTATTAAAAGGGGAACTGTACATTTCCAAGCTAAGGAAAACCATAGACTTGATGGATGGATGGATGAAGTGGTCTCATTGCCTACCATATCAAAAGAATATACCTTAGTATCAACAATGTAACTTGAAGGTAAAAACCAAACATTAGCAATTAATGAAAAACAATTCATCCCATCGGCCCGAACACTTATTGGGTGACGAATTTACATGATGGATGACACACACACATAAAAAATAGAAAAATATAACGATGGTGTAAAACAAAAACAAGAAAAGTTTAAAAAAATTGTAAAACAAAAATGTGTAAAACAAAAACGTTGTAAAACAAAAACATGTAAAACAAAAACTAAAAAATAACCGAGGGCCCCATATGGTTAGCATAGGTGGCCATCTCCCCCATGACTGAGTTGTGAGGGAGAGATCCAAAATAGTGAGCGCCTATTTGAATTTCTAAGAAGTGCCCAACTTCTCCCAATTGATGATCTTAGATTCAGGGGCGAAAGTTGGCAGCGTTCACGTTCCAGCGTGTCTATGCCACGGTTGTTGGCATGAGTTGCCTTAGTTCGTTCCATGCATATTTGTTGCCCCCTACGAGAAGCTATCAACCATGGGGTGTCTACTACTTCTTGTGTGGTTGCTACATACAAGCATCTTTGTTGTAGAGTCTCTTGGGCACACCTGTGACATGGAGACATTTCCTCCGTCCCATAACACCCCCTGCTCCTACATACTGTATGTGATGCATGGAACTATCCTCTTCTCGATCTTTCCACATATGTTTATCTTGGAGATTTCCAAGGAAAGATCG